>BSQZ01000017.1:8792500-8972500 GCA_033239005.1 Lamellibrachia satsuma
GAGAAATACGGAGCAACAGTTATGACGATAATTGCAATCATGCCGCGATGATATAGAGACAGAAAAGAAGACGATGCGTACGCAGACAACGCTGATGTAACGTGGCAGTCGCTGATGTAAAGACATTACAAAACCGCTGGAATTGCTTCTGTGGACAGTGTGCGCTTACATATTGTTGCGCCTGTCATACAGTAATGACAGACAAATTGCACAGCGACCGCATGAGCAATTAATTCGGTTGGACATTTTCAATTTGTACACACGGTCAGCGGTACGGACAGAATTAGTGCATAAACTAATCACAAGATTCGATTACTGCATCATAAAGCGGCATCTGGTTAACTCGTTCGCGGAGCGGCCACACGTCCTGCGTAGTTTCACTTTGGGATGCACTAGAGAGGGAGGGCGGGAGGGAGGGAGGGAGGGAGGGAGGGAGAGAGGGAGGGACTGAGGGAGAAAGAGAATGGGTGAAAGATGGGGGAGATGGAGAGGGAGAAAGAAAGAGAGAGGGAGAGGGAGAGAAAGAGAGCGAGAGGCAGAGGAAGAGGAAAAAAGAGGGAGAGAGAGAGAGGATGAGACACACACACACACACACACACACACAAACACACACACACACACACACACACACACACACACACACACACACACACACACACACACACACACACACACACACACACACACACACACACACACACACACACACACACACACACACACACACACACACACAGACACACACACACACACACACACACACACACACACACACACACACACACACACACACACACACACACACACACACACACACACACACACACACACACACACACACACACACACACACACACACACACACACACACACACACACACACACACACACACAAAAACACACACACACACACACACACACACACACACACACACACACACACACACACACACACACACACACACACACACACACACACACACACACACACACACACACACACACACACACACACACACACACACACACACACACACACACACACACACACACACATATATACCTGTCTGGTTCAGATTCAGACTTGTCTAATTGGGCTACGGCCACTATTGTTTTATATGGCAGGTTTTTAAAAAAAATTGTGTTGTATTTGAGGTAACTAAAAACCCACCTATTTAAGCCCATCTATGTAAACTTGCTTACCCTCCATAGTCCCTCAGCGTACCCATCCAACTGTTTATGACTGGAATTGTTAAACCAGCTTGAAACTGTCTAACCCTTTTGTTTCAATGCACTGTTGAACTTAGCTTTCCCGATAATTTTAGCGCAATAGAAATTGTTGTATTGTATTGTATTGTAAATGTAAATTAAATTGTTTGAATAATTATTGTCGTTAGATTCTGTACCTGCTATACAGTTTTATTTTGTTGCATTATAAGTCTATGTTGCGTACTGTGGATAGTTTAAATAATACAATCGCTATTTCCATTGTCTGACCAGTGAATCCACTTTCACAACATGCTCTTTGAAACAGTGCTTCGTAGTAAGCAGAATCTTCATAGTAGAGTGAATTAGGGGAATGATCGTGATACGCTGGGCCAAAGAACCATATTTGGCACCGTTGTACCTTAGGACCATACAACATTTTTGGGAGGGAGCTGCCCGATTTTAAATGTCGAGGTCAAGGTCAGGTCAATGTCAAGGGCAAAGGTCAAGTAATGTTATAATTCCATTTCTACCATATATCGTTACTTAAACAATATTTGTCAGTGTTTTAAAAGGCAATGCTAATTTTTGAAACACTGCCCTTCCAATTGCATAATTTACTAATTTGCATAAATCCAAAATGGCGGCCACAGTGTGTAAATAAACCATGTTTGCTGGTATTTTTACACGTAACTTATAATTATTGGTTAACATGGGTAGACATCTTATATTTTCATATGACGAGGCACACCTATGTACAACACACACAACTAATGTTGGTATGCACTGTGTATTGAAATTGAACAATCAATTATTAATAGCATTAACAAATTAGCAAATTCAACAATGGATGCCCCATGAGCAAGTACACGTCTAAATGTCGTCTGATCAATGTCAGGTGAATTTTCACAGCGGTCGTAGTTCGTGTGGTCAAGCATAAAAAAACAGGTACTAGCTCCTCCATGCCATAGAGGGCGAAGTTCTTTCCCCTGTGTGGTCGGACAAAGACGAGAACCAACACATCAACATGCAGGATTTTATCCCAGAAATCAAACGTTGTTCCGTTTCTTGTGATCTTCCAAGTCTTCAAACAATGTCTCTTCATCTGGATTGCACAATGTTTTGAAGGCATCAAGTTTGAGTTTCGCAAGGGACATGGCAGTCACTTGATATGCATGACGTGTCCTGATCGGGTGCATTACCTTGATGAATTATTATGACCAAATGACCAAATAAATGATACACCCATAATTTGACTTTTGACCTTGACCTGACCTTGACATGGGCCTTTAAAATCGGGCAGCCCCCTCCCAAAAGTTGTGTATGGTCCTAAGATACAACTGCGCCAAATGTGATGCTTTGGCCCAGCGTGTCACGATATCACTGAAATTTGGACTTAAGCCACTCCACCATCAGCAGATTATGGAGTCACTGTTTGACCTATGCATATATACATTGTGATTTTTTTTCAACATAACACAGATTTAGTATAAAAAGTCAACATTTGAAATGAATTAAAATGCATTTATAAATGCTTAACTAAAACATTTGAATGCGACCCCAAAACATTTGCATTTTCATTTGAATACACGACTGGAAAATGGCGCTTGAATAAATTGAAACACGTTTTAGCAACCTTGATGTCGCTCTAACTATTCTTGCTAATTTTCTGGTAAATTGGTTCCTAGTTATCTCTACACGTAGTCAAAAATATGATATGAACGATTAGTAATTTACATGTAAATATTATTCAAGTGGTAAAGGGAACAACATTTCTGATAAATATATACTCCATCATTCATATGTTAAAGTAATATTGTAACAGTTTACATGTGACACTTCATATGTCGTTATTGTAACCGTCGTGATAATGATAATGATTACTACGTACGCACGAATAACTCACAAACGTATACTAAGACAAAACGTATAATAAGACAAAACGTATACTAAGACAAATAGTTTAGTTACGTACTGTTCGTGAAAAGGTAGAAATGAGTAAATACATGTTAGAAAATGAACCCTTAGAACATTGCTACATCATCGTAGTTGCCACCGTCGTTGTGATAAGGTAGCAACACGAGCTATAATCTCCACAAGTAATTCATCCGTAATTCACACCAGCTCGTGTGGTACATTTTCATCAGTAATTTACTCATGTACCTAGCAAACTGGTGCACAGCGGCAATTCTTGTTTAATGTGAATAAATTGGATTGCTCATTACCAACCTACCAAGTTGGTGTATTCATACAATCAGAGAAAGGACTGCGTGACCTCATCCACAACCACAGTAAACACAAATGCACCGGGAGTTAATGGGGGTATCGAGCTGCAAAAGCGAACGAAATTGCACAGCTGCGCATCTACATACCTTGTTCGCTGGTCACGGACAGAGTTGCCAATTCGGTCTGCGTTCGGTGAACAACAGCGAACGCGACGGCAGACGTTCTTCGGTTCCAGCAGACCTCGGTCGGCCCTCGGTGTGGTTTCCAGTTGGAGCCATCGCGAGGCGAGCCGGCGACCCGCGCTATCTTTCTACCAGAGCGCGTCGCTGTCGCGATGAAGCTACCGACCGCTTTATCGCGAAACTGTGGCAGACGCGGGGAGATACTTGGTTTAACGGGAAGAAGGGCCTACAGTTGTTTGTAAGAATTAGCCACTAGAGAGTAGGTTCGTTTAGTGGAAGTGTTTAAATCATATCCAGTTATTCAGGGAGAACAAACGCTTATTTTCCAGTGTTTTAAGACGATCATTTGCTTGATTATGATATGCGTTATGTACGAAAACTCCGTTAATAAATTCAGCAATTATATTCACCCCATGTGCATGATGATGAGGAGAGGTGAATAGCGAGTATATTAGGGAATAATTATACTCAAGGATGTCTTCCTCGTTGCCCATGTTAACTCTTGTGGGTTTTACCTTTTTTATAATAATAATCATCATCTTCTTCATTTTCATCACCATAGTCATCACCATAGTCATCACCATCATCATCACTATCATCATTATCATCGTCATCTTCAACATCAGCATCATCATCGACGTCGTCGTCACCATCATCAGCATCATCATCATCATCATCGTCGTCGTCGTCATCATCACAGTCATTATCGTCATCATCATCATTGCCGTCGTCATCATCGTCGTCGTCGTCATCATCATCATTGTCGTCGTCATCGTCATCATTCATCATCATCATCATCATAACCACAGCCACCACCAAATTTACTCGAAGAAAGGTCTTCTGCTATTGTTATGTATTTAGTCGATAAACATAACATAACGTGTTTCTATAAGTGACAAAACATAACATGATGTGTTTCTATAAGTGACAAAACATAACATGATGTGTTTCTATAAGTGACATAAACATAACATGATGTGTTTCTATAAGTGACATAAACATAACATGATGACATAACATGTATCCACAACTTCACAAATAGTTTATCAATATTTTAACGACATAGTACATTTTCTGTAGTATCGTGAGTTCATGTCATACCAATTTACTCAAAGTGTCGTCGTAATGCATGACACGAATTGGCACTTGGTTCCAACATAAGGTCGGCTAGCATAGACTGCATCACGGATTTCAGGGGGTCTGACAACTCACCGTGAATCAACTGTATAAATCACGTCATCGCGTTGGTCGTTCGTCAGAGACGTGCGTAAATATCATATCTTGGTCCAGGCGCCTCTTGCTAATTGAGGTGATAACGTGATAATAAGCGCACACCTTTGATTCAGACAAACAACGTCGGAGACGCCGACCGAATCAATTGTGTATTAGCGTGACCATTTTCTGGCACCTAAACTAACGAGTGATGTGATCTTTACGCACTTCGAAGCTGTTCATGACTTCGAGAGAATAGTCTTTGTTAGTGTTTATTCGTAGTTCTACGCTGCGTTATGATAACGAGTGTTTTTCGCCTTTTTCAATAAGACCGGTGCATGCACTTTAAATATAATGCATATTCACATATCAGAGTATAATTTTTACCAACGCGCACAAATGAAGTTGTGAAAAACAGTCTTTTTGAACTCACACTTTTACATTTCCGTTTCACGCTTCATATCAATGTTCACTATCAGTTTCACTGTTCAGTGAACGCGTTTTGCACGTTGTTCCCCTACGTGTGTTATTTATATCTCACGTTGTTCCCCGACATGTGTTATTTATATTTAGTTTTGTTTGTTCGCATTTTCTCGAGCATTAGTTCACCGCGAACGAGAACGGCACGTGAACATCAAAACACGTGAACATCAAAACATGTGAACATCAAAACACGTGAACATCAAAACACGTGAACATCAAAACAACACATGAGAGTCCGCTAAGAAAAGACGAAAGTGGAGAGTGGTGTTGGAGGATGTTTCCCGCTTTTCCAGGAACATTTTCCCGCTTGTTCCCAGCAGATGTTGACCTCTGTGCCATATAAGTTCAGTGTCGAACTGGTCCGCACTCGGGGCGTCCGCGGGCTTTTTTCCAGAGGGGAGCAAAACAATTCTGCTGTCTGATTTCGACCAGAAATCTTTACACTTTCAATAAACAATAATGATACAAAATGTACTAGATGATCTACTTAACACAAATAGTAAACAATATATTTGCAATGAAATACCTAAATTTTACAAACATCAAGATCCAGGGGGGACATATGCCCCCCCGCCCCCATGTCCGCACTATTGACAGTACGTGACATATTGTCTGTTTGTATCTTTTCTCGGACAGAGCTACTGCTACGGACAGGTATGCAGACACAAGTTTACCTCCAATAGGCGACACAAGTGATTCTCATTTCGATGTGATAGTTGACGAAATAACTTCCGGCCCCCAATTTGTGCACACCATAACGTGTTAAAGGTATCAATATCATTATAAATAAACCATTGATATTAGTACTATTATCACATTTTAATGATAGTTGTTTTAATAAATACTAGAAGTAAATGTGTTATTGTTTTTTCTCTGTGTTTTAATTCCAAATGTGTTTATGTGAAATGTGACAGAGGCAGCGTGTCGGAAGTGAGCATTTATGAGTAATGATCGATGTGCAAATTTGCATAAAACCTACATGGCGCCAAACGAGACTAGTTTGCCCTGTACTGTGCTTTTTCTTGAAAGTTTGGTTCGTGTAATCAAAGAAAAACTTAATTAATAAATGTTCATAGTTGAAAATCAGAGAGGGGCACTTGTTCTACTGGACGATAGTTCAGTCGTTTTAAGACCCAGTTTGAATAAAAGGCAATTCATATTATGTCAAAATCTACAAACAACGTTTTGGGCTGTGTGGAATGCGAATCCGACAACGCAACATATACTTAGAGAAGATTAACGAGCATACCGAAGTGAACCAGTTAGATGGTTCAATGTATGAAGGGCAATTGTGACATGAAATACTCATGAACCCTCCAAGTGGTCGTTCTGCAGTAACGGAAAAAGGCAGCCTATCTAGCCGGAAGACGTTAACCGCGGCCCTCGAATAACGCGGCATTTTCTTCCATTATTGACGTGTCCAAATGTCTCGATATTGATTTACGATCATAATTCTGTCCAGCCGACGATGGTTTCACCGACAGATGTCCGTCGGGGTGCCTGCGAGCGTGCGAAGCGGAAGAACAACAATGTCGTAAAATGTGATACACGGAAAACACTAGGTCCGTCAAAGTTGTCTTCTGGATGACTGCGCAGGAAGTGGTGGACGAACCTGCGAGGACAGACATGAAGAAACTCGTGTCGGTCGCAATTATAACTGCAGCTGCTACTTAGTCCTGGTAGCAGGTGCAGAAGGAATAATGAGAAGTGGTGGTGGTGGTGGTGGTGGTGGTGGTGGTGGTGGTGGTGTTGGGGTGGTGGTGGTGGTGGGGTGGTGATGGCGGTGGCGGTGGCGGTGGTGATGGTTATGGCTGCGGTGGTGATGGTTATGGCTGCGGTGGTGGTGGTTATGGCTGCGGTGGTGGCGGTGGTGATGGTTATGGCTGCGGTGGTGGCGGTGGTGATGGTTATGGCTGCGGTGGTGGCGGTGGTGATGGTTATGGCGGTGGTGGCGGTGGTGATGGTTATGGCTGCGGTGGTGGCGGTGGTGCTTGTAATACTGGTAATAGTGATTGTGGCTTAGCTGTAGCGGTGGTGATGCCTTGCCAGCCAACCAGCCAATCAGCCAACCAACCAGCCAATCAGCCAACCAACCAACCAACCAACCAACCAACCAACTAGCCAGCCTGTCAGCCAGCCAGAAAACCAGCCAGCTGTCGGTCAACCAGCCAGTTGCTTTGTCTGTCTATAGAAACTTGCTAATTAAAACTCTCTCATATATCAAATACAAATACCCACTTCATTTTCCACTTCACCGAGTTGAAGACACCATCACAGCCACAAGTTTACGACAGCGTCGTCCGCAGATAGGATGCTGGTCACGAATCAATATCACTCAAACATTTGCAGACGTCAATACATCAGATTTAATGGAAGAACATGTTTCGTTAGACGAGAGGCTGCCGTTAACGACCTGTCCACTTCCGAGTGCGGCGGTAGACTGCAGCTGCCTTTTCTTTTACCACCGAGTGGTCATTTGAGATCAAATGCAACGTGGACAGCTTCTGAGAGTAACATATAAATGTATAGAACGAAAGAACTTGGTTGGTACGTTCATGCATGAATTTGTGCATGCCCGTGTTAGTGTGTACGCACGTGTGTGTGTGCGTGTGCGTGTGTGTGTGTGCGACGGAACAATTTGTTCCGTCACAGTGCAATGTGTTCACCAGTGCCTTGCATTGAAGGAGCGATTATGTATATCCTGCAAGAAATGGTACCCACGCTGTGATAGAAACGAAACATGTTGTGCGAGAAGCGGTGACGTGTCCGACAAAAGCAGTAGGCTACATATTCAGTTACAACTAGTTGTCTTATGGAGTAGCGCAAAGTATTGTTCACACAAATTAATGAGGTCATGCAAGAAGGCGAAATTGATATAAACGTTCTTCATGTCCTACTTTACAGATTGCCGACTCAACAGGCTGACTGTATTTCTGTTATACGACGTGATGCCGCATAGTCATTTACAAATTCCCTAAATACCATTGCGTCTTCTTCTAGTTGTCTGCATACGTGCAGGTTTCTGATGTCTTCCGTAAGCAATCCTCCTCCTCCTCTACCAACTTATTCAGTTCTCCATAAGTCGTTCTGCCCCCGGCTAACGAAGCAGATGTTTTACCAACGATAGGCATAATTTGTGTGCTTGGTCAGGCGGCAGAGACCAAGGCTGGCCTACTGTGCGTCGCTTACGGTCAATTGACTCCCTTGCAGAAATGTTGTAAACTTAATACGACAATAACAAGGAGTGCTGCATTTCAGGAAGACTTGCCCTTCCCGCTCGGTCGATTAGTATCGAATACACCGAGGCGCAACCATGGTGGTTAGAGCGGCGTTCTCTCATTCGATGTGACCGGGGTTCGAATCCTCTTGGCGTTGGTGGAAGGCGGCCTTGGCTGTTTCGTTCATTCAAGTATGTAAAACAAAACACAGAGAACTTGGCAAACCTTTAACACCGATATTGGCGCCCCTTTTTAGACAACAGTGTGGAACATATTGACACAACGGTGATGATTATGACAATGGTTATGATGATGATGATTTGTGTTATTATTATTATGGTGGCGGTGGTGGAGGTGATGCTTTTGGTGGTGGTGATGTTGGTCGGACGATGTCGATGACGATGATTAGTGTTATCGTTATTATAATCAATATAACGACAACTATGACGTTATTGTTGTTATTATTATTATTACGATGATATAATGCATACATACAAATACTTATTATTTATTGATATTATTATTATTATTAAAATTATTATTATTATTATTATTATTACGATGATATAATGCATACATACAAATACTTATTATTATTGATATCAACGGAGCATGGAGAGCGGAGGGCGGAGGAAGAGAAGCGTAATTCGAGTCAGCTTCCGGTCTAAATAATGAATGATGGAGACATCAACAACAAAATAACTCAAAGAACACATCTACGTGCACAGTGGCATGCATGGCACGCGATTCCCCAACTTACCCGAAACAGAAAACATAACGGTTCGATCGTCGCAGACTGTAACTGTCAGAAGAACGATTACATACTTCTCCTGACAACTCAAGCTTAATCGTAGACAAACGTTTCGGCACAAAATAACTATCTGTCACCGGTGGATTTCTTGCAATCAATCACAGTAACGTGACAGAGTGGGCCCGACTGGCGCCGGACACCAACGCGCCCGGCAAAGGGTCCGCGCTCTGTAAGCAATGAAGACCGACGACTCTGAAACACCGTTCTGATCACTTGGGCAACGAACATGACTCATGGGTATGGTGACGTTTTGATGGATGGTCGACACGAGACATACCTTAGAGTCCGGTAGATGTAAAATGCAGTGTTTCTAACCCAAAACAATACAACACTAGTTGTAGCCGGTTGACCTTAACTTCGCTTCAAGCGAACTGTCGTGAAACCAACAATTTCCCTCTTGTTAGAGTCAGTTGCTATCTGAATCTTTGTGCCCGACTAAAATTCTGTTTCGCAGCAACATATCCACGCAGCGCGCTGTCCTAAGCTGTTTCTTGCATATGTTTTATGGCATAAAACCCAAAGTAATAGGCCTATTCCTAGTCCACTTATGCCCTGTTCTTTTCCTCTGTCCGTCTTTCACAGTTCATTTTCCGTTGCGAGTTGCACTAAGAAGTTTGAACTAATTCTCGTAATGAAAGCCACGAGAGCTTTCGTTTTTTTAAAAGTCGCATTTGTGTGGTGCCAGTCGCACCATCCGTTCCAATCGTGTTCGGTGTTGACCGCTTGATTCGCCTGCTTTATCGACAATCCCAATTTGATTGTTATTACATCGGAAACTCTTGATTTCGCTCGGCCTCTTCTTCCGGTCACTTTCCTGACCAGCAAATCGTTCCCCAGGCGATATCTCTTGGCAAAGTAGCAAAGAAGATATGTTCGTTGTGGTTGTTTCAGTTCTCTCAATACCCTTCATCGATGTTCATCTGCATCCAACTGATTCTGAGTAATGGCCGATAGGCCTACATTTCAAAACCGTTTAATTCTAATTTTGCATTGATCCTGTTTTCAGGGCCCAACATTCTGTTCCGTGTGTGGCAGTTAGACAGACTAGTGTGTTGGGTAGTCTCATTTTTATTGATTTGTTTAAGCATTGCTTTATTCTTCCATATTTGACCAATACTACTGCGTTGCGGGGTGGTCTCCGTCTCATTTCTCATGCGTCACTGCACTGTTTTTGGTTGAGAGGCTGTGTTTGTTACCAATAATCCTACTATATATTGAGAAAGACAAACTTAAGATGAGGGTCAAGGGAAGAGATCGGACTGAAGAATTAAACTCTTAAAATATGAGGGTAGTTGGGAAGCAAGTTGCGATGAGCAGGACACCTAAAGCGATTGAGTGAGGAGAAACTGATTAAGAGTTCATTAAGAGTTCATTAAGAGTTCATGTGGTAGAAGGAGAAGAGGAAGATCGAGATTAAGAAGAAGGGACAGTACGTGTTAAGAGAAATCTCGAAAGGGTAGATTTGAGCAGTTGAGAGTGGCAGAAAAGATTGTGATGGATGGAGACGACTCGTTGAAAGTGCGGAACAAATTAAGTGATGAGGCCCCCTACCCTGCAATGGACCAATTTTAAGGGGGAGAAGAAGAAGAAGTTAATTATTATGTTGGTATAAATATAATATATCTTTCACTTTTGTTGTACTTAATACAATGAACAACCGCAGTTGTTTTGCTGTGCACCGAAGCAATTGTATATTTAAGTTAGCGCGTGCTCGCAAGTGTACCACAATTAATTAACTTAACTAACCAAAATGAACTATACACTATTGCTATTCAGTATACGTGTGTCATACTTAGAGAACAAATTATTCATAGATGGATTAATTTATGATGCAAGCATACCACAGTTAACAAAAATAAAATGTCAGAAATTATGTGACAGAACCACAATTAACTAAAATTAATTGTTGACAAATGATTTATCTCAAGTCTCAATTTATAATGCATTTTTTGTCAAACATTGTATAAGTGGAGTGCTCCACATCTAGTTAACCATAATAAACTATCCACAATAGAAAATATAACATATTCAATTAATTAATAAATGTCAACTAGGTATTCAGAAGTTCCCCAAAGATAAAATTGTACGAATCTCTTTCAAACATCAAACGTAGTGTCTCCACCTACCGTCTAATGTTGAAATATTTCTAGAATCTAAGCGAGATTAAAGTAAAATATACATCCAATGTAATACTGTTGCGTGAAAATATACGAACATCTAAATATTGCTAAAGTTATCAGGGCTTGTAAATTGGAATAACCATGTTTTAAGAAAATAGTTAATTTAAGTTATACCTATTTTACACAATGACATTAAGGCTCTTTTTTAGTGCGGGTCTTCTTTATTAAAATGGCGTTGAATGCGGTCTGTCGGGTTCATCCCGTTGTGCTATTTAGTATTGTTGACTCTTACGAAAGGCGTAACGAAGATGCCCGTCGCGTAATAGGAACTTTATTAGGTGAGTATTCGTGTGTAGAAAATAGAACACGATCCGAATGTGGATTTGCTCATAATGCAAACACAATATGTGCACATGACATGTGCCTCTCAATCTCGAGACTCAACGCATGTAACTGGACTCAAATCAGTCAACAATCAACTCAACTCAACTCAATCTGTTCTTCTTCCGTATACTGTGCATTATCCTACGATAAAATGTGTTATGACGCACATGTTTAATTATTTACACGTTTCATATATAAATATGCATTGTGAATGTATAGCATAAAAAACAAATGAAAAATCCATATCAAGTAATCAACAGCTATAATATATTATAGTAGGTACATTACATTCCACTTGGTGCGCTGCTTAAAATTTGTCTATTGAGAATTGACCCAGAATGTGTGACCTCCATCTTTATTTTTGATGGCCTTGCATATGCTAGGTACGTGACAAACTCCGCCACCCCGCGGCGTCCGCGAGCAGCGTTTCGCTGCAGAGCCCTTCGGGGAAATGGGTCGACCCCTTTTCTGTAGCGTCATCGGTCTATTTGAGGGATTCCCAAGCAACAACCATACTGATGACATAGTTCACGTGTTCCCCTGCTACCTTGTTTTCGAATTGTTGATATCGGAGGGAAACTTTGAAAGTTGTGACATTTTGAAATTCAGTGTCAATATTCTTCTTGAAGGTAAGGATGTGAAACTTTTTAAACTTTATACACATGTTTAATGTATATTTATGTATATATTGGCCAAGTTTGGGAGAAATCTATGGCAGAGAAGTATTTGTTTTTAGCCGCGGTAAAAACGATGTTCGCTCCGAGAAATGTCGATGTTGACAAATTCGAACAATCACCCACTGTTTTATTTTACCATCAAAACCATGTTTAATTGTGCAATTAAGGCATCCAATATTAATGTTATATTATTTTAGCCAGTTATGCATTGTTGGTAACTCAGTGCAATAATATGGATTAGTGGATGATTGACGATTTCTGATCGTTCTCAATCGTTGTTGTCGCCAGGCCGGTGATCACGTGACCTGTTTTAGGCGTCCTCATTGGCTATTCAGCAAGTGCTTACAAACAAAGACGTGCATTTAAGCTTGTTTGCTGTTAGATCTATACTATAGAAGTGTCAATGCAATTCTGCTACATCAGTTGTTTTTACTTAATGTTTGACTGTAACTTAGTGTGAGTATTTAGTATTTGGTTATTTTACTTGATAGCGATTGTTTATTTGATGCAATTAGATTATTTGATTGAGCAGTCCTCATTGACATTGCTTCTGTTGGCTGTTCAGTCTATTGGACTTTGGAGCTAACACAAAAGGTGATTCAACACAAAAAGAAGCCATTGTTACTCTAAATTGTAATTGAAACTACTTGTACAGTCTTTTATGTGATTGTGGTTTATGTGATGAATTCTTAATACACAAGCTGTACGAGTTAGGTTATTTGAGTGGTGGGTCTGATTATATATTAATTTAACACATATTATGCTCACTTAAGTATAATATATTGAATCTTCTTTTAGTATTTATAATCTGGATACTATTTGATAGTAATTAATACATATTATACATTTTAATTTCAGAAGATGCCTCCAAAAAAGAAACGGAAGGTTCCTGCTGCCAAAGTTGGACTTGCTACGCAGCATTTAACAGACAAGTTCGCTACCTTGCCCTGTGTTGGTGAAGACGTCCTGAATGGTCATGTGTTGTTTGTGTACACTGAACATGACCGTGTGATTTCGCGTACACTCACAGCTTTGAAGGATGTTGTTGATGACAGACAATGAATACATGCAAAACAATTGTCATTATGTCTAGTTTCTGTTGTTTTTTTACTGAAAATGTCATTGAAATTGTTCAGGTGTCTATGACTAACAATGAATACATGTAAAACAATTGTCATGTCTGTATGCCTAATTAAGTCGGTTAATTAGTTATTCATGAAATAATTAATTATGTGTAATTGTGGAATTGTTCCGGTGTCTATGACTAACTATGAATACAATTAAAACAATTGTAATGTTTGCATGTCTGTATGTCTAATTAAGTAATTAATTATGTGTAATTGTGAAATACATTTTACATACATAATTTTGCTATGTCCAGTTTCTCTACTCCTTAGTGGTGTTTTATTGTGTATATGTTATTGAAATATATTAATTATGAATGACATTTTAAAGAAATTTATGAATCCAATCAGTTGGTTAATTAGTGATTCGGGAAGTAATTAATGATGTGTGATTGGAGAAATACTTTGGACAGACACATTACTTTCCCATCACCAGTTTGTATGTTATTTTGTGGTGTGATCTCGCTGAACATTTCATTAAAATATATGATGTATGAATGAATTTATAAAAAAAATTTCACGAAATCATTCGTTTGAGTAATTAGTAATCTAACAACTGAATTGGCATCACAATGTAATGAAAACTACATCATTATAAATAGTTGTCCATAGGAATTATGAACTCAATTTTTTATCTTAATAATATTAATATTAAGAAAGTTATGACATGTTGAAGTGCAAAAACTTAATTACTGGTCACACGTTTGCCTATGTTTTACTGTAAAACAAAGGGACGAAATTTAGACATAATTTCCGACATTCAAGTTGGCATAACTTTCTTAATATTCACCATAGAACAAGTGTTTGAGCTAGGATTTGAAATTTAGGGGACACATGTCTCCCCCTCTTTAAAAAAGTGAGACATTCAGTTTTAGGCTGAGCCACTGATCAATATTTATAAATCAGTGGTGATCACAATTCAATTGGTTTAACACGCAGTCACACGATATATATATATATATATACATTAATTATTTATGGCACAGAGAAAAAATATAAATATTTTCTGTTGTTTGCTCAGAGTAAATTAAAATACCCAAGATGCAAGATTGAAGGGACAGCACTATTGATCATTTTAAACACTAAGCATAATGATTGCAAAATATGCACCGCTGACCTGTGATTTGTTGCAGCGGCCAATGTAAAAAGTACACCCTGAAACCTTAATGTATGTAAGATATATGGAGAGGCTGAAAGTCACAAAGTCAACAAATGAATTACTGTTTTTTCCATCTTTTATTTAGTCAGACAGATATTGTCACATAAACTGCATTTGCATCCTAGGTATGACTTTATCAAACAGTTTTGTTTGCTGTACTCACACTTTGCTGTAGAAACTGCTTGTCGATGAGGTACTAATTACATACTCAGTTGATGTACAGCCACTCAGTATAGGTAAGATTTATTAACCGTTTCACGATCATTAATGCCATCACCAGTCCCTAATGAGGGTGCCTTTCCTTCACCTTCCTAAGGCTGCCAGGGACTCAACATAATTGAATTCTCGCCAGTGTGGGTCTTCTAGCTTGATTGTAGCAATTATGTTGAGTCGCTGACTAGACACCTTGTACCACAGCATGTTCTGTGCTGAAAATCCACGTTCCACACCCACAGTGTGGACTGGGAAGACCATTGCCATAGATGCCAGGATAACCAAGTTGGGGAATATATCCTCGTGATGTGTACTGATAATGCTCCATAAGACTGGAAGCAACTTTGAAGGAGAGTTATAGAACAATCTAAGCCGGACAATGTTGCCGAATAGATTCAAGTGACGTGGCATGGCTATCAAGACAGTTATCCACCACGCTGCCTGGTTGTGATAACCACTATAGCGTCAGTGTGCATTAATAATAATATCCGTTAGGTGGCACAACAGGTGCTGGGTTTATTTGTCAAAAGAAATGAGGTGACAACCAAACCAATGTGTTTTTAGAGTTTTGAGTGAGAAATTATCCTGCTAGTAATAGTATCATATCTTCCACACCACAGGCACAGACTACGTCTATGGTCTGTACTAGTTAGGGAAACTCAATGCCAACGGCAACGCTACCTTTCCTTAAACGCATGATTTTTTTTTAAAAATGGTGTAGTATCATTTTGAAACATATTTATTACAATAGCATTTGCTAAGTCGTACATTCACATCATATGCAAACATATAATTGCCGTGGCATTGACAGTACTACTTAGGCATTGTCATTGGTACTACAACAGCTGCCAGAATAGAACTAGAACTGTAGAGGCTAGAGCCAGTAGTGGCAGTAGTATTACGTTGTAACGTGCACAAATGCTGATTTGCTGTTGCATTACCTTAATAAACATCAAATTTATAATCGGTATAGCATATATATACAGGCTGTATAACAAATGTGCGCAATAACATCTTAGTTCGGTTACCGTCTGGTTTTTTGGTCTGCTGTGCGTGACCACATCGACCAGCTGCGGTTCCTGTTTCGACGCCACTTTGCATGCATAATCTAGATTGCCTACATTCCATCTGGTGGCGCCACTATCTGGGAAGCGCGGCTAATTCCGTGATTGGACAACTGATCGGTGATGCCAGAGGTAAATTCTAAGTGGTTGGGGGCAAATGTAAATGATTTTACAGTAATATTAGACGCTGAACAAGCGTAAAAAACTGTATTTCACAATATAGCTCCACTGATCAAAATGTGCGATATTTAAGATAATCATGCGACATCAGTGTCGCGCACTTTCCAAAAATATGCGACACTTGACAAATAAACGCGAGAATGTCGCAAAATCGCGTTCAAGCTGAAACACTGTAGAACAAATATCTAAACACCATGTTAAAGGTTTTTCCAAGCTCTTTTCAGTGGTATCAGTTTTATTGAGATACAATGTATTCTAAAATAATTGTCACGTACCTACATATGCATATCATAACATTATGCAAATGAACGTGTGACCTTAAATGTTACAAATATCAACCAATCAAAGACTGACGAATCATATGGAATTTCCGCGGGGCGTCCCCGGAGCGACTTTGACTGAGGTAAGCACGTGTTTACTTTTACCTTGTGAATAGTAGTTAAAATTAAGGATAAATATTCATCGAACAACTTTAGCATGTCAATAAATAAAATCTTCAGTATTTCAGCTTTATAATGATGTGTGTGTTACGATTGCGGGTTTGTTCGGACGAGTACAGCGTCGTTCGGGAAATTATCTATGCGCGCGCTGTTTAGCGTTTAAAAGTGCGTTGGCATTGACTTTAATCGCGACGCGGCCGCTAGTTCCTGGGGGAGCGGCGCCGGTGCGAGATGGGCGCACGTCATGCAAATTATTAAATACTTTGTACTAACAACCTTATTACTATTATAGGCTTATTGTGAGCAAGTAATTCAAGTTTATGCTTGTTCAGCATTAGCAAATTAAGTTAGTTTTTAATAGATTGTCAACTGTTAGCGCTCAGACTCGGAACGTAGGCTGTAACGCTCTGTTCTAGTAATTTAGTTTAGGTCAAGTTGTTTTGCGCAATTCAAAATTCACGCAATCGAAGTGTTTGTAACCAACTGCTGTTAGATTTAGTGGGAACAAGTAATTATAGATATATCAATCTTGTGTGATATTAATAATCATGTTAAAATGTTATATTTTTACAATTTAAAAGTTGTATTCGTAACTTCCGGTTTGTGCGTGAGCAAGGTGCAATTTTGAGTGGGTCTGACGTCGTGATATTTCAGTATTTTAATTCACGCCATCTGCGCTTTTAGAATTATGTGCTGACAATTTTGCATTCAAACAATCAATCAAACATCTGTTATTTTGTGTGTCCTTCCCTTATATCATGTTTGATACCGAAATAAATTAAGTAAAATGAGAGTTTTGTTAAGCAATTGTTTGAACTTTTTTACACATACTTATTATTTCTACACGTACTTTTAATGCACAACGTGCATATATATATATATATATATATATATATATATATATATATATATATATATTCTTTATTTCATGTTATAGGATTCCACAATACATTTGAAGAATAAAAGGATAACACACACACCAGAAGACAAACAAGGCTGACAAAGACTATATGAAAATGTTGAATATGTACACCGAGTCCACAGTGTCCAGTTAACATTCACACATTACACATGCACGGATTTATGAAACAGTGATCTCTGAATATGTGTACACTTATTCGACAGTATCATGTGAATATTATAAACATTACTTGAAAAGCATGACATTAAATCATGAGACTTTGAAATATGAACATTTCTGCACTGCTCTGTGAACACTGACACGTACACTGGCACGGAGTTATGAAACATTAAACTGTGAATATTGTTGTGCTGAGCCTTCAGTGTACTATGTGGTCTTCCGGATAGTTCCATTTAAAAGTGTAGTAAAGTCGACTAGTTCTTGTACTGCTGCATTGCTTTGTGTGTTGTCCTTTTCCATGTCTCTTTATCAGCTACTGTAAACAATATGTAAACATCACTACATGTTGAAGTGCAGGACATTATTTCATTAAACAATGACATTGATGTGCAGAACCTGTAGTGTAATTGAACCAGTTAACTATAAATATTGTTGCGTTATGCATGCAAAACATTTCAAAGCTTCTCTTAATGTATAATAAATTGTGTTATTTTTATGAAATGATAGTGTGGTTTTTTTTAATTATACAGTAAACATTACAGTTTCTATGAATTTTCCAGCTTCACGTGTCACTTAATTATACATAGTTTAACAAGATTTAACAAGATTTGCCATCCAAGCCAAAGGCCCAGATGGCAAGTGGACAAGGAAGCCATTGGCTTATCGAGAGTCCAACAATGTTCACCTACTTATAACCCGCCCTCCTGATATATGTGTCAACCTTGTTTTTAAACATATTCACGCTGCTAGCAGTTACACAATCTGTAGACAATTTGTTCCATTCATTTATTGTCCTCTGTGAGAATGAGTGCTTCCTGATGTCCAATCTACATTGATCCTTTACTAATTTTACCTCATGTCCTCTAGTTCTGCTATCCTTCTTGAGTGAGAAAAACATATTTCTATCAATATTCTCATAACCATTCAATATCTTAAAAACTTCAATCTGATCTCCTCTTAACCTCCTTGTCTCTAGAGTTGTTAAACCACATTCTTTCAGGCGTTCTTCATAACTAAGGTCTCTAAGTTCTGAAATCATTTTAGTTGCTCTCCTTTGTATGCGTTCAAGCATATCTATATCCTTCTTACGATATGGTCTCCATGCTTGTATACAGTATTCTAAATGAGGTCTAACTATTGCTTTATAAAGAGGTATAATTAACTTTTTTCCCTTGTGTGTTATGTTTCTTCTAATCAATCCAAGAATTTGATTACCCTTTGAAGCTGCAATACCACACTGCTCTGAAACTTTCATATCAGCGCTTATTGTAACTCCTAAGTCCTTTTCTTTTACAGTAGTTCCCAGAACAGTATCTCCAATTTTATAGTTTACATTCAAGTTCCCATGCCCTGTATGTAGGCATTTACATTTCCCAAAATTGAACAACATCTGCCATTTCTCAGACCATTTCACTGATCTGTCTAGATCGTTTTGTAGTTAGGCCATTAATACATGTAATTATGTAAATGTCACATTACAATAAATTATATCATCAAAACATCATACTGTAGTAATGTAAATTATGTACATCATTTCTTAACATGTCTAAATAAATTTACAAAGACCACTGCCATGCACAATAATTTATGGCTGAAATAGTTAATTTATCAACATAAATTGGTAAAAGGTCAATGGAGGTAAAATAATCAGGTCACTAAGGTAAATATTGTAGTCGACAATTACAGCCTCTGTTGACTTGATAGCATCCCAATCCATACTTAATAAAAAATAAATAAGCCATTAAGACCCGTAAATAGGTCAAAGGTCAAGTTGTGATAAACTTGGTCAATAATGGGTATTAAGGTCAGTGTGTACATAAATTCTCCCTTAAACCCTTAGCTGATCCCACATGTCGTACACAATTACTTAATTAGGCAATTTTTTCAACATAAATAGGTCATTGTATGTCAAGGTCAAATAAGTAGGTCAATACAAGGTCGTGTCAAGGTCACAAATTATTAGGTCAACATTTTAGGGTCCTCTAACGTTTTATTCCACCTCAACATCTTCTTTAGTACACATTACGCCATGTTCCCCTGCGTTCAGTGGCAGCACAGCCACCAAACAGAAAGGTCTCAATTCCATAAGACAAAATAGACCCTTTTCTGGAATCCAAAAAGTGGAATAACTTCGCATATAATAAAGATATTGAAAAAATTCAAAAAGGATGAAGAAGTGTTTAAATGATTATAAAACAATTTTGAACTTTTTGTAATATGCCTAATTATAGCATTGTATAGATCGAAGACAGTTGAGTTGGCTTTGTTGCATTAACCCTGCGAGTGCTCAATGGTTAGAGTGTGTAGCGCAGTCAACTTTGGTAATATTCAACATACAGACAAATGAAGTACCAAGATGTTGCTAAAAACACTTTATGACAATATAACAAGTACAAATACATGTGAATTATTCTTCATTTGAGATACTGGTTCACACGAAGGGAAAGAAAAAACCACAAAATTCACCTTCCAAATATATATGTATCTTCTGCAGTAAGCAGATAATGTCCAATGAAGCAATTGTAGCTAGTTCAGTCATCTTTACAGCAATGCAAACTTCAGACAGTGGCTCCTGTAACTATTCAAATTATAAAAATGAAACACTACAGTGCACTAAAATCTACAGTTCTGCCTTCTGTGTATAACAGTGTCTCCTACGTATGTAATATTTTCCAGCATTATTCAATATGGATATCATGATAAATAATATATATATATATATATATATATATATATATATATATATAATGACATAGCCGTAAATAAAGGCTAACAGAGTATTAGAAAAAAAATTTTTTTGCATTTTTTAAATATATATAATATAAAACATACAATAATTTTCAGTAAAACCCAGTAATGTAAACAGTTTTTTGCCAGAATTTATTTGACCGAGAGCAGATGATATAAAACACAATGACAATGTCCCAATGACAATGTCCCAATGACAATGTCCCAATGACAATGTTTTTACCAATGTTTACGTTACCAGCACCGCAAGAATCATGGACTTTTGGCGTCGCCAGTTTTGTAATACTAATGGTAGCTCGGCGAAGTTGTTACAGTTTTGAAATACACCCAAAATAATATTCTTTATATGGCTATTCATGTCCTATTTACCTCTGATGAATCATCACATCAGTTAATGGGGGATACCCTTGGTAACAAATATAACTAGATTTCACAAAATGCACGATATAACAAGATTTAACACACTTTTATGAGGAAACGTCATGTAGAGCAGAGTGACTAGATGTGGAGAGAGCACTGGCTTTATACCCATTCCTCTTAAACCACTTATTGTTGGATAAAAGAGTGAAGCCTAACTTTAATATGAAGGCTTTGAACTCATGGCATAAACTGGAGTGACACGCAGTACTCAGTTCATCTTTACCTTTCAAACCATTAATGGCGAACTTGGTTAGTAAGGTATTAGCCCTTTGAACAGTTGTTACCCCTGCAGGCCGTCGCATCATCAAAGGGAGGCCAAGTTTAGTGGATAACCCAGTTTAGTTTGCTGGTTATGCTGCTGATGTCCAACACTTCGCCTCGTACAATGAATGTATGAATAACAAACATTGCTTCATATTCACAACCGCGATCCGGGTTTACATAATGTGGAATTCGGTGCATTTTATTAACCAATGCATATAATTATCATCTTGATTTCTCTGGTTTGTTGCCATTTTTGTCGCTGTCTGTCACTGTTTTGACCAAATTCAGGCCAATATTTGTCGCCGTTTTGACCAATGGTTATCACCGTTTCAAGTTATGCCTTGTCGCCGTTTTGGATCTGTCACCATTTTAGTTGTTGCCGTTTTGACCTGTATCCTATTAATATTATCGGATACACTCAAAATTTGCAAACTAATGATATATCATTATTTGAAAAGTATAGCTAGGTCTCTTCTCTTCTTCCAATGATTAGACAACAATGATATTCGAATATGGCAAAAACATTCCTCAACCTACCAAACACCAAGATATAGGCCTTTATTCACTGCGTAACCAGACCTATAGCAACAGCCTGTATAATATTTCCTCAAAGGCTGATTGATTTAGTTGTCATACTGCATGAATGTGCAGCGTAGGCAGAGTTTAAAAACCTTTAAGACAGGGAAAATACAGAAGAAGAAGAAGAAGGTCCGTACACCGAGACACAATACAAATCTCTACTTAAAAAGTCATACAATTGTCAGTAAACTGAAATACCCCAAAATAGACATGACTGATTGTTTTGAGAACTGTACCAATTGTTGCCTTGTCTGTTGTGCAGGTGTCCATGACAAGGGCGCAGTTGAAATAACCAACTGTTTCACTGTACCACACAATGAGTTTGAAGATGAGGTTTGTACACATGGTTATATTCGTGCCCTTTTATATGATGTTTGATTTCTTGATGTGTGGAAATTTAGGAGAAATCTGAAAGTTGGAATCCTGTAGATTCTTAGCTGGCAGTAAACATTCTTATGTGCACTGGCTTACCAGGTTTTGTATGATGCATTGAAACATTCAGTCTGTTCTTCAGTCCCGCGTTAGAAAATATTTATCCATATGGGGCCTGACGTCATGAACATGGCACTTGTATTGGGCGCCTTGCTGACATAGCAGTATACATTGTACCCAGGTCTTCAAATTGGCAATTGGCTTAAGTTATGGAAGCCAAGTACTTGCTCCTTGCTTCGCTGATATAGAACAATCTATAGGCGCAAGTTGCTCTCTACCAAGCCAATTCTTTTGAACACTGTCTCCATGTAGCAGAAATATGCCTCATGGGCTCATGTAATTTAGTAATTTAGAAAAGGTTTATGAATTTTGTAATTCAAATATTCCGTAAATATGGCAACAAAAGTATTGTGTAAGGGCTGTTCCTGAAACTGTCGGTATACAGTTGTTTTAACTTTTGAGCTTCTTGTTGTTTTGAATCAACATGTCTGACAAGTGATGTAGAGTAACCATGCCAGTCTACCACAAGCATGTTACAGGGTTTTGACAAACAGTCAAAATAGGCGTTTTGGTGGAAAGATCCATTATTGTTTGACTCAACAGATTTAACTGATGGCCATACAAGTAAACATACCATTTTTGAGATAGGATATTTACTATTTAAAGTAATTTTTTATTTTAGAATTTAATTAATTTTCGAAGGGCTCTAAATTTGCTGTCAATTTTTAAATTGGGTTTGAACTGTTACAACAAAGCAAAATCATTATAAATACCATACATATTAGTTACAAAGTATTGTAGCTGAAAAATATTGTAAGTCCTTTAAGAATAGCGATTTTAAAGACGTTTTTCTGTCGTATTTGCATGAATTATAAAGTACGCAATACAGATGAGCTGGCTGCGAGTGCAATTAGTTGCTTTGGAAATATCGGCCCCTGCAATGCATGGTTGTCAACGGGTCTAGGTTTTATCCTTTTACCTTCGAAACTAGTGCTCTTTTGTTCATTCTCTGCCGCTGTAGTTACACAAATTAACATTTTTTTCTTGAGTAATTGCAATCAAAATTACATGTAAACCATGTGAGCTGGTCATACTTCTGCTTATTGTTGTATTTCATGTCTGCTCAACAGGTGGCGATTGACATGGAGTTTGCACGCAACATGTACGAGCTGCACAGGCGGGTAAACCCCCTCGAGATAATACTGGGATGGTACGTTGTCTCCTACTGATCCAGTGAAAATTTATAGTGTTGTGCGATATTACTGGAATATCACGGTATTTTTTCTACGCAATACATCTTTAACGTAATGGTACATACAGTTGAGCCTCGTTATAATGTGGTGGTCGGGGTCCACAATTTCGGACCACGCTGTACGCGAGGAACGTTAGGTTTTCCAATATCTGCCACCACGGAGCTACTAAACAGCAGTAATTGCCACCCGCTGCACCAAGTCCAAGAACGCTGTCGAAGCCCTGTGTGCTTGCAGCACTGTCTTATACACCAATACACAGTTTATTGAACTTATTAAACAAGTCAACTAGCATCAACGTGTATTGTTTTAAAGTGTCACACCGTGTTGAATATTTAACTGAATAAAATACATGTATGTATACCATTATGGAATAGATCTGCAACGATGATGTACTGGACCAATAGACCTACGAATCGAAAATAATAACCTGGATCTGAGCAACCAAAAACGTATATGAGTTGACACACGTAGTATGTAAGCTGATTAAACATAGAAAACGACAATTGGTAGAATTAATAATTGTTTCATTTCGTCTTTCAACCGATCTTGACCGAAGCATAAATTGATGACGAACCACTTAACATCGATTCATTATTTCATATGCGGATGACGAATTCATATTTTCGCACACCAGTTGCGCCTCGGGTTAAGCATTTGGCATGTTGGTTTCGTTTTGCGAAAATTATTAGATTTACGATGCAACGAAAGCATGCCATTTCACCCCAGTGTTATATTTGTGAATCTCCATTACAATTTACAAACCGCCGAAGCGAAGCCAGCAACAGCGATTGATGTCGGCGGCAGCGCAAAAAAAACAACACGTTGACACTCGTTCATTGACATTGTTCACCTAATGTTTCTTGTGAATTGTCAAAGCAATTCTAAGTAGGTTTAAGCAGGCCCATTTGGTATTTCCCCCTGGTGGCAGAAAATTGGGGTACACGACCAGCCGGCTTATATTCGAATCCGCATAATAACAGGGCACACAATAACGAGGCGTGACTGTACTATATATTTTTGCATTTCCATTTCAGAAGTGAGTTTAATGAGTAATTATGAGTTTTGACTGAACCAGGTCCAGTCACTAATCTTTATTAGTATTGTTTGTTCAGGTTTGTGTTATTTATTCTCAGAGTTTCATGTATTCCAGACAGGATGTCTTTGTGTGTTGTTTATTTAATGCAATAATTAAAATCCATCTGGTTAACTGTGTTTAAAAACACAAAAAATTACGTCTACAGCTGTTATTTAATATAAATGTCAGTTGGGCATGTTAAAATATGATATAACACAACACCGTTAAGTCTTATTTAGCCAAAAAACAAACAACCCAATATTGCAATGCACTAACCACATCGTGCATGATGTTTGCTAGGTATTCGACTGGTCCTGATGTTACTGGTCACTCTGTACTCATTCACGAGTACTACTCAAAGGAATGCAAGAACCCAGTTCATGTGACCGTTGACACATCGATGAAGAACAACCACACAGACATCAAGGCCTATGTGAGGTGAGTCAGATTTATATCATCTGTCATATACCTAATCTATAAAATTTCATAGCACAAATCTGTCCCTCTGTGATTTTGGTTGAAATTTGTCCATACACTCAAAATATGCTAATGACAAGGTTGTTTTAAAATTTCTCCCGCAAAATACTTTACATTCATGGTGCCGTTAACCGGCAATTGACCAGAATATCCCACTTTTAGAACACATTCCAGTATCTTAAATTAACACCAACAAAATTTACATGCCCAGATTTGTTTAACTGTTCCAGTTCTATTTTGATCCGGCCCAGGTGAGTTTGAATTGGCCCCACAAAAATGTATAAATTATTTGTGACACAGTTAATCATCACTGGGACAGTGGCCATGTTCTTTCTGGCGTGGGCAAGAGTGCAGATGACAGGGATGGCTGATGGGCCCTGACTCCCATCCCTGCGAAACGACTATAGTGTCTCGCTCACTGTCCTGTTGGTCAGACGGCCCAGCAACGGGGACAGTCTCATGCTCAGTCGGACACATCTGAGGGGCTTGACGACCTCGCCCCCTGCCCCACAAAACGACTATAGTGTCTCGCTCACTGTCCTGCCGGTCTTCCTCTAGTAAATACTTGTCTACCAGAGTGTTGATCTAGTCATGATCAGGATATTAATAAAAACCACTACGTCGAACACCATTATTCTACTCGCTATGTGGGTCAGTTAATCTTCCTCAATCCATGTCCACAACCATATTCTCACAATGATACAAAAAATTACTGTTTTTACCCCAAAAAAATTTATTTGCCTGCTTTTGATTCCAAAGAATCTCAACTGAATATAAAAACATTTTTGAAAAAGAAACTCCACAAAAGAAGAAACATCTAGAAAATACATGTAACAATTGGTTTTCTTCCTGACTAGACTAGATCATTAACTAGATCGTTGATCGTAATACTTGGCCTCTCTCAGTATTATCTTGGCATTTCGATGAATATAAAAAAGTCTGGCAAAAACCGCCAGTAGTGATAGCAATGTGATGCCACCTTGTGGCTAAAAGCACACACTATAAATGACTTCTAAGAATTCTGCAAGGTGGCGCCAGCTTCGTTACCGCTTCAAAACAAGAAACATTATTCGCCTGATGGACCGGTGATTTCTGATTTTTGCTTTGCTTTGGGCAAACGGGCGACTTGATTTCCAAAGCCCTGGTGTTTAACACCTGCAACTACTAATGAAGTTCTCATTTTCCTTAAAAAAAACATCCTAACAGATCATGTGATCTTGACCTATTTCCAACACTACTAAAAAGCTGTATCAATCAACTCATCTTAGCCGTTACTACTATCATAAACCTTTCATTGCAGGGCAGAGTTGTTTCATGGGATTTCAAACAAGCTCTTGTAAATCCTCTTATTGAAAAACAAACTCTGTAAAAATTACCTAAAGAATTATTATCCTATCTCCAATCTCAATTTTTTGTCAAAAGTACTGGGAAAAGTAGTTGCTAATTGCCTTTATGAACATATTTATAAACATCACTTATCAAATGATCTACAGTCTGCATATAAATGATTCCACTCTACCGAAACAGCTCTTCTCAAGATACACAATGATATAGTTGACAACATGGACAATGGCAAAGTCACAGCACTCACTTTACTAGATCTCTCTGCTGCTTTCGATACAGTTGATCATTTAATCCTTTTACAACGTCTTTATCAACATTTCTGGCACTGGCTCTTTGGTAGTTCAAATCATATTTTTCAGACAGACACCAAAGCAAGAACATATCTAGCACACTATCTTGTCCACAACACCTTCCATACGGAGTGCCGCAAGGATGCGTCCTTGGCCCTGTTCTGTTTAACTTATATACTACGTCTCTCAGCCAAGTCATTACTAATCATAATCTCAGTCATCACCTGTATGCTGATGGCACACAGGTTTACATATCACTTTCACAATCAAATGCACAAGAATCTGTTTCGACTTTAAGTGATTGTCTTACTGATATCTTGTGGATGGAATCAAGTAAGCTAAAGCTTAATCCAGATAAAACAGACCTTGGCACTAAGCAACAACGAAATAGGCCCTAAGAGGGTCATCAGCCATATTTCTCAAGTATGTAAATCCTGTTTCTATCATATGCGTGATATCCATCGAATTCGGCGTCACTACTGCTAAAGCAATATCAACAGAATTAATTAGTAGCCACCTTGACTATTGTATTTCACTACTAAATAACATTGCTAAAGGAGACTTAGCTGAACTCCAAAGTACAAAATTGTCTGGCACGTGTTGTACTCAGAGCTCCTTGGTTTTCACTACCACTACTTAAACAGTTACACTGGCTTACTGTTACTTATCAAATTAATTTTAAGCTGTCTGCTCTTACATATCATGCTCTATCTACACAACAACCGCCCTACTTGGCTAGTCTCCTGCACCTTTCATATACCCCTAGGCAGCTCAGATCATCAATTTCACAACAACTTATTGTGCCTAAAACAAAACTTAACTTGGGCAAACATGCTTTCTCTGTCGCTGTACCTAGGGTCTGGAATGAACTCACTATCACTTTAAAAACATCTGAAACTATAGTTATCTTCCAAAAAAAATCAACATTTATTCCAAATTGCATTTTATTTCCACCATAAATCTTCGGTTGTCCCTCGTTTTGATAATGACTTGCACGCCCCTGTTCACGATTACGCTTAATGATTCTGTTTTGTTGCGCCTCTGAGCTCAGGTTCATGAGGATATAGGTGCCATAGAAGTTAGTTATTATTATTAAATGTGAATCATCCAATAGGCATCCGTGTTACAAATACCAGGGGTTTCCCTTACATGTGCGGACTTTGCCATGGCAGCGATCGGTTGATTGCAAGGAAGGAGTAGTTTGTCACAGTTGTATTTTATATCGAATTAGCATAGATTAATAAGTACTGTTAATGTGACTCACAAATACAGTTCGACCCAGCCATGGCCGCTGGGATGAATTGCCGATAACTTGCGCATCTTGGCTGAATTGGCAGGACTAATTTTTAATCGAACCAGTGCAGCCAATAAAAAGGCCTTAATTTCGAACACTGCATTCCAGCAAACCACTGGAGTTATATTCTTGATTTTAGTTGCACATGGTTACCTGGTAGTTTTAATTGTCTTAGGTGCAAGCCCTATAACCATGACTTGTTTTGTGTTTAAATGGTATCCATTATGTAGGCCAGCCTGAACAATAATGCCTGTATCTTTCAGCACACTCATGGGTATACCTGGAAAGACAATTGGCACGATGTTTACACCAATAAAGGTTGAGGTAACATCATATGAGCCAGAACGAGTTGGAGGTAATATTCTGTTTTTTCAGTCATTGATTCAGTAACATAATTACTTACTAATAAATAAATATTACCAATGCAGCATAATTGTGCACTGGATTGTGAAATTTATAACTATGAATCTGGGTAAATGTTATAAATAACCACTTCCTTCTGTCTCTGATTTCGTGTTTGTGGTAAGTGGTGACTTGGTTGCTTATTAGAATCATGTATGAGTTTGATAGTTCAACAAACATATTAGAGTATTCACTAGATGGTTAGGAGGACTCACGGTACAGAATATCAGACATGGTCAGTTGAATTAAGTTTGCTATAGCCAGTGAATAAAAGTAATTCTCACTTTTTGGAAATCTCATTTGCACGACAGCTTTTTAGGTTACCATACCATGTACTTTGACTGTGGAAGCCGAGTGCTATTTTAGCCGAGTAATAGCGAAGCAGAACTTTTTTGTACCAATAAAAAGAGACAATGTGTCCTCTCTCAATTGCTTAGATATGTTGAAGTGTACATGTCAGGCTAGAGGTACACCTCAAAATTCCAATTACGAGATTCCAATATCACTTCCATATCAAAATAACAGTACGTGAACTGAGCAACCATAGAAATACTCAGTGTTAAAAAAATACATCTATTCTTGAGCAGCTCTATTTAATTTCTGCAAATTATGTTACATAATGGCAAACAAATATGATATATGCAATGTATTGTATTTTATTGATTGTTTGTATTTGAGTTCAAAAGTTATATGATGTAATTGAAAAGTAATAGAAAATGCCAATTACATTTTCACCAATTACAATGATTAAAAAACTGAACTCCAGTTGCAATTCCCGTATTGGAATTGGCGTTTCAATTCGAATTACAATGTAATTGACCCAAAGCCTGGTACACTTTACAGAGAATTACATCATCATGTGAAATCTTAATTTGGTGCTGCAAGGATCCGTCCTTGGCCCTGTTTTGTTTAGCTTATATACTACGTCTCTCAGCCAAGTCATCACTAATCATAATCTCAGTCATCACCTGTCTGCTGATGACACACAGGTTTACATATCACTTTCACAATCAAATGCACAAGAATCTGTTTCGACGTTAAGTGATTGTCTTACTGATATCTTGTTTTGGATGGAATCAAGTAAGCTAAAGCTTAATCCAGATAAAACATACCTTATTACTATTGGCACTAAGCAACAACGAAATAGGCCCTAAGAGGGTCATCAGCCATTTTCCAGTTAAACTGCTTGGTAGTGATACATTCCAATCAGATACTGTTCGTAATTAGGTGTTGTCTTTGATAGTGACTTAAACTTTCACCAGCATATTTCTCAAGTATGTAAATCCTGTTTCTGTCATATGCATGATCTCTGTCAAATTCTGCGTCACCACTGCTAAAACAATATCAATGGAATTAATTAGTAGCCACCTTGACTATTGTAATTCACTACTAAAGACTATTGTAATTCACTACTAAACATTGCTAAAGGAGACTTGGCTAAACTCCAACAAGTACAAAATTGTCTGGCACGTGTGATACTTAGGGCGCCTCGGTTTTCACCATCACTACCACTACTTAAACAATTACATCATCATGTGAAATCTAAATTGGTGTGGTTCTTGAGTATTTTATTGTGTTGCAGTTGAGACAATCAGGCGAGGGCTGAACAATCCAAAGAGGACGATAAACCTTGTCACTGAATTGCAACATGTGACAACCGCCTGCGTGAAACTCCAGGACACACTGGCTACACTTATACGCTACGTTACAGATGTCCTCGTACGTCTCATACCAACTTTAATCAAATGATTTCCTGCTTAGCCGTTTCAGTGCCAGCCAAAATTGCAACGACGCACAATAACTGCTATTATTTAGAATTGTTAAACTCGTACTTGTATGTGTTTAGTGTATATATTTCCAGAAAGTGGAGACAATTTTCTCTTTAATTCCATATATGTAATAGTCAGATAACACAACTTGACTCACTTTCATCCAGTACGTTTGGCTGGTAAACATGCAACATTTAGGGTTATGGCTTCTGGTTATATATTTTTTTGCGCATGGAAATATAAGCCTTCCTTTACCTTCATCCCTTGACTGGGATGATTGTAGGGGTGCCATTTATACACAGTCCTTCATATACAGTCCTCGCCAGCGTTGTCTGTCCTGTGCTGTGCGTAGCAGGGTTGGTAGGTCTTGATGTGTCCATTGTTGTATTTTGTCTAAAAAAAATTGTCTCTGATGGCCCCGTCGTCTCTTGCCCTCCAGGGTGTCGTCTCCTGCCCTCCAGGGTGTCGTCTCTTGCACTCCAGGATGCCTTGCAGGATGGTTTTTGCAATGGTGTTGTGTCGATTGATGCAAGGGAGTCCACTTGTTATCTCACATATTCATTTGTCTTGAGTTCATTTTACATAATGCAGAGGAGTCTTCTGAAGCGTTTCGTTTCAAATGTTTTTACGCGTCTCTGTTTTTGCTGTCAAGAGTCCAGCTCTCGCATCCGTAGAGGAGGATTGATACATTGAGTGCTCTGTAGAGCTTCAGCTTCATTTTGAAGCTGATGTTTCTGCTCTTCCAGATGGTGTTAAGTCTTGACATAGCAGACATGGCCACTGCAATCATAATTTTGATTTCCTTTGTTGAGATGCCACCTTTGCTTAAGATATTTGAAAGCGTCTACTTCCTCAAGGTTCTGACCATTCGTCATGATGTTAATGTGGTTGTTCTGGTTGGTACTGTTGACAAGTATTTTGCTTTTCTCTGAGCTGACCTCAATCCCATAAGCTCTTGCCTTTTATCCAGTCTGGTAGTGAGGTCCTGAAGTTCACTCTCGCTGCCTCCCATGAGGTCAATATCATCCACAAAATGAAGATTACAGATTGACCTTCCACCAATAGATATAATGGTGTTAAACCTTGTCACAAGCTTTCATGCCAGATATGGTCAAACACCTTAAAGTCAATGAAATTGTGGATCAGATCTTTTTGGTGAAGCAGATATTTTTATGATCAGTCTTACATTGAAGATCTGCTCAGTGGTGCTTCTCCCAGCCCTAAATCCTGCCTGTTCTTCAGCCAGTATTTCTTCTGCTTTTCCTTTGAGTCTATTCAAGATGACTCAGCATGATCTTGTTTGGGTGACTGATGAGGCTAATGGACGGTTCTGTAATTTTTGCATAGTCTTAAATTTCCCTTTTTCAGGAGTGGAATGATCATGGATTGAGTCCATTCTTTGGGCCATTCCTTTGTTTTCTAGATCCAGAGGACCTTTATCATTTCAGGACCACCGTGTTTGAGCTGTTCTGCTGGAATGTTGTCGGCACCGGGTGATTTCCATCCTTTCAGTGTGTGCAATCCCTCCTCTACATCTTCTGTCTTCACTTGCATATTGTCTGTTTCATAAAAACTGCTGGTTTTGCTTTTTGGTATGCTAGTATCTGATTTTAGTTCGTAGTTGTAGAGCTCTTGATAATACACTTGTTAGCAGGGAGCCGTTCTTATATTCAATAACTGTAGCCTTGTGTTGTTGTTTTTTGTCTTCAGTGTATCAAAGGCTTTCTTGCTATTACTCTCTTTTATGCCTTTCTTAATGTTGTCACATTTCTCTTTAGCATTTATAATCTCCGTTCTGATGGTGCGATTGAGAGTGTGGTATTGTTCCCCTGTTTTAGGGGTGGAGATAAAGAATATCGTTGGTAATCCTCGGTTGGATCTTTCAGCTTTCTTTGCCAAGTACTTCTCTGGCTGTTTCCTGTACAACTCCCTTGATATTGTTGGTGAGGACGTTTATGTCTTCTTTTAAACGATTTAGAGCTGCGAATTTGCCATCTATTCTAGCCTCAAAAATGTTTGCAATTTCTGGGTCCATCAGTTTCTCGTTGTCAAATCTAATACGTGGGCTTTTCTGGTGATGTGTCTTCATCAGCTGGAGTTTCAGTGTTGCTAGAACCAGTCGTGGTCGCTGCCTATGTCAGCCCCTGGGAATGTTCTGGTGTTTGCCTTGCTGGTGCTGGATTTAAGACATCTTGGAGTGAATATATAGTCAGTCTGATTGTGTATTTTTCCATTAGGTGAATGCCACGTTGTTCTCCTTGATAGTTTGTGCAGGTGTAATGTGTTCACCAAGGTGAGTTTATGAGTTCTTGCAAATTGAAGAAGTCGTAGTCCTCTATCATTGGTTTCTCCTGTGCCAAAGCGGCCTACAGTTCTAGCCCATTGTTCATATGCATCTGGGCCGATTTTTGCATTCCAGTCTCCTTGCACGATGAGGAAGTCTTTCCTTGGAGCTTTCTTGATAGTATTCTCCAGCTCTTTGTAGACGGCTTTAGCTGTATTCTTGTTTACAAGGAATGCAACCCCATTGTGGTGTTTGGATTCCTCTCCACTGTGCCACAGTTTGTCTCCTTCCTCTGTTATTGTATCTCCAAAACTTGTCCATCTGACTTCAGCCAGTCCAAGAATATCCAACTGAAATCTGGATAGTTCATAAGTTAGTTCTTTTACTTTTCCGCGAGCATATACGGTGCGGACATTCCACATATAGGGTGCGGACATTCCACATCCCTGATTGTTTTCTCCGCATGTAGCGTCATGCCTGCCCTTGACCTTACTCCAGCAGTAGATTTATTTAATCTGTCAAATGAATGTCACGTCCAGTTCATCAAATTTGACTGTCTTGTAATTACTTTTTACAGGACAGCAAAGTGCCAGCAGACAGTACGACTGGCAGATACCTACTTGAACTTGTCAATGGTGTACCCAAAATTGATCCTGAGGCATTTGAAGAAATGTTTAACTCAAACATGAAGGTACATATTGGATGTAGAACAAGGCTTCATTATATAATAATACTAAGTTCTATATGTTTGTCAGGTGTAAATGTTCTTAGTAAAGTAGCTGTAAAACAGTGTTGAATCTGGCTATATTTTTTACACTGGTAATCTGTAACCCAGTTTGTGTGAATTGAAATGAAATGAAATTTATTAGACCAATAATTACAAGTATATATTATAACTTAGTGTATACAATAGGTTAGGAGACTCCCGTTAAGGCATTTAAATGCTGCTACCACAAGAGCCACCTTGAATAATAATAATAGTAATAATACATTTACAGAGTAATTTAGCTAATAATACATGAACTTGCCATAATAAAGATTATAATCAAAAATATTTACAGTAGCTGACATATTCATATGCACAGAAAGAAAACTAAATGCATCAATAGACATTACAATAAATTTATTTTAAAGACAACATTAAATCTGCCAAGATATAATTAGCTAGTAACTACAAGGCGACATATACATAGGGATTTAAGTTAATTATCTTCCACACATATAACAGTTAATAATAGTACAAGCATTTTGATACCTTTCAATAATGTATCTTTTAATATAGGTGGAAAATCCATGGATATTGTGGGTGAATATTTTATTAATAATGATATCGGGAGAATTATTAAATATCTTTACATTTGTGCATGCCCTAGTGGCGTGTTGAAGGCGCTGGGTATTGTATAAGAGGAGGTTTTGATTGAAATAATCTGGCAGCTGCTTGTTGATCAATTTGTAATAAATTTGAATAGTTGAATTCTATATAATGTCATCAACCTTTAAGAGGTAAAGTTTCTTAAAAAATGGTCCACTATGAGCCAGGTAATTGCTACAAATTATAATTCTAACTGCCCTTTTCTGTAATTTGATAATTTTATTATTTAGGTTACTCTGAGTCCCCCAGACCAACACTCCATAATTGAGGTGGCATACGATTAGGGAGTTATAGATTGTTCTCAGGATGTTGATTGATAGGATGATGTGTTTGGGACTATTTAACACTTTGATATTTTGGTAGCCAATGCAGCTATATGACTAGCCCAATTTAGGTTTTTGTTAATAGTGATACCAAGAAAATAAAATTATCTACATATTCAATATTTTATTCAGCTGTTCGAAGGAGAGGAAGCTGAACCTATTTTTGTGGCATATGAAATATCATGGCTTTTGATTTCTTTTCTACATTTAGTGAAAGTTTGTTCACTTTGAGCAAAATACTTTTTATTCTAATTCGTTGTTTAGTCTCATTGTGAATATCATAATTTTTATTAGACTTTAGTGTAGTGAATAATGTGGTGTCATCTTCAAACATTATGAACTTAAATGAATTACTAGAGTGGATGATATCGAAAGATTTAGCATTATTAATCTGAACAAACTGTTTCCTGTTTAATAATTAGCTTTTGCAAAATTCTAGTGCCGAATTTGTAAACCCATAAAACTGTAATTTAGATAAAAGAATATTATGGTAAAAGTGTGATATAGATGCAAGTTGTAAAGTGAACAACATCGTGCTTACTTATACTCTGTGCACCCGAGTGGGTGGATATGGCCACATGTCTTTTGTAAAGTAATTCTAAAACATTTTGTTGGAAAATGTTGAAACGACATATATTGACGCTGGGATTCTGTGACTCTCTGTTTCTTGCAGGATCTACTGATGGTCACCTACCTGAGCAACCTCACTCGGACCCAACTGCTCATTTCAGAGAAGCTTACTCAGTTTGAGGGCATACGACACAACTAGTAGATATCACCAGTGCCACCAACCACCACTGTTCCATCTCAGTACAGCTTCAAAGCCAGCTACTGTGTTTACAGTTGTCAGTCTGCTGCCATTACTGTCGACGTCAGACCCATTCAAATAAAGACATCAACGTTTGGTCAAATGTGCATGTTTTCGTTGTCAATATGAAGTGACGATAGCAAAAAAAAGTATTGAAAGATACCATGCCAGTCAGTGTGATACTGTCTTGTTGTTTTGTATGTATTTCATTGCATGTATAAGCTGTCACTCTAGAAGACAATAGGTGATTGTTGCAACACATTGCATGCATTACTGTGAAAAATGTACCAGTATTCAATGAATAGAAAGTAGGTGTGAATTCCTGCCAGCAACCTAATTGTTAGACATCAATATTTTAGAGAACAAATATGAAAATGTGGATTATTAAATTAAATTATTAAAGAACTATATGGTAAGTTTTCACAATTAATTTTATTCTCAAAAACCTTAATAGGTTACACGAGAATTAGAATTACATGCAAGAATGAGAGTATTCATTTTTATATTATTATGTCTAAGAAATAACAACAATAAACTTGGTAATTATGTTTAAACTTGAATTTGTCTCTATCACATCGTACATTTTTGTGCAGAATTTGAACTGTCTGCCAATATTGGATGTACCCCTGTAATCTAGTAGTGAAATAATTTCGCTTATCCGACTCTCACTCGCCTTCGTGAAGAGAGTGGCCTCGAAGATGACGGTGTGGTCTCATTGTTACCCACTGTCACCACTCCATTTTGTGTACGGTGAAGCGCCAGCAACCAGTCAGGGCCATTATCGAGATTCTACACTAAAGATTTGTTTGCCTAATTTAATTTTTCAGTCTTGCCGTTATGTCAATATAATCAAAGTTGGGCACTTGTCTAGTATCCGGGCCCACCTCAATATCGCCGTTATTAACATGCACTGCGTACAGTAAACATGCACAATGCATACTGAACAACGAAACATGTAAATTATTACACGTGCGTAAGAACCATTTAATCACCTTTTTAGAAGCTGGAATTCGCATATTAAAAAAGTTACCTGTACTGAGCGTCATCTTGCCCATTTTATTCGCAAGACGGCGCCACTGACAGCGAGTTAAGGGCCTACCTCAATGTAGCCGTTATAACATATAATATGTATAGTAACCATGCACAGTGCATACTGAGCTACGGGCCATGTAAATTATTAACCATCTTGTTCATAAAAGCACATTGAAACACCTTTATCGATGCTTGAATTCGCATATTTACCTCGCTTTAAGTGTCGCCATCTTACGAATAAAGGGAGTAATATGGCGCTCAATGCAGGTTAAATATGCGATTTCGAGCTTCGAAAAGGTGACTAAATGTGCTTTTACGCATATCATGTTTACTAATTTACATGTTCCGTAGTTCAGTATGCATTGTGCATGGCTACTGTACATATTGAATGTTAATAATGTCGAAATCGAAGTGGGCCCGGATTCTGGACAAGTGCCCAAAGCAAAGACAAAGTTGATTCGACTGCATTGTATCAACTGATGAAAGTGAAAGTTTACTCGTTTGATGATGAGTTGGCCAAAAATGCCTGGATAAAGCCTAATTAATATAATTATGTATGCGACAAGAATCTGGACGCATACTTCATTACCGTCATAATTCCATACACTCTGCACTCACGCGATGACGTGTGCGACAACCTGTGGCGCCACAGCACGGAGCCTGGATAATCATAGTCTCGCTTGTCCGACTGTAGCTCGGCTTCGCGAACTCGCCGAGAAGAGAGCCCGGCAGCCTGGATAATCGATGCTATTAGTGAGACAAATTCGGAAAACATTTACATTTGCGCCATGAACGGGAATGGTGTCAAAAGACTGTACCAACTGTGTAGTATGTGCCAAAATAAAAGTGCATTCTTGCCGCCTGGGATTCTGACGACATCAGTACTCCCAGTAGATTAGGCATTAGCCAATAATATTACGAGCACGGAGAACTTAGGCCTACATACGGGAAGTTTAATTGGCTGGTCGGTCGTTAGTCTCGATTATCCAGGTTGCGCGTTGTGGTGCCACCGTTTGTCACACACTTCTTCATTTTGACGAAAATTATGCATGCGCCCAGATACTTGAATCCGGGTACAGAAAAACCCTCATATACACAATTCTCCCTCGTGTACTTCATATGTTACACGACAAGCATCTCGGTCGGTACATGGTGTTGGCCTTGCCACCTGACGACGATAACAGTCAAAACATGCATCTGCGGCCAGACTCTCTTCTCGGCGCATTCACGAAGCCGAGCGAGAGTCGGATAAACGAGACTAGTAGTTCGTGGGAAGATTCTTGGAAGTTTGGGAGCGGGCGCGTCTAGTTCCCAGAAACACATCGACAAAAACAGCAAGTGGGACGAAGTACAAATGATTCAGAGTAGATCCGCACATGGCGTGGGATAAACTGACAGACAGCTGCGAGGTGAAAAGGGGTTTGGAAAAGAAAAAAATAATTATAATTAATCTGACCAAAAAAGGAAGTACTTGCTTCAGTTATTGTACTCTGCTTATCAGCGTTAACAGATGCACGAGGATTGATTGTCAGAGCTGCGACGTTTAGCAGGCACGTGCGATTTCGGGGACAACCTTGATAGCTCGCCGAGGGACCGGTTAGTTTGCTGCATCAACGAAGACGCGATACAACGAAGACGCTATACAACGAAGACGCTATACAACGCAGGTTGTTAGCGGAGAAAACTCTTGACTACAACAACTACAACTTTGAATATGCTGAAATCTGATCAGTCATCAGTACGTATTTGTGGAGACTATAAGATGACAGTTATCCAAGTAGCGAAGCCTGACTGCTATCCCATTCCCATAATTGAGGACTTGTTTAATCTCTCTCCAAGGGGGAGACTTGAGTAACGCCTACCAACAACTGGTTCTTGGTGAGGAATCAAGGAAATTGATTACAATCAACACACATAATGGCAATATGTTCAAAGTATTGGATAGACTTAACAAGGCTGGACTGAATGCTGAAAAGTGCTATTTCAAGAGAATCATTTAAGTATCTGAGATACCGCATCGATGCACAAGGATTGTATCCATTCGAGGAAAATGTGCAAGCTCTGGGGTCAGCACCAGCACCACAGAATGTGACGGAACTGAAATCATTCCTTGGGATGTTAAAGTATTACCAGAAATTCTTACGAAACCTCGCAACGACACTAGCGCCTCTGTGTCGGCTTCTATAGAAGGGGGTTTCTTGGGTATGGATGAAGAAGGCAGATCATGCTTTCCAAAAGGGCAAGTCCCACTTGGTATCCTGTTAACTACTGGCATACTATGGTCCTAACCTTCCGCTCCACTTGGCCTGTGATGCTTCGCCATATGGAGTAGGCGCTGTCCTGTCGCATATCATGCCAGATGGCTCAGAGAAGCCTGTAGCTTATGCTTCCCGTTCCCTGGCTGCAGCGGAGAAGAACTGCTCCAAACTTGACAAAGAAGCATTAGCCATTATCTTCGGAATAAAACGATTCCACCAATACATCTATGGAAGGAAGTTTCAACTGGTATCAGACCACAAGCCATTGATGAGTATCCTGGACGCACAGAAAGGCATTCCCGTGATGGCTTCTGCAAGACTGCATTGATGGGCACTTGTGCTAATTGCATATGACTACAGTATTGTCTACCGTCCAGCACCCAAGCTTGCTAATGCAGATTGTCTGAGTAGGCTACCGATGCCACAGAGTGTGCCTACACCTCCAGTTCCACCAGTTCCAGGTGATACAATCATGCTACTAGAGAAGATGGAGGAATTCCCAGTGAATGTGTCCCAGATTCGGACATGGAGAAACAAAGATCCGTTGTCGTCACGTGTGAGGAAATTGGTACAATGCGGTCTTCCAGAACATCTGAAATCGGACAAGGATTTGAAACTATACATGCAGCGGAAATTTGAACGTAGTGCTCAAGATCAAGTGCTCCTGTGGGGAAATAGAGTAGTCGTGCTACCTCAAGGCAGAGCGCGTGTGGTTGAAGGACTACACGAAGTACACCCGGGTATCACGAGAATGAAGGCCTTAGCCAGAGGTCTGGTCTGGTGGCATGGTATCGACGCGGCATTGGGGGGTAAAACAGACTTGTTAAGTCTGCCAAGATCCGTGCAACTCTTGCTGAAGCAAGATTACATCCATGGGATTGGCGGGGAAACCATGGTCCCGACTCCATCTAGACTATGCTGGTCCTCTACAGGAGATTTTCCTGGTCCTCATCGATGGTCCAAATGGATGGATGTGTTTCCGGTGCATAGTGCACAAACAAGTGCTTCACTGGAGTGTTTGAGGTCGAACATCAGTGATGCCAGCCGGATCGCGTAGTCCGCATCGTGTTGTGCGTGTATCTAATATGTGATTGAAGTAGTTTGAGAACATTTATTAAACACCAAGGGTTTCTGTAAACGTAGGCTTCGATGACACGAATTGTTTTTAACACAACCGCGTTGCCGAGGGGGTATGCGGGGACGCATCTAATTTCTGATGGTATCGTCTCACTGGCACTTTACAGAACTGTAAATATCACGCACATTGGTCAATCTCACACATGCATGTTAATTGGTAAATATCACGCAAGTTGGCCGTTTCAATAAATAATAATACAAATATATACGCTACTTTCCATGCACGTGTTCATATAGACATATACCACGAACGTGTTGATAGCGCGTCCAGGCGATCCCCGAGGTTATTCTTATCATCGTCAGTGACATTTGACAATGTTTCCCTGCCAAAGAGTGATCGTGGTATGTGGGTTTGGTTGGCGCGTGTTACGGCGCTAGATCCGCGCCTCATTGGTTTATGTGGGTTTGGTTGGCGCGTGTTACGGCGCTAAACCCGCGCCTCGTTGGTTTGTTTGGGTTTGGTTGGCGCGTGTTACGGCGCTAAAGCCGCGCCTCGTTGGTTTGTGTAGGTTAGGTTGGCGCGTGTTACGGCGCTAAACCCGCGCCTCGTTGGTTTGTGTAGGTTTGGTTGGCGCGTGTTACGGCGCTAAACCCGCGCCTCATTGGTTTGTGTGGGTTTGGTTGGCGCGTGTTACGGCGCTAAACCCGAGCCTAATTGGTTTATGTGGGTTTGGTTGGCAAGTGTTACGGCGCTAAACCCGCGCCTCATTGGTTTGTGTAGGTTTGGTTGGCGTGTGTTACGGCGCTAAACCCGCGCCTCATTGGTTTAGCCGCACAAAGTCGTTTGCGTATGCTATTTGCACTTTTTATTGGTAACGCTTCAAACTACTCTGTTGTATCATTGAAGTTCTTTCACATTTCCTTGTCAGTGAACACATTTTAAAGCCAATCTATTTAAGTGCAATTGTAGATATTCCGTATTTAAATAAACCGCTACAGCATGCGTAAATGAAATAGTCAATTTATAAATGCTTTCCAGTGTGTATTAAAATGCTGTCCTCGGTGGAAATTGTATTACTAGAAGTGCTGCCACGTCCTGTTAGGAAACTAGACACCAATTGTTGACATTTGAGAATTTGGGTCCGCCCATGATCTCACGCATGCTTCCCGACACAACTTGGCAGCTCGAACTTCATTCGTCTACCGTCAACCTGGAAGTAAAAATTAATAGTGACAATGACTGGCGCCTAAGTCATACCAGTTGCGCCACTTGGTGGGCCAAGAATCACCCATGGAAAAATGTGACGCGCCACCTAGTGAGTCGGCAAAGTATTCTAGCCTTGATGCATTGTAAATTTATAATATTTATGCAGCCCGAACTTGCATAAATAATACGATTACCGTGATAACACTTTGTGGATAACAGTAAAATGGCCGGGTATTCAATCTCGCTATGTTGGTGAAATAGTAAGTTTTTTTAGGCGGAACCACGTTGTTTGAGCGATAATATAAGTAAATGTTGCATGAAGAGGTGGAATTATGTCGACAACGGCAAGTGACGATGAATTCATCCAGGACGACTCGGATTTCAGGCAGCACATATTACAAAAACTGGCAGACTTCGGTATGCAACAAACAAAATCGCATCTTCTATATGGATTGCAAAACCAATATATTTATATTAAATAGTAATAAAATAATTATAGTCTATTAATTTTATGTTATTAATTTACTGCTCCCACATAATAATACTAGTGTTTATATTATGTTCCCATCAACAATATTGTCAATAGACAATACCGTCAAAATGTATGCTAATATAATATTAGCATAAATTATGGGTAAATAATAAAAATATTGACTATGACCATATGATAGTATGTATTGTCAATCATCATGAATACAACAAAATTATACTATTATCAAAATATTCATGGCAGCATTTTAATACAGTTTGGAAAGTATTTGTATCAAGTTTGGCATGTGTAGTGCTACATGTGCAGTGCCAATGTGTGTATTCGTCACACGAATGTTATGTCTACAGAATCATCCACTAACCTAGCTACCTATACTAAGAAAGATATAATATGAAATGAGTAGTAAAATAGTACATTGAGGCAGGCTGGTATAACTTGACAGAAACCACAGTCGTGTAAAAAGGATGAACTCCAGAGTATGACCTGTACACAGTATTCTCTCATGATGGGCATTGGGGGCCATTAAGATCAATTGATTATGTATCTGCATTCCAGGTGATAGTCTTCTTGATGAAGATGACTTTGCAGAACGAAAGAGAAAGGCAGCAAAACGGAAAAGTGCATCACAGAAACTGTCAAATAAATGCAACAGCAGTATAACATCAGATGGCAATGGTACTGTGTCAGACAGCAAGCATCATAAGCTCAAGAAAAAGAGGAAGAAGTTATCGGTAACAGCAGAAGCAAATATACAATTTACTGGAAAGAGAAACAGTTTACACGGTGAACAGAAACATTTGCAACAACTGCGCACAGAACTCGGTTTAACCAGCAGTGGAACTAAACGGTTGGAAAAGAGAACACAACATGAACAGCCAAGGACATATTCCACTCCACGATATGCCAAACTTGACAAGAAAAAGATAGATGAATCCAACATTATTGTATTTCAAGAACCAGGCAGAAGCAAGAAAACAGTGGTAATAAATGTAGCCTTTTATTAGTTCACTATTAGTGCGGTTTATATTGTTAGAGCCCTATGAACAAAGTTGTTAACGGGAAACAAAAGTTACTAAAAAGCATAACCATTTGCAACTACAATTAAGAATATAATGCCAGTGATTTACTTAGAAAACTTTGTTGAACACACACCATCTTACTTTCATGGGCCACACCATAGTGTTAGATAACCCTACATCATGAGTGTCGTAGTCTAGCAAAATTTGCTCGCCAAGTGAAAATATATTTGTATACACCTATTTCTATATTTGCCAATATGTCACAATAGACTAGGTTACCCAATTTTCATAGAACTGCACATGCGCTTATCGGTCTCGCATGTCGGCGCTCAGTTAATTGGAGAAATGACTGGAATCTCCCACTCCTTAGAACACATTCTGAGTAAACCAATGGCATGATATTCTTGATTTTAGTTGCACATGGTTATTTTTTTATTATCTCTTAGGTGCATGGCCCCAAAACCATGACTTGTTTCGCTTTAAGCACTGTATTAGTTTGTTTCACTTTTGTTCATCTCAATGTGGTCACTTGTTCAGTAATAGCAACCTATAACTCTTCTAATATGATATTGTTATCAGCCTTGTAGAGACACCCCTAAAGTGTGGATTGATACTTTCTCATTCGCTGTAGCAACCAATCAGATACATCACTACAAAAACATTCAATCTACCAAATGTTACTTGCTTGTATGTGTTTCAAATGAAACATGCATGGAATGAATATATGTTTCTAATAAATACAATATTTCATATCCATAATACTTTGAACTTGTATATATTTGATTGCAGTTTGTGTCAGCTAAATGTCATTTATTGTATATAAAAATAAAAACTAGTCATTCTCTGGTGCAAATGCAAATAGTGCTCTCCCTAATTAATAGAATATGCCATTTAAAATAAATTCTGAAGAATGTTGTGCAAGAATCGAAATCACTAACAGTTATTTCATCGATTGAGTGCTGACATATTATTGGAGAACTGAAAAGTATTTTTTGTGCCATGGGATGATATATATAGAAATCGCTATTCGCTAGTCATATAAGGATGATTACACAGTGTATATATTTTAAATTACCATTGCTGTTAAAACTTAAAAACTACTGTCTTCCAGCTCATTCTTAATTACTTACAATTTCAAACTGTTTATCATTACACAGCCTTTGGAAATCCAGAAAAAGAATATGTCAGAAGCAACAAAGAAGGTGGAAGAACAGTCAGAGGAGAACCATGGTCAGCCAGAAATGAGCTTGAAACATGCCAGGTTTGATGTACGGAAATTTGGCATCAAACGAATGGCAGAAGCTGACAGAGAAGGTGCAACCGTAGCAATGCTGATGAAACTCGGTGCTAAGGTGATCTTGTAGAATTTTCACAGGGACGTAGGCCAACAAATTTATTTTGTGTAGGCCAGACTTGGGGGTGCATTACACTGGAATTGAAATGCCAGTTTAGGAATTGGTGTTTTGTTTTTAAAAGTAATTGGAATTGATGAAAAAGTAATTGGAATTTTCAGTTACTTTTTCAATTACATCATATACCTTTTTAATTCAAATTATTTGCTACGAATAATCAATAAAATATAATATGTTGCGTATTATCAGATTATTTTGCCATTATGTGCCATAATATGCAGATATTAAATAAAGCTGCTGCTGCTGCTGCTCTAAAATAAACGTTATGTTTTGGTGTTAAGTATATCTAGACTAAATCCCAAAGAAACTTGTTTTTTGAAATCGTTTCTTCAGAAAACAACCTCTTTGTACAAAGGTTATTTTCGATAAATCATGGTACTTCTGTTCTCACACTGCATGGTTTGTTGATCATTTTGTATGGTAATTATGATGTATTGTTTTTGGTGAGATCACCAAATCGAAAACTGTTATACAAACTAATTTAACGTCTTCAGGCTCCAAAGAAACAATACATTAACTACAAATTATTGTTGGAATCGAAGAAGCAGAAGACGGCTGAAGAGGAGAGGTTAAAAAGTGAGACGGTGAGTGTAGCCATAAGTTGTGTGGTCTTAATCATAAAAACAGTAATGCACCATTTGCATACCAGTTGAATGCGTTGTTATTTTGTTTTTTTAGTTTTTAATGTAAAAGTAGAGTGTGTCATATTTTGAAGTTTTGGTGCCATGGCAGCATTTGTTAATTTGTAAATGTTCATTTACCTATCTGACTTAATTATGTCGTGATAGTGACAACCTTGGCATCAATTACGTTATATCAATTCCAATTACACACCAATTACAACATACCAGGTCCTATTCCACTTCCAAAATAATTCCAAAATACAAATTCCAGTTATCACTTCCATATTGAAATAACAGTGAACAGAGAACCATAGACATACTCGATGCCAAAAATAACATCTATTTTAGGGCAGCTTTATTTAATTTCTGCATATTTGGTACACAATGGGAAACAAATATGAAATACGCACCATATTATATTTGATTGATTATTTGTAGTTGAAGTGTTACATTATGTAATTGATAGGTAGAGAGAAACCAATCACATTTTCACCAATTCCAAACACTTTCTGGAAAAAATTACACCAATTCTGGAATTAGAATTGTTACAATACCCATTACAATGTCACTGCCCCAAGTCTGGATAGTGATTCCAGGGCAGCGCAGCTGTATCATGAACTGAACTTAAATATTTTAGCGTGATGAACTGATAACATTTTCAGGACCATACTTCAGGGCACAAAGCATCGGCAGCCTCAAGCAAAAAGAAACGGTGAGTTGCAAACTAAACCACATTAAAGGGGATGTTTGGTGATTTTCATTTGTTAACTGATGCGTAGTTAGTTGGAGGTTTTGCATCATTAAGATGCCTCAATTCTCTTAATTTTTGGTTCTCAAAATACATCTAAATTACCAATGTTATACTTCTAGTTGGGTATTTAGGATCATGCAAAGGGGGAGGCCAAAGGGGGAGGTCAAAGGGGGAGGCCAAAGGGGGAGGTCAAAGGGGGAGGCCAAAGGGGGAGGCCAAAGGGGGAGGTCAAAGGGGGAGGCCAAAGGGGAATAAATTTAGTCACCTATTAATTTACCATACTACCGTGTAGCAGTGCAACAGAAAAATACGGAAAAAATTAAGCCAAAGGGGCCATAGCCCAGTGCCCCCCAAATACGCCACTGTATACTTCATATTTTATTGTTGTATATTTACTATCAGAAAGTGCATAGAATGGGAATTTGATGGACTAAGCAGTGAAAGGACATGATAGTAACACGTTTTATGTGCATATATTATTTTTTAGCAACATAGATGTTATAAATACTAATACATTCAGTACTACAATGTCCCGTAAAGCAGTGACTTGGGTAAGTAATGAAAATCACTGTACGTTCCCTGTGGTTTGTTGCCGGTGAAAGGACAATGAAATGTAGGAGTTGGTTGTTGTTATTCCTATATTGAGTTATGTGGTGAAAAGTACATATTTTATAAACAAATCCCAATATGTGAAGAGTAATTACCCAGATAGAAATTCAAGGGCAAATAAAAACTACACTGATAATGTCACAATCGTTCATGCGACATATTCACCAGATTTGCAAAGGCATCAGGATGTGCTGGTTTATCTTCTGATTCAAAAACTCCATTCGAACTGCATTAAAATGGCAGCACAGTGCTTTACCAAATAGAACATTAATCACGAATTCATGTATTGAACTTAATAATGCATAAAAATGTGGTTGTGCCCAAATAACACATTATTTATAATGAGTTTTGTTTTAAAAATTGGGGAGCAACAGGATACCAAGAAAACGCCAGAAAGTGGCCAGAAATTTTACTTTGCAAATTATACCAACATTAAATAAGCAATCCTAGTAGAGGCAGTTCCTAACCAACAAACAATTGGAATTAACGTACAATTATCAAAATTTCTGGCCAGGAATGCTAATTTTGTTTATAAGTCTGATAGCGTTAAAGAGGGTACCAAAATGTGACAGTATGCCAGGTATAATGAAGATGACAATGTCGTGACTTATGGTTCTCTTTATTAATTAGGTCTTCTGCAAAGAAAGATCGCAATGACATCGGCTACATCGATGGCCAGGTCGGCCGGTACAAGGGAGGGGTTCAGCTGGTCAGTCAGTCGGACCTGCAGTCTTCTGCCGGCAAGAGACGGAAGAAATCAAGAAAGTGAACTATCTTCTGTCATTTCAGATTGATCAGCTGCAATTCTTGCATGAGAGTTTGTTTCGTCTGTGTGAGGAACCAACCCTGCATTTTCACCCAAACTGAAGTTTTTCTACGAGGTCACAATAAAATGGCTGATTAAAACTGTTGATAGTTTTTATTCGATAATTCTTAGGATACATACATTTCGATACATTTGTGTGATCTTGTGAATTGCATCATGTACACTAATTAAATAAAATTGCTGATTAAAACTGTTGATGGTTTCTATTCTATTAAGCTATATCAATTTACGTGATCCTTATAATTGTACGATGACATATTGCAGACAGTTAGTGAAAACAATTCATACAGGAAGCAAGATCACATCCAAATTTTATTTGATTGATCGCCCCTATTTTTTTTAAATATGTCATTCAGTCAATCATTCTCGCCACTAGAGGTGTCTGACTACATCAGTACCACCTGGCAAATCTACCCTCGCCTTCAGGGGCTTCTAACTGCATCAGTACCTCCTGGCAGATCGACTTGTTGAAACACTTATTTTTGAGTTGCTGTGTTAACCAATGCGGTATTGCTTCTTATATAATATGACACTAACTTTGGCCCGTCCTTGGGGTTTTGAAAAGGGGTCCGGTATATACAATCAGCCGGGGGTTTCTGGGATGATTTCTGAAAGGTGTCATAGCATTATATTCTCTCAAAAAGGGGGATTTGAACCCAATATCGGTTGGGCCCTGAGTAGCTTCTCAACACACTTTCAAATATACCTCTGAAGAATTGTGTATTCTTTTACTGGAATGGAAAAATAAACAAACCAGACGCGGATCCATAGGGGGCGTGGGGGGGAGCGCACGCCCCCACGTTTTGCTTGAAACGATTATACGATAAGTTACTTAGTATGAGAACTACCCAAGGCATGCGAGGTTTCGGAAGTACAAAACATTATGTCTACCCTGCAGATCCTGGCTATATTATTTAAAAACACGCCCAAGAGACAACGATTACTACAGCAATCTATAGAAGAGTCCAACATCCAGAGGAAGAGAGTAGATTTGAAAGAAGTGAGTGTTGGAAACTACTGCGTGAAATATAATAATAGTAATTATAATAAAACATAATAATAATAACAGTTGATGCGCCAGTTTCTAACTTACGCTAATCACTGCGCGTAGAAACTAAAAGACCATTAAAAATATATATAAATAAGTTAATTAATTAAAATGTCATCACAGAAAAGTATATAAAGTTCTACACGATAATCGACATGCTTTCCTGCGTAGGCCACTAAGATATAAAACTACATGCTTTCCTGTTTAGGCCACTTATATGTAAAACTACACGCTTTCCTGTTTAGGCCACTTAGATATAAAACTACATGCTTTCCTGTTATTTGTTACACGTTATTTGCGTTTGTTTGACGATTTGTGATCGGCCACACGGATCAACACCGCGAGCCAGCAAAAGGAGATTTCGCCCTCGAGGCCGTGAGAAGCTCGGTGAGTTTGCTTCGTAAATAGGCCACCGTAGAAGTTCTATAAAAATGTCGCACATGATAATCACAGGACACAGTTTCATGGCTCGACTCGAGCAATTCATTCGTAAAACGAATAGAGACAACTTTGAGTTTAACTCGTTGCGCACCCAACTCGATTTCTGCGGTCGGGATGGAGCAACAATCTCCAAACTGGTCGGCAACGGCTTATTCGGAAAACTAGGCGCTGCGTAAACGACTTCGGAGTTAAATCGGTATTGTTTTGCCCTGTGCTGGACGCTTTAAAGCTAAGACAGCAGATTTCACAGTTAAAGCCGAGTTGTTTAACAACACACTAAAACGACTGTGTTCACGCATAGCAATGCCAAATATTCGTATGTCTGTGTTGAAACACCAACGCTTTACTTCCATGTTGCCATCGCTTCTGTGTGACGGTGTTCACCTCACTCCCGAGGGGTTACAACGGTCCGAGGGGTTACAACGGTATTATTTCTCTCTCCGTCGGGAAATCGTGGCAGCTCTAAAGTAGCAAGTTGACAATGTCAGGAAACCTAATTTGAATTGTAGCGGTTAGGAGTCCCAACAGCTGTTCCCACATGCAGGTCAGCCGCGACCCATGGCATTGTTTACACAGTGACACTTAACAGCTTATAGGGGCTTCACTCTGTTCTTTGTCCACTGATAATAGCCTTTCGATTGCTTATCCCTGTGAGCTGTGTGACCTTATTGCAAGGATTATACCCTCTAGGTATAAATTGTTGATCACTAACTTACTCACAATTACTACACACACTGAAGATGGCTAGTATTTATGGTTTTCGCCATCGCAGCATTATACTGCCCTGCTAATCACATATATGGTGGTGTGACAAATACCAAATTTTTAGTGGGCATGTTATTAATTTGCATTCTACCGGATGGTAGCAACATATATATATATATATATATATATATATATATATATATATATATATATATATATATATATATATATATATATATATATATATATATATATATATATATATGCTTCGTATATATCATCCGGTAGAATGCAAATATATATATATATATATATATATATATACTTCCAGAACATGCCTAAACCATCGGCACAGGGGCGGGCAAAGATAGCCGAAACAACTGCTCCAGGCACGACTGAGGCTCCAACACCGGATGGCCAACCCCCCGAAGATGGTAGTGTATCCAATGCATTGATTGCAAATCTGTTGGCCACATTGATGGCATCCGCCGTGAGCCGTCGACTCATGGTCCTGTCTCGGCTTCGCAGTCGACTCATGGTCCTGCCTCGGGTATGCAGTCGACTCATGGTCCTGCCTCGGCTTCGCAGTCGACTCATGGTCCTGCCTCGGGTATGCAGTCGACTCATGGTCCTGCCTCGGGTACGCAGTCGACTCATGGTCCTGCCACGATTACGCAGTCGAGTCATGGTCCTGTCGCTAGCACTTCAGCTGAGCCTGCTCGCCGTCGACATCGAAAGCGCATCCGCTCTCGATCACCTGATCTGGCTGTCAACCCATCTTCTGACGAGCTGACATACAACAACTCCCCTGCTGAGGAAATTGAGAGAGCGATCCACCACAAAGCGAAGGGCCAGCGGACTTCAAAACCAGATCGCACGCGCACGCACCATTCAGCCCAGCCTAGACGACCAACCAACACCAGTCCCCATTCATTGGCTACCCTGGCACACAACGCCTTGAGTACCATGAATGCTGCCTTTGCCCCAAGCAGTGCCAGACGTTACGAGAATAACTGGACAAGTTTCGTAACATTTGTGCAGAAAATGGATAGGAAAAGGCCCTACATGCCTTCCTCCCCAAACACTGTAATCGCCTTTGTCCAACACGAAGGAAGGAAAAGCTCCCAATACGATTAGGAGTTTCCTGTCCGCCATCTCGGAACGTCACAAGGCGCGTCGCTACCCTGACCCTACAAATGACTATTTAGTTGCAAAAAACAGTCAAGGGAGTAGCCCATGCATGTCCTCACGTAGACCAACGCCAGGCTTTGTCCACCCGAGATTTGTCCATCATCATTAAGTCAGTTCCTACGTCCCGATGCTCATCCTACACAGTAATCTTGTTCCGTGTTATGTTTAGTCTAATGTTCTTCGGGTTCCTAAGGATAGGTGAGGTAACGGCCCACACAATCTTTCTGTGTCCCAACGTCACATTAAACCCTCTAAACTACGTTTGGTTTTCCTGTCATACAAGCACAGTGCTGGCCGCCCCTTCACCCTGGACGTTCTCCCAACAGGCAAAGCAGTTTGCCCTTACCGTAGGATGATAGACTACATCAAGCTCAGGGGACAGGATCAGGGCCCTCTTTTCCGCTATGCCAATAAACTTCCAGTTCAGAAAACTGCTTTTGCAAAATATCTTAAAGCAATCATCGCTAACACAGAATTAACCAGCAAGAAAATCTCGCCACACTGTTTCAGAATAGGAGCAGCTACATGGGCAGCTTAGTCAGGTTTCTCCTCTGAACAAATTAAAGCCATGGGGCGCTGGCATTCCAATTCTTACCAGAAATATATCCGGGTTGCATCAATCTCTAGCAAACCATCTGCGTAAAGTGTGTTGGTGTTTCATGTCTACACCGACGAGCCTACACCAGCCCATGACGCACGTTCCTAGCTGCGATGACATCCCGCTCAACCAACACTGCACCGGAGAGTTCACACTTCACTCTACATCGGCCCTTGACGCGCGTGCCTGGCCGTGACGACCCCTCGCCCAGTAAAACCTACACCGACGTAGCTACACCGCCGAGCAGTAACAAAACAATGACAGTGAAGCAGACCACCATAGTGAGAGTGAGCTACACCGTCAACAGAGGGATGGTCGTGAGGCGACTTCTCCCCTCTGTTGGTGGAAACATGGTTGCGATGTCATTTGGCCCTCTATTGGCAGAGGGATGGTCGTGAGGCGACTTACCCGTCTGTCTGTGGAGGGTCAGTCATGTTGCGATACAACCCTACTCGCACCCGGCCCGCTGTGTCAGTAAGACTTCAGATATTTACGCAACACACACCAGTCTTTCTGGATACGAGACAAAATGTGACAACAGCCATGGACTAATATACCTTTCATCATGTTGCGTGTGGTAGAAAATGGTCACAGCAAGTGCCACTATTTCACAATTGTGTATTGAACACAACTAAATGTTATCTACTGTGGCTCCGGCCAAATGTTGTGCAGCCCTTTAGTGGGGGTTGGGCCACCACCTGCACACAGGTGGGGCCGGGGGGTTTATTCCCCCACTATTGTGTAAATCATTGTAAATGTATGCTTGTCTGCACATAGGTATCTTTTCCCTCTTTGTATGCTGTCGCTTTGTATAAGAGCAGAAAGGGTTTTTGGTAAAGACTGTCTTCGGCAGTTGCTAGCTACAGTAGAAAATATCACTAATGTTAAATCTTATCTGGTACTGTTTACTAATTGGTCATACACACCAGCTTAATCAGTAATATACCAGACTGTGCACAATTTGTGGCAGACTTTGTCACTATTATTGTGTGCACAGCGGCAATCCTTGTTGGGTATGAATAAAATTGGATTGCCCGTTACCAACCTACCAAGTGTATTTATACAAACAGAGAAAGGTCTGCATGAGCGTGTCCCCATTTCATTGTAAACACAAACACACCAGGAGTCGACGGGGTATCGAGCTGCGAAAAACACACGAAATAAAACTACATGCTTTCCTGCTTAGGCCACTTAGATATAAAACTACATGCTTTCCTGCTTAGGCCACTTAGATATAAAACTACATGCTTTCCTGCTTAGGCCACTTAGATATAAAACTACATGCATTCCTGCTTAGGCCACTTAGATATAAAACTACATGCATTCCTGCTTAGGCCACTTAGATATAAAACTACATGTTTTCCTGCTTAGGCCACTTAGATATAAAACTACATGCTATCCTGCTTAGGCCACTTAGATATAAAACTACATGCTTTCCTGCTTAGGCCACTTAGATATAAAACTACATGCATTCCTGCTTAGGCCACTTAGATATAAAACTACATGCTATCCTGCTTAGGCCACTTAGATATAAAACTACACGCATTCCTGCTTAGGCCACTTAGATATAAAACTACATGTTTTCCTGCTTAGGCCACTTAAATATAAAACTACACGCATTCCTGCTTAGGCCACTTAGATATAAAACTACATGCATTCCTGCTTAGGCCACTTAGATATAAAACTACATGCTATCCTGCTTAGGCCACTTAGATATAAAACTACATGCATTCCTGCTTAGGCCACTTAGATATAAAACTACATGTTTTCCTGCTTAGGCCACTTAGATATAACACTACATGCTATCCTGCTTAGGCCACTTAGATATAAAACTACATGCATTCCTGCTTAGGCCACTTAGATATAAAACTACATGCTTTCCTGCTTAGGCCACTTAGATATAAAACTACATGCATTCCTGCTTAGGCCACTTAGATATAAAACTACATGCTATCCTGCTTAGGCCACTTAGATATAAAACTACATGCATTCCTGCTTAGGCCACTTAGATATAAAACTACATGTTTTCCTGCTTAGGCCACTTAGATATAAAACTACATGCTATCCTGCTTAGGCCACTTAGATATAAAACTACATGCTTTCCTGCTTAGGCCACTTAGATATAAAACTACATGCATTCCTGCTTAGGCCACTTAGATATAAAACTACATGCTATCCTGCTTAGGCCACTTAGATATAAAACTACATGCTTTCCTGCTTAGGCCACTTAGATATATGTGGTCCGCCTCAAGTCTTTAGGGGTCACTTTGATGTGATCGAGGTGTTAACATAGTCACAAAATAAAATTCAGTGTAATTATGGTACACAATGCACTTTTATTAGTAAATATACAAATGGGATATGTAAACAATTTCTTCATGACGTTGTGCCTTTGTGATAGAATAGTTTTTGGTGCTTTATGTGCATTTGCCTAAGAAGATACAATTCTTTACGTATCTGCCAAATGCCGCCTGTAATAATCAAATGAACTTTTCAACCCGTGGTATACGAAAATCTGAAATCATTAAGTGATATGTAAGATCACAAATACATCTTCCAAGGTGGTATTAATTAGGACATTATACAGCTAATGCAGGATTGGATGCTAATGCTAAGTGATGGAGCAATTGTAAGAAAAACTACCTATAAGTTAATGGGTGGAAAGATGGGGAACAATCAAATCGTGACAAAAACAGCGCAGCCAGGTGAACATTTTCTTTACAGGTTCAATGCTTCAATGTTTATCATAGCTTCCGAACTAGCATATTTGGAGTTTCGTTTGACTAATTCAAATAGCGACAAACTGGTAAAAGGAATCAAATGCCCCTTTGCCCCTTTGCAATTTGACCATAAGACACAACCTCGTCAATTTCAAAATTGGATTCACCTGATCTCACAAAAACAATCCAAATAAATTGGACACAATATGGCAGGGTGGAGACATGTAAGAAAGACAAATGTGGGCAGTGCGCTATGGCTTGCATGAGGCTTTGCAAGAGAATAGGTTCTACCTCATGACCGTTTGGCTCCAGATGGCTACAATTCATCAAGTTAATCTGGGAGTGCCTCGGTTATCCCAGTGACCTCTGGTGAGAGACCTAACTTTGCAATAATACATCTGGTGATCGAAAGTACTAACCATAGTGAACAAATCAGCTCCCCAACTTTAACATTTATACGTCCGCGGCTAAAATGTGTATAACAGTGCCATAGGTATAGGAGCATTAGGCCGTGCCCCTTCTTCGTATGTAACCTGTTGTGTCGCTACATGGTAACATGGTTAACTAATGGGTGACTAAGCTTGCTTCCCCGTTGAATCTCTCATTGAAGAGGCAAAACAGTTTAACTGCATGCTTTCACACTAACAATTTTTCTTTAAACGCCAAACAAATTATCTCTCCCCCTTCCTCCAACCATCCCTCCCTCCCTCTACCTCTCCCACCCTTCCTATCTCCCTCCCTTCCTGCCCCCTCTCCCCCTCTGTCTGTCTGACTGTTTGTCTGTCTGTCTGCCTGTCCCTCTCTCTCTCTCTTCCACGTGATAACTCTATGCTATAACCAATTACCCTTAAAATTGTTACAGTTCAGTCAAATTCTCTCAAAACGGGATCCGAACGAACCACCTGTACGCTGTCTTTTCTTGTTTGTTACCATACGGTGTATCTTCTTGTGAGTATGTTTGTATGCGATAGCACGCGATTAGTCTGCGGCGGCCGAATTGCGTCGGGTCTTGTTCTGTCATGAAATGTGCGACTGGCGTCATTAAAACAGGTTAGGTGCGCGTGTAACTGATCGTCACGCATGGCTCGTCAAATCCAATATCATCGATTCGATGTTATATGAACCGGAGCATTTAGTGTTGCGAGTGTATGCCGAGCTACTTCGTCTTGACGTATCATGATCAGTTTGGCTACTACTTAAACATATTAAGTGGTCGTGTTTTATGAATGAAAACAAGGAAACCAGTATGACATGACAATAACACTATAATATATTTAATGTAATCTCTACTTCGACTGATTGGTTACTCGACCACTGAGCGTTACTTGAGCGATTTGTCAGTCGATGAGCTCCATTTGTCCCTGTCGCGGATTAAGACAGCACGCCGTTTGATTCTTCCAACTAGTGGCAGGTATGGCGAAACTTCATTACATTGTGGTTAATCACAACGGACTGTGAACGGCAATGTTCACATTTCAACAAGAATTCCTAATATATTCTGTTAATCGTGAATGTGATGCAGCAAAATGATTCGTGCAACCGATTAATAGAGAACATATTGATTTATTACTTTTCCATTACATATATCAGTGCAAATGTACACAACAGTCAGATTTGTTTGCATATCTTAGCTGTATGTTACCCTGGATGCCTGGTAACAGCCAGGAAGCTGTAGACAATGAACAAACAACGGCTAAGCCGTTATTGAAACTATGTGAAAAGACTAGTAAGCTGATAAGCTAATGGCTGCAGACAGACCGGCTCAATGAAACAATGCAGGAGTAGCCAATTACTCCCTTGTGAAGTGTTGTGGTGGCAGGCTATGGCCTCTGCACGTTCGTAACATACACAAAGGGCGTGATTACATATCTCTGCGAGTAAACCGAATACAAAGGTGTATTTAGAGCAGCAGCTGAACGCAGATGGTTCGCTGCAATGGTGACCATCACAAATGAACTGTTATGCTAAACGAATTTTATTAATCTTGTTTGTATATAAGTTTTGCATGTTCGATTTATCGGGCGGTATATAAATACTTTCAGTATACATATACACACACATATATATATATATATATATATATATATATATATATATATATATATATATATATATATATATATATATATATATATATATATATATATATATATATATATATATATATTGAGAGAACCAAATAGGAAAGTAACCCTCTCCACCCCTATTCCAAGAGGTTGAATCCTAGAATACCTTCCTGCTGTTAAGCCACTAAATGGTAAACAACACAGCTGCAGAATAGATGATTGGTCAACGCACCTGCAATCATGTCCTCACAAAGTGTCCTGAGGAGTCCCTGCCACAAGGAGCCAGAGAGCAGTGGCCAGCCTGGCAGTGTCTCAACCGCCGCAGGACTGGTGCTGGGTGCTGCAGAGACATGGTGCAGAAGTGGGGGATGACCAAGATATCCATATTTAATGTGATTGTGGACAGGATCCGCAAACAATGCAACACCTACTAGAGTGCCCTTTCCTACCAGCAGTTTACTATTCCTGTACCAAAGCCTGTGTGCTGCGGTGACCCAGAACGTCTAACGACACGAGAAGAAGACGTTTTTCTTTTGGATACCACGAGAAACATTCGGACATAAACAGAATTATCAAAGATCTTCGAATTAGCTAGCAACTTTAATTGACGAGCTTCTGGTTACAGCTTCAATATCGATTTATAGGCCACTTGTCAAAAGAGATAACGGAACTACCGATGGCTACTATAGAATCAGTGTCTACTATTATCCAGCGCTCAGCATTGCTATCAAAGATATTGAGCTTCTATTTGGCGCTTACCAGCAGCAAGCAATCAACATGAGTTTGGTGAGTGCCAGCTTGGTGGCCTTCACAAATGGTGAAGCGGACAAACAGCGAATGCAAAACTTGCATTTAGATTATTTGCCAAACGTTCGAGTTCGAGGTATGGCGGGAGAATTGGGAGGGCGGCAGACGAACGGCCGACCTCTGCGCTACATTCGCTGGATCACTGTGGAAGCGTTTGTCGAATGGCCACATTGCAAAACACGACGGCCAAAGCTGACCGCTTGTTCATAGCTCAAGAGAACACTTACAGCCACCCGTTCCACCATATCAAAATAGTTCCTATATTGGTAGTTATCTTCTGCATACCCAGACAATCTATAGTTTTTCTTAATATCGGTTTGATATAGGGTACATAGCAGTTGTTTGGTAAAAAGTACACACAGGACAATGAACATAGTCTAATTATAATTCCCCACGTATGTCTTATGTTTTAATAACTCTTACAGGTGTATATAGGCCCAAAACCATGATTTTTTTCCCTTTAAGAAGTATTCGTATAGATGGAGAAACGTATGTCGATCTGACTGACATCTCACAAATTGTGATAATTCTGGCCACTTTGCAGTAGACGCCGACAATGCCAATATCGAGCGACGAGTTCAGTGAGGGCTGTTTGCGCGCACACAACGACTACCGGAAGCTTCACGACGCGCCGGCTCTGACGCTCAATGCCGATCTGTCGGCAATGGCGCAACGGTGGGCCGATCACCTAGCAGCAAATGATCTATTCGAACATAGTCCCGAACGGCCATATAAAGGCTATGTTGGTGAAAACCTCGCGATGAGTTGGACGTCTTGGGGAGCCGACTACTTAGGTGAGATGACGCTAAATAGCGTCACCGTTTTGTAGCAAGAAACAGGCAGCCATTCTCACTACATGGCAAACCTCTTTCTCCTGGTAATTTTTCGCGTGAACTCTGTATGCGTATGTGTGTGTGTGTGTGTGTGTGCGTGCGTGCGTGCGTGCGTGCGTGCGTGCGTGAGTGTGTGTGTGTATGTGTGTGTTATGCGTGCGTGCGTGCGTGCGTGCGTGCGTGCAGGCGTGCGTGCGTGCGTGCGTGCGTGCGTGTGATTGGGTAATATTTCCAATATTAGGCCTACATGTAGGGATCCTTTCTCAGGCGAACAGCCGACCACTTCTTGGTACGACGAAATACAAGACTATCACTTTGATCGACATGTTGGGACAGAAGGCAAGATGACAGGTAAACTTTTCGTTTACGTGTATTGCATAAACTTGAGGCGACACATTCTTATTCATATTGCGTGACCAGACTCAGACAGACATACACACTTGTTTTCTGCACATTATCCTAAAGGTTTATCGTTCACTGGAAGTAACCACTGCGATAACGAATAATATTGTGATGTAATTAGTCTGGCCAGTTTCGTCTTCCACCCGGGTTTATGCTTTCAACGGCAAGTTTTGTTGCAGTTTGGTTTTCGTCTTAAGACCACATCGTCGCTAACAAATTATCGTCTTCGAAACACGCACGCACGCATGCATCCACGTACGCACATTCAGCATGGTGAGATGAACGACATCTGCAAATGAAATAATGTCATCAAAATGTAATAGTAATACTAATAATGTAATACTGACAATAAATAATGGAAACTGATCAAACAACCCTGTTTCTTTACATGGTGTTACGGTATGGTGGGTATTGTTTAACTTTTTAATATTTGTTCACACTTCCAAAGCGCCTTCTTCTGCAAGTGCAGTAATAATTCTCCAATGTCGATGTGTCTCAGGCCAGTCTGCATTCGACCCAGTTAGTAGGCGCTGTTCGTAGAGGCATTTCTGAAGTGTGGGTCTAGTGAAATTCATCTGACAGTAATGGAACGCTCGCCAACAATAAATGTAAATTATCTATGTATATTTAACGTGCATATTATGTTGCCACGCCAGTTATCCCCTTAATAAAATAAAAAATTAAATGTATGTTTGCGAAAATAAAAAAAAATTCATGTTAATCATCCCTGATTAGTAATGAGATTTCCGCCGACTCCCAGATTTTAAAATATATGTCCGCACATCCATTGTATATAATTTTTATAGAACAGGTACAATTTGGCAAGATTTGTTTTTGAAAGGCCAGGAAAAGTATTTCTAGTAATTTCGAAAAAGTATACCTCACATACTTTTGCAACACAAAAGTTTTTCAAAAGTAAATTTTTTTTTTAAAGTTATTATTTAATTTATTTTTTTCGGCGTCGTTAACATTTGTTCATACGCATGCTTCAACTTCATAATTGCGATCACGATCGCGATCCCAGACCGTTTACACGGCAAACCTCGGTCGAGATCGTACGGAAGGGTATTGCTGCATGTATAGAAAAAATAAGTCTACTTACTAAGTCGAAATTTCGACTTAGCTATGTCGAAATTTTGACTTAGAATATTTTCTTTCACAGTTCCATTTATTCCACTTACTTCCACATTGGCGACGTTTGAAGAGGCGATACTTTTGTATTTTTTGCTTGGACTTAAACTCAACGATGTTTTGGAATGTCTGGCACACATACAAAAAAAGTCATGGGATAGCCATCAGTCTAAGGACGCTGAGAACACATTAAATATAGTTCGGTTTGTGTCGGCGAAAGAACCCATCATATCCTGAACGTTGTTCTGTTTTTGACAAAAGTTAGTGCTGGACGAAAACATGGCTACAAGAGACCGTGAGACACATCCTATATCCTAATCCTCACCCAAATTTCTTGTGGTATGTGGACGGTTACGATAAATTTTAATCGTACGGCCTGTGTGTACTTGGTGCAATAGATGGATCCAGACATGTCATTTGGTTGCACGTTTACACTACCAACAGTGATCCAGCCATTATTGGGGGCTACTTCATGGAAGCCATCAGGTTATGAATGGGTTGCCCTAAACGGATCCGTGCTGACCTTGGAACAGAGAACACATACATAAGACAAATGCCAGTGTTTTCTGAGAAAAGATCTCGGTGATGCATTTCCACAGGTTTCGTTAATGTATGGATTCAGTCACCATAATCAGAGAATTGAGAGTTGGTGGTTATTCCTTCGTAAACACTGTACACAACATTGGATGAACATCTCCCAAGACGTGTAGGATACCAGTATGTACACAGGCGACTTCTTGGACAAGAACTTGAATAAATGTTGCTTCATTGATACAGGTGATTATAGTTTGTGTATTCTGTGCAATTCACACCTACCATCTATTATATGTATACCCATGTAAAATCGGCTATTCTTTGTTCCAATTGACAAAATATAAAACAAACATTAATTGGTACAACTGTGTGTGTGTGTGTGTGTGTGTGTGTGTGTGTGTGTGTGTGTGTGTGTGTGTGTGTGTGTGTGTGTGTGTGTGTGTGTGTGTGTGTGTGTGTGTGTGTGTGTGTGTGTGTGTGTGTGTGTGTGTGTGTGTGTGTGTGTGTGTGTGTGTGTGTGTGTGTGTGTGTGTGTGTGTGTGTGTGTGTGTGCGTGTCTGTGTGTGTGTGTGTGTGTGCGTGTGTGTGTATGTGTGTGTGCGCGTGCGTGCGTGTGTGTATGTATGTATGTATATATATACATTATAAATACATATATGTGTATATAAATAAATTCATCAATTGTTATTGAGAATCTTTAATACATTTTCCCCACTAAATTAATATGTCTCTATCTTTCTCCCTCTTCTAGGAAGAACTTGATAACGTGGTCCACATTTGGAACACCCACGATATCAGACTATCACGAAACCAAGTGTCTCCAAGTGGAAAGCCAATAGTATCACCTACCGCATATTTACGGTGTTCAGAACGAACTCTGTGAAGTTAACCAGCAACGCATCACCGCCTGCCAAGAGGAATTTTTACGCATAATTGTTCACGTTTGTGTGTAAACAACCCACATGTCTATGTACATTTGTTATTTTTCTGGGACATTACTCAGACTTTTAGAATTACATTGTGTGCATTATGTTTATAACATTTTAATAGTCATTTATTATAATTGCGTCATTTTTAAAGATGTCCTTAGGCACCAGACAATTGTAGGTATGCTGTATTCTTTGTTGAAACTAATTCGTCCAGACTCTCTAATTTGGAGTACATGTTGTAAGTTACTTCCGTCGACAATCGATCCCGCAATGCATTCTGTTTATACCCATGCGCCGTCTAGCGATCAAAACCATGACATTTCGGGTACTGACTATTTATATTTATATTTGCCAATATCTCTCTTCCCGCGCAGGTCATTTCACCCAGGTCGTGTGGAAGGGAAGCCTCGAGTTGGGAGTAGGCAGAGGGAAGAGCAAGGACGGGACGTGGTACGCAGTCGCTAACTATTACCCAGGAGGAAATGTCATTGGTCATTATGAGGAAAACGTGGTGCCATCTAACGGCGGTAAGGCAATCCCATGATGGACTGTTGGCCAGGCTTGCTACTGTGGTGTACAAATAGTCTGTGCTGACACCGTACGTGGATGTCCCTCTGTAGACATGTATACGTGTGCAAAAGCGAGTGTGCGTGTGCGAGTGTGTGTGCGCGTCTGCACATACACAGAGACACATACACGTGCACGCACGAACACACGTACACACGCACGCAATCACAAGCAAGCAATCTTCCATTGTGCGATTTTACTAGCATCACTGTTGTGAAGTTGAGCGAATGATTTATGATTGAAAGTTTATATAATATAAAAACACCTGTCATAAATCATGTACCAAGTGATATTTAAAAAGAAACAGGCACGCCACCTAGTGAGTATGGAGAATAAAGCAATAGTGACATGGAAACTGGGAAACTCTCTTACTGTACGCTGCTTCATGTTGATGTTTGCAGATTCTCTACCGAAAAGATGCGAGGAGGAGGTGATCACCAAGAACACCGAATATGCGATACACACGAAAGAGACTGCAGCTTGCACGTGCACGCTGTTGTAGAGAGTAAACTCTGTTTTACTCGCAAGGTGACAGCACTAGCGAATTGGCTAGATTGGAGCTTGATATTATTCGCGTGAGCTAACAGATTTTTATTTCAATTAAGTATGGCCGTGTACAAACAATGTTTGACGATTTAGGGGTGGATATTTATAGGTTTTTTTTACTTTTTATCTACTCCTTTTCAAACAGTATTCTCCTTGTTTGATTGCGCAGAAAACTCACGCGTATTGTACGCATAGCCGATTTTGTTTACATGTTTGAAACAAATAAAATAGCTGAGTGATTGGGTGACGTCAGCTGTATGAGCTAAAGTGTCTGTGATAAAATACCGAGTCTTTGAGTTATAACGAATGTACTTTACTGTAGTTGAATTTAACATCACGAATACCGGGACGACCCTTTGAAATGTTTATTATGTTTGGTTACCATGGTCCTTGACAGACAGTACCTGTCTGGCGTGCAATCATCATAAGACTTGATTGCAGGGAGACATAGACAACACATAAGAAAGAAATAACAAAATAAATAATAAGTTTATTGCCACTGAAACTTAATTTAATAACATTAAACGTTTTTACTAGTAACGAGTCATAGATACATCAACAAACTGTATACTCCTGAATTCTGTCCTTATTTACTGTTGTAACAGATAGGCCTCTGCTTGCAATTTCAAGTACAATTCGGCTCATTTTCAAATAACTATAATAATAAGTGGCCCAACATCTGAAAATGATCATCATATATTAGTCTAAGCATTGGCTGAGTTTGGTGCTTTAATCACAGAATTCAAAAATTCGCAAAATTCAGATGTCACGCGACATTACTCTTCATGCCGTAACATCGCTGTGCAGCGGTGGCGGTTGCTGTGTCAGAGCGATACTGACTTCCGGTCGCGCAACTTGTGTCTTCGACGGGTAGGTGAACTGTTTCCAACGAGCCCGGTCCACCGAATATCACGAATGCACTTTTCCTCTAGTTGAACTTGACGTCACTACATTTGTCAAACTGCTCCCAATGAGACTAGTACCACGTGATTGAGATACTACTTCAACGTCGTGAGCATACATAGTATGCTTCACTCGATATTTAACAAGACACCATCCAATGTTCAGTTCATTGAAATATTGTTTATGATCATCTATGTAACATTGAAAAGGCATTGACAATATGACACTGTGTGTTACTTCACTTGAGCCATCACAGTACGTGTAGCCCGACATAATGAGTACAAAGGTGAAACAACGAAACCTCTCCTGGTTCGGTCACATTACTCGACACACCACCATTTCAAAACCCACCCTACAAGGCACCCCGGAGGGTAATAGAAGACTGGCTGGATCATATGTATGAATGCACAAAAAAAAGCTTACCGACCCTACTACGACCAGCAGAAGACAGACCCCTACTACTACGACCATCTCGGTCAAGGGATGAAGGCGAAGAAGTTGACTGAGAACTGTAAGTGAAGTTGAATCAGTACATTCTGGTAGCCCCAGTCTTCCACACGTTGTGATGATATGTATGCAAACGGGTGGTATGTCTCGCAAAGAGAGACACCCGTCCCCTGTCACATGCGTCCTGCAAGTTGGAACTGGACCAGATTCGCAAAGTTCGGATGTCACACGACATTACGTGGGACTGGCGGTGCCTTGGGCCATAGCTTCGCTGTACGACGGCGGCGGCGGCAGCTGCGACATAGCGAGGCTCACTTCCGGTGGCGCAACTCCGCCTTCAAAGGCAGGCGGAACTGTTGCCGACGAACCCGGCACGGCGGGGTTGACATGACCTGCTGGGTCTGGGACAATGAACACTTCGGTCGTCGATTGAGTGCTTGAACGACGACAGGCACAGCACGAGGCTATGATTATGATCTTGAATATGAGTGCCATGATCGCCCAAGTGACAAGGCTTCCGTCCCCATCGCTCTGCGCCTCGACTACCCTGCAAACAAACACGTGTTCGAAATTAAAGATAATCCATAGGAGACCGGGGCAAAGCGGACACCCTTAGCAGACAATTGTAAGGTAATGTCCAAGTATCTTTGTTTAAACTCTACACCCAGACTTAGCACTGGAATTTTTAAATAAAGAAATAATGTTCGCTCCCGGTAATTGAAACGTGGAGGAGGTCAAGCAATACTGACAGCGTAGGGGAAGGCAGTGTTAGTTGAGCCATTTTTCATTCTTTTTGATATCTAGGGCACAATAATATTCGTAAATAAAATTTTTTTTTACTCGCATAAACTACGATTATTGGTAAATCATTTTATACCAAGATATATATAGGATGCATAGATAATTATATGTGGCTGATTCAAATAGGGTTGGTAGGTCTCTTACAACTCTACACGCTTAATTAATGTAGACTTATAGACCAATTGCAAGCAGTGTAACTGACTGCTAATATGTTGCCTTGTAGCTATCCGATGTCACAATGTGCTCGAAAAAAATAATTTCTTTACGTATTTTAAGGGAAGAACACTCGTCTTCGTTCTTTACCGCTGCTCAACTACCCCCCCTTGGCTCACCTAGCACCGTTTCGACAATTACGCTGTTTGAATTAACTTCTCATTAATGCTCAACTAACACCGTCTCCACCTACGTGCTGCTTAGTGTGGTGCAACTTACGGGAAAATGGTCGCGGCGAGCAGAGCCAGGAAGGCTGAAAACTTGACGTCCATTTTGACCCACTGCAGAGACTCGCTGTGCCGATCCCTTTCAATGCACACGCGTTATTGTGCATTCAGGTAGCAGCCTGCCGTGTGATTGGACATACGACCAGGAAGAGGGTACTGGGGTTTCGCAGGTGTTTATAATCGTGTTTCATAGGCTCAATCAGGAAGTTGTACAACCAGTAGTGTGACGAGGCAAAGTGCATATGGGGGTAAGAGTACCACAATGCCCCCACCCCCGCGCAATACTGGAATAGCTATGCCTAGCTCGGTCATCCTCTACGATGGGCCAACGAGCTCGTTCTTCCTCTACAACCTCAACGACAACGATGGGCCAACGAGCTCGTTCCTCCTCTACCACCACAACGACAACGATGGGCCAACGAGCTCGTTCCTCCTCTACCACCACAACGACAACGATGGTCAATTAATTAAATTAAATACAGATGAAAATGTTTCCAACTTACCAGAAACGTTCAAATTGTCCATCGGAAAAGGTTGCCAAATTAGAACGTGTCTACAAAAGTAATTGATAAGATTTATGTTCTTTTACCCAACAATGCATTGCGGGACAACTAAAGGCAACACAAGAATTCTTGGGTGTGCTGAATCCAAAAACAGATTTTGGCAATATGTGGGAGGGGCTATTGATCCCTAAATTATAAAAACAAAACACAATCGCCCCTGATTTGCCCCCGAAATAGACAAACACCTTTGTACTTTGTACAATAATGAACTCTTAACAACGGATTTTTTAATTTAGGGTGTCAAGGACTATTCATACAATTAGCCAACATCACTTTATCAATTTCGGTTTTTCGAAATTATCGATTTCGAACGCTAGGGCTATGTCAGTGGCATACCTAGGATCTCGCAAAGGGCGAGGCAAGGCGGGCTAGCGTAGCAACCCATTAGTTTACAATTTTACCGTGTAGTGGCGGAACAAATTACACAGCCAAAACTTTTGCGTGAAAACCATGTTAGATGCATTATTACTGTCAACAATCACATTTATTATTCGTGTTAATAAGCGGTCGACTATAACAACTACCCCCTAAGTGGGGCATGTTGCTACATCATACTAATATCATTGTATGATTAGTGAATAAAATTCACATGGAAATATCCCTGGTTCTTGACAGGGTGATGGCTTTGTTGTGACGCCCTAGATTTCCCTTCTTGGGGAGTGCAATGATCATGAGTTGCGCTCGTATTGTAAGCATTGTTGAAATGTACATACAATAGCCACTTAGAGGACGCTTTGGTGTTCTACATCTTTAATATAAAGTACTTTGTGATTCCGCTCGCCCGCAGGTACCCTTTCGTCTTCACCGCATGCAGACGTTAGGAAGAATTCTTTCCAGAATGCTGAGTACGCATCCTGAGACAAACCATCAGCGTCTGCCCCGCTTCATCCTTAAATCGCACCTTGATCGGAGCATCTAGTATAGGTGGATCCGTAAACATGACAATCATTTCTCGTTGTATGTTTGATCGGTGTATATTTATATATGTGTCGTTATCCGTGGGTGGTGTTGGTGTACGAGGTGTGTAGTCCCGCACTGGAGGATGAAGGGCGTGGTGTTTCCATCTCCTCTTCGTACGTATCAGTTGCATCTAGTGGGTTGTAGCGGCAATGTGTCGAACAAAACATCTGGGCCATCAACCAACGCTTGGCCAAAGAACATCTCGTTGTCGACCACTGATGTGAATAAAACGTCTTCGTAGATCTAGTGTGTAATATCGTTGATGTCTTGTGAAGAACTTCCACATGGGTTTTGTTCCACAGAATCAGACGTAAATGTTACACATGGTAGTTGTGTGCTTGCTGGTTCAATTGCTGCATTTTGTAATGAGGTCACATTTTGCGTTGAGTTGTTCTTTTCGTGGGACGGTACCCCGATTATGTCTGGCAAACTGTCGCTGTTCTCTGCTGTCGCCTCCTTCTTGACAGAGAATATGTAAAAACAAACATAACCACCCAGTTTTGTCCTCTCGTAAGACACACCTATTTCGCCTGCGGTTGCGTCATCAGACATTGTACCTTTCTTATGGTCCAACACTGAGCAGTCAAACTCTTCCAATCTTCCGTTTGTTGATCTTCCCTCCGGGAAGAAAAGTGTTTTTCTTTCTTCTAGTTTTTACTTGTTGTCAGCTTCTTTCGGTACGGCAATCTTCCGTGATCCGCCGCCTCTCGACGTGCGCAGGACCTTTTCGTCCGACATCCATCCTAGCTCATTTCTACGGGTGTTCTTAGTAGCATTTACTTGATCCCTTCTCCCCGCAGATTGCATTAGTTTCTTCAAGACGTTGTCTACAATTTCGTTTACTTCACCTGATGCCACTTGCATTTTGTGTTTTAAAATAGCAAATAGGCTGTCCTTTCTGGCACGTCTATTAGGCGCTTCCCTTGTTAGATCTTCTATAAATTGTCGCGTCATAACTCGGTCGCCTTGGATAGGATAGGATAGGATAGGCAGGCAGCGCTCAAGAATTGCGTCATCCGTGTGTGGATTTATTTCTTTATTTAACTGAAACAAATTGAAACATAGCGAACATATACATCAAGTAAATTCTAGCTAGGTGGCATTGTTGTCTTTCACCTCGGCATTTATGTACATTACCTCTTGGGAAATGCATGTTTCATCCCGGACTTTAGGGATAAAGAGGAGAGCAACAAGTGGAGTAGCACGTAGGACTAGATGTCTGTATAAAGGATAATGTCATACTACAAATCAAATAAAACAGCTGGCTTGTTATTTTTGTTTGTGCTTGTTTTATTAACTCTTATAGGTGCTTGGACCAAAACCTTTTGTTTCGATTTAGCCGATTTCCCAAAGAAAGCACACTGAACCTTGCCTTACCTTATCCTCCTTCATCTATGCAATGGAACCTTCATCCACGCTGTGACTACATAAGTACCCATACAACTACAACTTGTCTGGCTCTGACATGGTGAATTAACACCCGAAAATAATATATAATGTTTGGCATTATTGCAAACATGCAAAAACTATGGATGCAAGCGTAGCATTGATATATATTCTTTTGCATTTTGGTTATACGCCTATGTTGTTTACATTGCAATACACATTGTATTAGTGGAAGTGTGCATAACCTTTCCGTTTCCAACATATTTATAACATAGATGGATTGCCTTTAAACAAAATAGAATTCAGGCAACTTGGAAAGTTGGTTATCATCACAAATACAATCTATGCCTAACTATTTCACAAATATGCAATGGACCCGATCTTATATATCAATAATAAATGAACATGTTGGCCAATTTTTAGTGAAGTGACGTTACTCCCTATGTGTCATGAACAGGGACGCGCAAAGATCACTATTCCTTGTTACGACTGGTTGTGATGAGAGCACAGTAATTTGTTAATTCTACTGTTGTGTAAGATATTTCCAATATGTGTACGGACCCCAACTTTGTTGCGCGCGAAAAGTCTGCAAACTTTGTGAAAAATAAATGTATGCATAATAGGGATGGGGTGGGGGTCTCATGAAAGTCATAATATAGCTTACTTTACTGGTAGCCACTAAATACTGTAATTATAGCCACACAAAAATGTAAAAGAAACACTTTCGAGTGGGCTATTCTAAAACAAAATTAATAATGTTCTGGATGGTACCGTTGTGTAGCAATATTCAAGAAAAACAACAAGAGGAAACATGATTTATCCCAACAACGTGACCAATGGAACGATAAATTAACACTCGCGGTCTTATGAAATTCGTATCTATGTTGTTTTCTCCGTCGTCAATCTCTCCAGCTATCTATTGCTACCGCCCAATATATATTTTTTAGTCGCTGGTTCCCCCGCTCCAAGTCTCCCGCATCATTAGTGCGATCACATGTGTTTCCTCAAACAAGTAGGTGTGTCGAACGCGATTCCGTGTTTCCACGCATAGCTAAGTCGAAATTTCGACGTAGAAAGTCAGCAGCAATACGCTTCCGTACGATCGCAATCCACCTCCGCATACAACACGTAATTCGCGCGACTCTTGCCGTGCGATGAGAGAATCACGTATATGTGCCAAGGCATGCTCAATCGCATTCGAATTTATTCAAATGTCAGATCAGCCGATTTGCTTTTGTGTTCCAATGCTAAAGTTGTGATTTCTATTTGATATCAGTAAGCGCTATGTATCCTTTGTTGAAACTAATTCTTTCAGGCTCTCTAATTTGGAGTACATGTTGTAAGTTACTTCCGTCGACAATCGATCCCGCGATGCATTCTGCTTATACCCATGCGCCGTCTAGCGATCAAAACCATGACATTTCGGGTACTGACTATTTATATTTATATTTGCCAATATCTCTCTTCCCGCGCAGGTCATTTCAAACAGGTCGTGTGGAAGGGAAGCCTCGAGTTGGGAGTAGGCAGAGGGGAGAGCAAGGACGGGACGTGGTACGCAGTCGCTAACTATTACCCAGGAGGAAATGTCATTGGTCATTATGAGGAAAACGTGGTGCCATCTACCGGCGGTAAGGCAATCCCATGATGGACTGTTGGCCAGGCTTGCTACTGTGGTGTACAAATAGTCTGTGCTGACACCGTACGTGGATGTCCCTCTGTAGGCATGTATACGTATGCGTGAGCGAGTGTGCGTGTGCGAGTGGTTGTGCGCGTCTGCACATACACAGAGACACATACACGTTCACGCACGAACACACGTACACACGCACGCACAAGCAAGCAAGCAATCTTCCATTGTGCGATTTTAATAGCATCACTATTGTGAAGTTGAGCGAATGATTTATGATTGAAAGTTTATATAATATAAAAACACCTGTCATAAATCATGTACCAAATGACATTTGAAAAGAAACAGGCACGCCACCTAGTGAGTGTGGAGAATAACGCAATAGTGACATAGAAACTGGGAAACTCTCTTACTGTACGCTGCTTCATGTTGATGTTTGCAGTTTCTCTATCGAAAAGATGCGAGGAGGAGGTGATCACAAAGAACACCGAATATGCGACACACACGAACGAGACTGCAGCTTGCACGTGCACGCTGTTGTAGAGAGTAAACGCACTAGCGAATTGGCTAGATTGGAGCTTGATATTATTCGCGTGAGCTAACAGATTTTTATTTCAATTAAGTATGGCCGTGTACAAACAATGTTTGACGATTTAGGGGTAGATATTTATAGGTTTTTTTACTTTTTATCTACTCCTTTTCAAACAGTATTCTCCTTGTTTGATTGCGCAGAAAACTCACGCGTATTGTACGCATAGCATGTTTTGTTTACATGTTTGAAACAAATAAAATAGCTGAGTGATTGGGTGACGTCAGCTGTATGAGCTAAAGTGTCTGTGATAAAATACCGAATCTTTGAGTTATAACGAATGTATTAAATGCAGTTGGATTTAACATCACGAATACCGGGACGACCCATTGAAATGTTTATTATGTTTGGTTACCATGGTCCTTGACAGACAGTACCTGTCTGGCGTGGAATCATCATAAGAATTGAATGCAGGGAGACATAGACAACACATAAGAAAGAAATAACAAAATAAATAATAAGTTTATTGCCACTGAAACTTAATTTAATGACATTAAACGTTTTTACTAGTAACGAGTCATAGATACATCAACAAATTGTATACTCCTGAATATGGGGGTAAGAGTACTAAAATGTTCCCCACCCTCTCGCAATACTGGAATAGCTATGCCTAGGTATAAAACATGATCACTGCTTCAATATCACTGTAGCAATCAGAAACAAAAATACTGATAGACGTGGTTCAATGATTCAGCGCAGCAACACGTCAACACCACATTCACATGTCCAGTACAATTATGAAAAAAACTCCACCAAAAGTCCCAACTGATATGAGCCATCCGTAATTGATAGTGTTCAAAGCTAATAAAGATCGACTTAGCATTATTCACTGCGAGCTCGTTCCTCCTCTACCACCACAACGACAACGATGGACCAACGAGCTCGTTCCTCCTCTACCACCACAACGACAACGATGGACCAACGAGCTCGTTCCTCCTCTACCACCGCAACGACAACGATGGGCCAACGAGCTCGTTCCTCCTCTACCACCTCAACGACAACGATGGACCAACGAGCTCGTTCCTCCTCTACCACCACAACGACAACGATGGACCAACGAGCTCGTTCCTCCTCTACCACCGCAACGACAACGATGGGCCAACGAGCTCGTTCCTCCTCTACCACCACAACGACAACGATGGGCCAATGAGCTCGTTCTTCCTCTACCACCACAACGACAACGATGGACCAACGAGCTCATTCCTCCTCTACCACCACAACGACAACGATGGACCAACGAGCTCGTTCCTCCTCTACCACCACAACGACAACGATGGACCAACGAGCTTGTTCCTCCTCTACCACCACAACGACAACGATGGGCCAACGAGCTCGTTCCTCCTCTACCACCACAACGACAACGATGGCCAAATGAGCTCGTTCCTCCTCTACCACCACAACGACAACGATGGGCCAATGAGTTCGTTCCTCCTCTACCACCACAACGACAACGATGGGCCAATGAACTCGTTCCTAATCTACCACCACAACGACAACGATGGGCCAACGAGCTCGTTCCTCCTCTACCACCACAACGACAACGATGGACCAACGAGCTCGTTCCGCCTCTACCACCACAACGACAACGATGGACCAACGAGCTCGTTCCTCCTCTACCACCGCAACGACAACGATGGACCAACGAGACCGGGAATAATACGTTGATCCCGAACTCACAAGCTTCTTCATACTCTCTTACATCCTAATCTGTGGGGCTTTGAGCGACAACAACAGAGTCGAAGTCAGTGACATCGGTCAACTCTCTACTCAGTCGCTCTTTTCCCACATTTCAGCGAAGGTACGTCTCGATGAGCTTGAATTTCGAGACGCTTCTCTCACAACAGGCCACACTCCGCTGGGGGCAGAGTTGCAACCACTTTCTAAATATATCACAATCATTTGGTGTGTGTGTTCACTCATACGTGCTCCCTTTGTAGTGTCGGGGCCTGGTGCGTGTCGCTGTACGGATCCGCTTCACTTACGTTCTTGTAAAGCGCGGTATCCAGTCCTTGTAACTGTTCAAAGCGCTTGATAGTTCACGCCGTGGCAGACCTGTTCATGCCAACGTCAACTCTGGGAAGGATACAACCACGCTACAATTACTGCGCGAAGACTATTTATTCACACATTCACCTCTGTCAATAGCCAGGTACTCATTTAATTCAGCTGAGTGAACTGTTAGTCACCGCGTGTTTAATGCGATGTACACTGGAAACTGCTATTCGTTGTACCTTTCCAAATAACTCAAATCACGTCAGCCCCGACGAACAACTAGGTACTTGACCCAGGTCACGCTTACTGCCATTGTGAGACAGCCAGTTGACTTGATCCATTGATCGGGGCCGTCGAACGGGTGCCAGAATGGATGTTTTCACGGAGAGTCTATTCCAGCTTCGTCTTTCTTCTACTGAGTGTAGCAGGTTCGGAATGCTTAGGCTTGTCCATTCCTTCATGTTGTCTAGCCAGTTTGAACTTGTTAAAGATGACTCATAGCATGATCTTCCTTTGAGGGCCTACGCCAACCTGGTCTGTTTTCTGCTGTGCGTAGCAGGCTCGGTATGCTTAGGCTTGTCCATTCCGTCATGACTAGCAGGACCTTTCTTGGATGGCTGATGAGACTGGTTGTTCATAGCCTGAGGTTTCCCTTATTAAGGAATGGAATGATCACGAGTTGATGCGTTTGTCATGTGACGATTAATCACGTCTGTTGCTAAGTGGACCTCAGCAGTATTGCCTACACGATATTATATATATATATATAATAACTATTCTAATTGGGGCGTGATAATTAAACGTAGATTAAATTAACATAAGATGTATAACCGTGGGTGGGACGTACACAATAGAACAACAGAAAAACACAATAGCAAAACCAATAAAACCGTTTATTTCTTATATACGATAATGAAATAAAATGGCAAGTTCTGGCGTCTGTTGTGAGTACTAGATATCATTGTTTTATTTATTAATATTATTATTATTATACATTAATAATGTACCATGTTTCAGTGTTAAAAACCTGCTCAAAGGCGCTAACAAAACTAAATAATTAAAAATAAATGGATAAGCTATAATAAAATGTGGTTAAAAGAGTTGAGTTGTTGAACACAGTTCGGAAGTCATATATTCCGTGGTGTGGTCGATTATCGGGCGTGCGAAGTTCGGCCGTGCCCCGATTCCCCTACGCTGTTCCATTCGAGAGTGAAATCAACATCATTAGAAAAACGCCACCATGTACATGTATATGCAACAGTCACTAAGAGGACACTTGCGTTATGATGATAATTATACTCGCGAAGAGAAACCCGTCCTCTGTCACGTGATTCCTGCAAGTTGGAACTGGACCAGATTCGCAAAGTTCGGACTTCACACGGCAATACTGTTCGTGGCAATGGCGGTGCCTTGGGCCGTAACTTCGCAGTACGACGGTGGCGGTTGCTGCGGCATAACGAGGCTCACTTCCGGTCTCGCAACTCCGCCTTCAATAGGAGGCGGAACTGTTGCCGACGAGTCCGGCCCGGCGTGATTGACATGCTCGGCTGTGACAAGAAACACTCGGGAGGTCGATTGAGTGTGTGACCGGCGACAGGCACAGCTCGCGATTGTAATTGCGAGCTTTATTACGTGGACTACCACCAACAAACCGGTAATACCGCCGGTGTTATCATCGCTCTGCGCCTTGACTACCTTGCAAACACAACTGTTCGAAATTAAAGATAATTTACAATGATTTTTATGTGTCAACTATTACGAAGCTGATTGTGGGTTCGTATAATTAAACGCCTACATTATCTGAATCTGAAAAGTACACCACAATTAACAGTGGAGAACTTCATGCTTTATTTTGTATAGTATATTTATCGTCTGAAATTGTATAAAAATGTAATTTTGACAGTCCATTAAATCATCCGGTGAAAAAGTTACATTTCACCTTCAAATGTGAACATTTATTGGTATGTCGTTAATTGCAGAAAAGTGTTCTCTATACATGTCGTAATTTTTTTTTAATATTCATATGAAAGATCACGACAGTAAAACGTGTTGTGTGGATATTTTTTTACCAACCGAAATGTTATAAACACGACCGGCTGATATGCATAAAAAAGCTAATGTACAGATATATACACGGAGAGAGGAAGTTATCAGCACACTCTTACATACGCACATGTATAAATTTATAGTATATAATATTAACATAGGTACATATACTTCATGACGGCAGGAGAGCATATAATTATAAGTACAAACAAGACATGGTTTGGGTGAACTCGTAGATCATTTAATGCAAGAACATCACGTGTTCAATAAAATCGCATAATTAAATACAGATGAAAATGTTTCCAACTTAACAGAAACGTTCAAATTGTCCGTCGGAAAAGGTTGCCAAATTATAACGTGTCTACAAAAGTAATTGATAAGATTTATGACTTTTACCCAACAATGCATTGCGGGACAACTATTGGCAACACAAGAATTCTTGGGTGTGCTGAATCCAAAAACAGATTTTGGCAACATGTGGGAGGGGCTATTGATCCCTAAATTATAAAAACAAAACACAATCGCCCCTGATTTGCCCCCGAAATAGACAAACACCTTTGTAATTTGTACAATAATGAACTCTTAACAACGGATTTTTTTATTTAGGGGTTCAAGGACTATTCATACAATTAGTCATCATCACTTTATTGATTTCGGTTTTTCAAAATTATCGATTTCGTACGCTAAGGCTATGTCAGTGGCATACCTAGGATCTCACTGATGTCAAACCAGAGACCGCCTCTTGTCAATAATGTCAAACCATGACAATAGTGGAGGCAGCTTAATGTCACTGACATTAAGCCAGATTCAACCTCCTGTCACTGATGTCAAACCATGGCAGCAATAATTTTAATGATATTCACCATCGTAGAATTTACTTAATTTATAGATAACTTCTCCCATTATTTTTTTCTCTGTGTCTTAGTAGTATATATAACAGTTTGATCACCTTGCGTGGAGTAGGCATCTTGCTATCATACATGTTACGTATGGCATCTGGACATGGACGGAGTAACTGCAGGCCTTCCCTGGCAGCACTCGCTATCGCATCGAGAGCATATTTGGGCTCTTGGATGAGCTCATTATGTGCTATGCTAAGAACGCAATGCCGCACCTAATCGTGTTGTGGGATAGAGTGGCAATTGGCCTTTGACAACAGGTCAAGAAAGTCGTCTTTGTCTTCTTCATCAAGTTTGTCACCACACAGAGCTTTTTCTATCACATACCATAGTGGATAACCGCCGGTGTCGAGATACCCTTTCAGCAAGATTCTGCCGACATCCTCCCACTCGTCTTTGTCATAATCTGGGAAAATAGCAGGTACCCTTTCGTCTTTACCGCATGCAGACGTTAGGGAGAATTCTTTCCAGAATGCCGAGTACGCATCCCGAGACAAACCATCAGCGTCTGCCCCGGCTTCATCCTTAAATCGCACCTTGATCGGAGCATCTAGTATAGATGGATCCGTAAACATGACAATCATTTCTCGTTGTATGTTTGATCGGTGTATATTTATATATGTGTCGTTATCCGTGGGTGGTGTTGGTGTACGAGGTGTGTAGTCCCGCACTGGAGGATGAAGGGCGTGGTGTTTCCAGCTCCTCTTCGTACGTATCAGTTGCATCTAGTGGGTTGTAGCGGCAATGTGTCGAACAAAACATCTGGGCCATCAACCAACGCTTGGCCATAGAACATCTCGTTGTCGACCACTGATGTGAACAAAACGTCTTCGTCGATCTAGTAATGTGTAATATCGTTGATGTCTTGTGAAGAACTTCCACATGGGTTTTGTTCCACAGAATCAGACGTAAATGTTACACATGGTAGTTGTGTGCTTGCTGGTTCAATTGCTGCATTTTGTAATGAGGTCACATTCTGCGTTGAGTTGTTCTTTTCGTGGGACGGTACCCCGATTATGTCTGGCAAACTGTCGCTGTCCTCTGCTGTTGCCCCCTTCTTGTCAGAAGATATATAAAAGCGAACATAACCACCCAGTTTTGTCCCCTCGTAAGACACACCTATTTCGCCTGCGGTTGCGTCATCAGACATTGTACCTTTCTTATGGTCCAACACTGAGCAGTCAAACTCTTCCAATCTTCCGTTTGTTGATCTTCCTTCCGGGAAGAAAAGTGTTTTTCTTTCTTCTAGTTTTTACTTGTTGTCAGCTTCTTTCGGTACGGCAATCTTCCGTGTTCCACCGCCGCTCGACGTGCGCAGGACCTTTTCGTCCGACATCCATCCTAGCTCATTCCTACGGGTATTCTTAGTAGCATTTGCTTGATCCCTTCTCCCCGCAGATTGCATTAGTTTCTTCAAGACATTGTCTACAATTTCGTTTACTTCACCTGATGCCACTTGCATTTTGTGTTTTAAAATAGCAAATAGGCTGTCCTTTCTGGCACGTCTATTAGGCGCTTCCCTTGTTAGATCGAATTGTTTCTTTATTTAACTGAAACAAATTGAAACATAGCGAACATATACATCAAGTAAATTCTAGCTAGGTGGCATTGTTGTCTTTCACCTCGGCATTTGTGTACATTACCTCTTGGGAAATGTACGTTTCACCCGGACTTTAGGGATAAAGAGGAGAGCAACAAGTGGAGTAGCACGTAGGACTAGATGTCTGTATAAAGGATAATGTCATACTACAAATCAAATAAAACAGCTGGCTTGTTATTGTTGTTTGTGTTTGTTTTATTAACTCTTACAGGTGCTTGGACCAAAACTTTTTGTTTCGCTTTAGCCGATTCCCAAAGAAAGCACACTGAACCTTGCCTTACCTTATCCTCCTTCATCTATGCAATGGAACCTTCATCCACGCTGTGACTACATAAGTACCCATACAACTACAACTTGTCTGGCTCTGACATGGTGAATTAACACCCGAAAATAATATATAATGTTTGGTATTATTGCAAACATGCAAACACTAAGGATGTGTATATAAGCGTAGCATTGATATATATTCTTTTGCATTTTGGTTATACGCCTATGTGGTTTACATTGCAATACACATTGCAGTAGTGGAAGTGTACATAACCTTTCCGTTTCCAACATATTTATAACATAGATGGATTGCCTTTAAACAAAATAGAATTCAGGCAACTTGGAAAGTTGGTTATCATCACAAATACAATCTATGCCTAAATATTTCACAAATATGCAATGGACCCGATCTTATATATCAATAATAAATGAACATGTTGGCCAATTTTTAGTGAAGTGACGTTACTCCCTATGTGTCATGAACAGGGACGCGCAAAGATCACTATTCCTTGTTACGACTGGTTGTGATGAGAGCTCAGTAATTTGTTAATTCTGCTGTTGTATAAGATATTTCCAATATGTGTACGGACCCCAACTTTGTTGCGCGCGAAAAGTCTGCAAACTTTGTGAAAAATAAATGTATGCATAATAGGGATGGGGTGGGGATCTCATGAAAATCATAATATAGCTTACTTTATGGGTAGCCCCTAAATACTGTAATTATAGCCACACAAAAATGTAAAAGAAACACTTTCGAGTGGGCTATTCTAAAACAAAATTAATAATGTTCTGGATGGTACCGTTGTGTAGCAATATTCACGAAAAACAACAACAGGAAACATGATTTATCCCAACAACGTGACCAATGGAACGATAAATTAACACTCGCGGTCTTATGAAATTCGTATCTATGTTGTTTTCTCCGTCGTCAGTCTCTCCAGCTATCTATTGCTACCGCCCAATATATATTTTTTAGTCGCTGGTTCCCGCGCTCCAAGTCTCCCGCCTCATTAGTGCGATCACATGTTCTCGTTCCCGCCGTCCGCTTTCGTGTGTTTCCTCAAACAAGTAGGTGTGTCGAACGCGATTCCGTGTTTCCTCAAACACGTGGCTGTGTCGAACGCGATTCCGTGTTTCCAAGCATAGCTAAGTCGAAATTTCGACGTAGAAAGTCAGCAGCAGTACGCTTCCGTACGATCGCAATCCACCTCCGCATACAACACGTAATTCGCGCGACTCTTGCCGTGCGATGAGAGAATCACGTATATGTGCCAAGGCATGCTCAATCGCATTCGAATTTATTCAAATGTCAGATCAGCCGATTTGCCTTTGTGTTCCAATGCTAACGTTGTGATTTCTATTTGATATCAGTAAGCGCTATGTATCCTTTGTTGAAACTAATTCTTTCAGGCTCTCTAATTTGGAGTACATGTTGTAAGTTACTTCCGTCGACAATCGATATCGCGATGCATTCTGCTTATACCCATGCGCCGTCTAGCGATCAAAACCATGACATTTCGGGTACTGACTATTTATATTTATATTTGCCAATATCTCTCTTCCCGCGCAGGTCATTTCAAACAGGTCGTGTGGAAGGGAAGCCTCGAGTTGGGAGTAGGCAGAGGGAAAAGCTAGGACGGGACGTGGTACGCAGTCGCTAACTATTACCCAGGAGGAAATGTCATTGGTCATTATGAGGAAAACGTGGTGCCATCTACCGGCGGTAAGGCAATCCCATGATGGACTGTTGGCCAGGCTTGCTACTGTGGTGTACAAATAGTATGTGCTGACACCGTACGTGGATGTCCCTCTGTAGGCATGTATACGTATGCGTGAGGGAGTGTGCGTGTGCGAGTGGTTGTGCCCGTCTGCACATACACAGAGACACATACACGTTCACGCACGAACACACGTACACACGCACGCACAAGCAAGCAAGCAATCTTCCATTGTGCGATTTTAATAGCATCACTGTTGTGAAGTTGAGCGAATGATTTATGATTGAAAGTTTATATAATATAAAAACACCTGTCATAAATCATGTACCAAATGACATTTGAAAAGAAACAGGCACGCCACCTAGTGAGTGTGGAGAATAACGCAATAGTGACATGGAAACTGGGAAACTCTCTTACTGTACGCTGCTTCATGTTGATGTTTGCAGTTTCTCTACCGAAAAGATGCGAGGAGGAGGTGATCACAAAGAACACCGAATATGCGACACACACGAACGAGACTGCAGCTTGCACGTGCACGCTGTTGTAGAGAGTAAACTCTGTTTTACTCGCAAGGTGACAGCACTAGCGAATTGGCTAGATTGGAGCTTGATATTATTCGCGTGAGCTAACAGATTTTTATTTCAATTAAGTATGGCCGTGTACAAACAATGTTTGACGATTTATGGGTAGATATTTATAGGTTTTTTTACTTTTTATCAACTCCTTTTCAAACAGTATTCTCCTTGTTTGATTGCGCAGAAAACTCACGCGTATTGTACGCATAGCCGGTTTTGTTTACATGTTTGAAACAAATAAAATAGCTGAGTGATTGGGTGACGTCAGCTGTATGAGCTAAAGTGTCTGTGATAAAATACCGAGTCTTTGAGTTATAACGAATGTACTTAACTGTAGTTGAATTTAACATCACGAATACCGGGACGACCCTTTGAAATGTTTATTATGTTTGGTTACCATGGTCCTTGACAGACAGTACCTGTCTGGCATGCAATCATCATAAGAATTGAATGCAGGGAGACATAGACAACACATAAGAAAGAAATAACAAAATAAATAATAAGTTTATTGCCACTGAAACTTAATTTAATGACATTAAACGTTTTTACTAGTAACGAGTCATAGATACATCAACAAACTGTATACTCCTGAATTCTGTCCTTATTTACTGTTGTAACAGATAGGCCTCTGCTTGCAATTTCAAGTACAAGTCGGCTCATTTTCAAATAACTATAATAATAAGTGGCCCAACATCTGAAAATGATCATCATATATTAGTCTAAGCATTGGCTGAGTTTGGTGCTTTAATCACAGAATTAAAAATTTCGCAAAATTCAGATGTCACGCGACATTACTCTTCATGTCGTAACATCGCTGTGCAGCGGTGGCGGTTGCTGTGTCAGAGCGATACTGACTTCCGGTCGCGCAACTTGTGTCTTCGACGGTAGGTGAACTGTTTCCAACGAACCCGGTTCACTGAATATCACGAATGCACTTTTCCTCTAGTTGAACTTGACGTCACTACATTTGTCAAACTGCTCCCAATGAGACTAGTACCACGTGATTGAGATACTACTTCAACGTCGTGAGCATACATAGTATGCTTCACTCGATATTTAACAAGACACCATCCAATGTTCAGTTCATTAAAATATTGTTTATGATCATCTACGTAACATTGAAAAGGCATTGACAATATGACACTGTGTGTTACTTCACTTGAGCCATCACAGTACGTGTAGCCCGACATAATGAGTACAAAGGTGAAACAACGAAACCTCTCCTGGTTCGGTCACATTACTCGACACACCACCATTTCAAAACCCATCCTACAAGGAACCCCGGAGGGTAAGAGAAGACTGGCTGGATAATATACATGAACGCACAAAGAAAAGCTTACCGACCCTACTACGACCAGCTCGGTCAAGGGATGAAGGCGAAGACGTTGACTGATAACTGTAAGTGAAGTTGAATCAGTACATTCTGGTAGCCCCAGTCTTCCACACGTTGTGATGATATGTATGCAAACGGGTGGTATGTCTCGCAAAGAGAGACACCCTTCCCCTGTCACATGCGTCCTGCAAGTTGGAACTGGACCAGATTCGCAAAGTTCGGATGTCACACGACATTACGTGGGACTGGCGGTGCCTTGGGCCGTAGCTTCGCTGTACGACGGCGGCGGCAGCTGCGACATAGCGAGGCTCACTTCCGGTGGCGCAACTCCTCCTTCAAATGGAGGCGGAACTGTTGCCGACGAACCCGGCACGGCGGGGTTGACATGACCTGCTGGGTCTGGGACAATGAACACTTCGGTGGTCGTCGATCGAGTGCTTAAACAACGACAGGCATAGCACGCGACTACGGCTATGATCTTGAATACGATTATCACGATCACCAAAGGGACAAGGCTTCCGTCACTATCGCTCTGTGCCTCGACTACCCTGCAAACACACACGTGTTCGAAATTAAAGATAATCCATAGGAGACCGGGGCAAAGCGGACACCCTTAGCAGACAACTGTTAGGTCCAACTGTCCAAGTATCTTTGTTTAAACTCTACACCCAGACTTAGCATTGGAATTTTTAAATTCTGAAATAATGTTCGCTCCCGGTAATTGAAACGTGGAGGAGGTCAAGCAATACTGACAGTGTAGGGGAAGGCAGTGTTAGTTGAGCCATTTTTCATTCTTTTTGATATCTAGGGCACAATCATATTCGTAAATAAAAAATTGTTTTACTCGCGTAAACTCCGATTATTTGTAAATCATTTTATACCAAGATATATATATATATATATAGTATGCGTAGATAATTATATGTGGCTGATTCAAATAGGGTTGGTAGGTCTCTTACAAGTCTACACGCTTAATTAATGTAGACTTATAGACCAATTGCAAGCAGTGTAACTGACTGCCAATATGTTGCCTTGTAGCTATCCGATGTCACAATGTGCTCGAAAAAAATAATTTCTTTACGTATTTTAGGGGAAGAACAGTCGTCTTCGTTCTTTACCGCTGTTAAACTACCCCCCCCTTGGCTCACCTGGCACCGTTTCGACAATTACGCTGATTGAATTAACTTCTCATTAATGCTCAACTAACACCGTCTCCACCTACGTGCTGCTTAGTGTGGTGCAACTTACGGGAAAATGGTCGCGGCGAGCAGAGCCAGGAAGGCTGAAAACTTGACGTCCATGTTGATCCTCTGCAGAGACTCGCTGTGCTGATCCCTTTGAATGCACACGGGTCTTTGTGCATTCAGGTAGCAGCCTGCCGTGTGATTGAACACACGACCAGGAAGAGGTACTGGGGTTTCGCAGGTGTTTATAATCGTGTTTCATAGGCTTAATCAGGAAGTTGTACAACCAGTAGTGTAACGAGGCAAAGTGCATATGGGGGTAAGAGCACCACAATGCCCCCACCCCCGCGCAATACTGGAATAGCTATGCGTAGGTCTAAAACATGATCACTGCTTCAATATCACAGTAGCAATCAGAAACAAAAATACTGATAGACGTGGTTCAATGATTCAGCGCAGCAACACGTCAACACCAAATTCACATGTCCAGTACAATTATGAAAAAACTCCACCAAAAGTCCCAACTGATATGAGCCATCCGTAATTGATAGTGTTCAAAGCTAATAAAGATCGACTTAGCATTATTCACTGCGAGCTCGTTCCTCCTATACCACCACAACGACAACGATGGGCCAACGAGCTCGTTCCTCCACTACCACCCAACGACAATGATGGGCCAACGAGCTCGTTCCTCCTCTACCACCGCAACGACAACGATGGACCAACGAGCTCGTTCCTCCTCTACCACCGCAACGACAACGATGGACCAACGAGCTCGTTCCTCCTCTACCACCACAACGACAACGAGGGGCCAACGAGCTCGTTCCTCCTCTACCACCGCAACGACAACGATGGGCCAACGACCTCGTTCCTCCTCTACCACCACAACGACAACGATGGGCCAACGAGCTCGTTCCGCCTCTACCACCGCAACGACAACAATGGGCCAACGAGCTCATTCCGCCACTACCACCGCAACGACAACGATGAGCCAACGAGACCGGGAATGATACGTTGATCCCGAGCTCACAAGCTTCTTCATACTCTCTTACATCCTAATCTGTGGGGCTTTGGGCGACAACAAATGAGTCGAAGTCAGTGACATCGTTCAACTCTCTACTCAATCGCTCTTGTCCCACATTTCAGCGAAGGTACGTCTCGATGAGCTTGAATTTCGAGACGCTTCTCTCACAACAGGCCACACTCCGCTGGGGGCAGAGTTGCAACCACTTTCTAAATATATCACAATCATTTGGTGCGTGTGTTCACTCATACGTGCTCACTTTGTAGTGTCGGGGCCTGGTGCGTGTCGCTGTACGGATCCGCTTCACTTAGTTTAGGCTGTAAAGGTACGTTCTTGTAAAGCGCGGTATCCAGTCCTTGTAACTGTTCAAAGCGCTTTAAAGTTCACGCCGTGGCAGACCTGTTCATGCCAACGTCAACTCTGGGAAGGATACAACCACGCTACAATTACTGCGCGACGACTATTTATTCACATATCCACCTGTGTCAAAGCCAGGTACTTATTTAATTCCAAACCAATATCAAATCATCCGAAAAACATCTCTGAAAAAGGTTATAGATGCAAGGAGCATAGTAAATAAGAAAAACGAATTAAACATTATGGTAGAAGATATTGACCCTCACATAATTGGTATAACTGAATCATGGGCCAACATAGATATAACTGATGCTGAATTATTACTGACAGGATACGTAATGTTTAGGAACGATGGAATAGGAAGAAGGGGCGGGGGAGTTATTTTATATGTTAAAGAATCTATTCAGGCTTATGAAATAAAACTAGAAAGGGAAGCAGATTGCGATGAAGCTGTTTGGTGCAAAATTGTTTCAGGAAATTCAAAATTAACTATTGGATTAGTTTACCGAAGTCCAAACATAAACGAAGAGGACAACACAAAAATAAAAAATGCTATAAAGGAAGTTAGTAAAGGGGAATGTATCATAATGGGAGATTTTAACCATGGACACATACAATGGAATTCTCTAGAGAGCACATGGATTGAGGATCAACAATTTCTATGTTTAATCCAGGATAGCTTTCTTACTCAGCACGTACTAGAAACAACTAGGGGAGAAAATGTATTAGATATAGTTTTGTCATCACAAAAAGAATTAGTGGACAATGTAAAAATATTTGAACCATTGGGTAATAGTGACCATAATCAAATACATTTTGACATCAATGTAAAATCAGAAAGTAAAAATAAGAAAACGTACAAGAGAAACTTCCACAAAGGTAACTACAAAGATATGAGAAAATACTTAGCAAAGCTAGATTGGAATAACATGCTGATGAATAAGACCGCAATTGAATGTTGGAATATTCTAAAATGTGAAATTGAGAGTATCATCGATAAATTTGTTCCCTTCCAAAAACAAGGAAAACGGTGTAGAAAGAAACACTTGTCAAAAGAGGCAATTAGAAAAATAATGCTAAAACAAACTATGTGGAAGGTTTATAGGGGTACCAGAAAGGAAGAAGACTATGCAAAATACAAAGACGCACTTACTGCAGCTACAACTGAAATCAGACAATCTAAAAGAAGCTATGAGCAAAAACTGGCATGTAACATAAAAAATGACAGCAAGAGTTTTTATGCATATGTCAGGAGTAAACAAAACGTAAAAGACAAGGTTGGACCTCTAGAAGATAGTGCTGGAAATATCATATCACAGGGGTTTTTAATGGCGGAAGACCTAAATGGTTACTTCAGTTCAGTGTTTACCAAAGAAGATATTAGTTCATTACCAGTTGCTGATGCTAAATTTCAGGGGGCTAAATCTGACTATTTAGGTCCGTTAGTTGTAACTATAGAATTGGTAGCTAAGAAAATAAAGGCAATGAAGGATAACAAATCACCGGGAGTGGATGGGATTCCTCCAAAATTACTAATGGAAACAGTAGATCAAATCAGTATACCACTTGCAAGTGTATTCAACTTGTCATTAAAAGAGGGAGTTGTTCCGTTTGAATGGAAAGAAGCAAACATCATACCATAATTTAAAAAGGGTTCGAGAAATAAGTCAGAGAATTACAGACCAGTGAGTTTAACGTCAGTGATTTGTAAATTATTAAAAAGGTTAATTAAAGACCATATGGTGGACTTCCTCGTTAAGCATAAATTATTAAATTCATCTCAACATGGATTCCTTAAAGCGAGGTCATGCTTAACAAATATGTTATGTTTTTTGGAAGAAATGACTAAGTGGATAGACTTGGGATCGCCAGTAGATATTATCTACTTAGATTTTCAGAAAGCTTTTGACAAAGTGCCACATCAAAGATTACTACTTAAATTAAAAGCCCATGGTATCGGGGATAGCATAACTAACTGGATAGAACAATGGCTGACTGACAGAAGACAACGAGTTGTAGTAGATCGAGAAGTTTCAAATTGGAAATCGGTTTTGAGTGGGGTACCTCAAGGATCAGTATTAGGACCTATATTATTCTTAATTTATATCAATGACTTGGACGACAGTATAACAAGTAACGTACTGAAATTTGCGGATGACACAAAACTGTTTAGAAAGGTTAATACTTATGGTGATAAACAACATTTACAAAACGACCTAGACAGATTAGTGAAATGGTCTGAGAAATGGCAGATGCTGTTCAATTTTGGGAAATGTAAATGCCTACATACAGGACATGGGAACTTGAATGTAAACTATAAAATGAGAGATACTGTTCTGGGTACTACTGTAAAAGAAAAGGACTTAGGAGTTACAATAAGCGCAGATATGAAAGTTTCAGAGCAGTGTGGTATTGCAGCTTCAAAGGGTAATCAAATTCTTGGATTGATTAGAAGTAACATAACATACAAGGGAAAAAAGTTAATTATACCTCTTTATAAAGCAATAGTTAGACCTCATTTAGAATACTGTATACAAGCATGGAGACCATATCGTAAGAAGGATATAGATACGCTTGAACGCATACAAAGGAGAGCAACTAAAATGATTCCAGACATCAGGAAGCACTCGTTCGCACAGAGGACAATAAATGAATGGAACAAATTGTCTACAGATTGTGTAACTGCTAGCTGCGTGAATATGTTTAAAAACAAGGTTGACACATATTTCAGGAGGGCGGGTTATAAGTAGGCGAACATTGTTGGACTCTCGATAAGCCAATGGCTTCCTTGTCAACTTGCCATCTGGGCCTTTGGCTTGGATGGCAAATCTTGTTAAATCTTGTAAAAATTCAGCTGAGTGAACTGTTAGTCACCACGTGTGTAATGAGATGTACACTGGAAACTGCTATTCGTTGTACCTTTCCAAATAACTCAAATCACGTCAGCCCCGACGAACAACTAGGTATTTGACCCAGGTCGCGCTTACTGCCATTGTGAGACAGCCAGTTGACTTGATCCATTGATCGGGGCCGTCGAACGGGTGTCAGAGCGGATGTTTTCACGGAGAGTCTATTCCAGCTTCGTCTGTCTTCTACTGTGTGCAGCAGGTTCGGAATGCTTAGGCTTGTCCATTCCTTCATGTTGTCTAGCCAGTTTGAACTTGTTAAAGATGACTCATAGCATGATCTTCCTTGGAGGGCCTACGCCAACCTGGTCTGTTTTCTGCTGTGCGTAGCAGGCTCGGTATGCTTAGGCTTGTCCATTCCGTCATGACTAGCAGGACCTTTCTTGGATGGCTGATGAGACTGATGGTTCATAGCCTGAGGTTTCCCTTATTAAGGAATGGAATGATCACGAGTTGATGCGTTCGTAGTGTGACGATTAATCACGTCTGTTGCTAAGTGGACCTCAGCAGTATTGCCTACACGATATTAAATAAATAATAACCATTCTAATTGGGGCGTGATAATTAAACGTAGATTAAATTAACATAAGATGTATAACCGTGGGTGGGACGTACACAATAGGACAACAGAAAAATACAACAGCAAAACCAATAAAACCGTTTTATTTCTTATATACGGTAATGAAATAAAATGGCAAGTTCTGGCGTCTGTTGTGAGCACTAGATATCATTGTTTTATTTATTAATATTATTATTATTATACATTAATAATGTACCATGTTTCAGTGTTAAAAACCTGCTCAAAGGCGCTAACAAAACAACGTTAAATAATTAAAAATAAATGAATAAGCTATATTAAAATGTGGTTAAAAGAGTTGAGTTGTTGAACACAGTTCGAAAGTCATATATTCCGTGGTGTGGTCGATTATCGGGCGTGCGAAGTTCGGGCGTGCCCCGACTCCCCTACGCTGTTCCATTCGAGAGTGAAATCAATATCATTAGAAAAACGCCACCATGTACATGTGTATGCAACAATCACTAAGAGGACACGTTTGTGTTTTGCATGTATGTCATATACTACACTTGCGTTATGATGATAATTATACTCGCGAAGAGAAACCCGTCCTCTGTCACGTGATTCCTGCAAGTTGGAACTGGACCAGATTCGCAAAGTTCGGACTTCACACGACAATACTGTTCGTGGCAATGGCGGTGCCTTGGGCCGTAACTTCGCAGTACGACGGTGGCGGTTGCTGTGGCATAACGAGGCTCACTTCCGGTCTCGCAACTCCGCCTTCAATAGGAGGCGGAACTGTTGCCCAAGAGTCCGGCCCGGCGTGGTTGACATGCTCGGCTGTGACAAGAAACACTCACTACATACGCACATGTATAAATTTATAGTATATAATATTAACATAGGTACATATACTTTATGACGGCAGGAGAGCATATAATTATAAGTACAAACAAGACATGGTTTGGGTGAACTCGTAGATCATTTAATGCAAGAACATAAAGTGTTCAATAAAATCGCATAATTAAATACAGATGAAAATGTTTCCAACTTAACAGAAACGTTCAAATTGTCCGTCGGAAAAGGTTGCCTAATTGTAACGTGTCTACAAAAGTAATTGATAAGATTTATGACTTTTACCCAACAATGCATTGCGGGACAACTAAAGGCAACACAAGAATGTTTGGATGTGCTGAATCCAAAAACTGATTTTGGCAACATGTGGGAGGGGCTATTGATTCCTAAATTATAAAAACAAAACACAATCGCCCCTGATTTGCCCCCGAAATAGACAAACACCTTTGTAATTTGTACAATAATGAACTCTTAACAACATATTTTTTTATTTAGGGGGTCAAGGACTATTCATACAATTAGCCAACATCACTTTATCGATTTCGGTTTTTCGAAATTATCGATTTCGAACGCTAAGGCTTTGTCAGTGGCATAGCTAGGATCTCGCAAAGGGCGAGGCAAGGCGGGTTAGCGTAGTTACCCATTAGTTTACAATTTTACCATGTAGTGGCGGAACAAGTTACAAAGCCAAAGGTGGCATAACCAAATGTTCCCCCTAAATACACAACTGAGCTAGTTAGGTTTAGGCTATATTCCCAAACCCATATCATATTGTACACCTACTACTCTAAACGTCATTATAGTAACTGATAGCCAGAACACACATAGGAAAATAAACAGGCTAGATCGATTCTCGAGATACCAGTTGTTTCAGTACTGTGTTGTTTCGAACTTCGCGAGTCCCTCTGAGTAAATGCTGATTGGTGTGGTGCAACTTACGGGAAAATGGTCGCGACGAGCAGAGCTAGGAAGGCTGACATGGTTACATCCATGTTTAACCACTTCAGAAAGTCGTTGTGCCGATCCACTTTGAGTGCTCGAATGAACAGGGTACACATGTCATTGTGCTTGTGTAATTGTAGCAGTCTGCCGTGTGATTGGTCACACGACCGGGACTTTGGCATAGGAGTTTCCCCGGGTAATTATAATTGGGTTTTATCGGCTCAATTATTACTGGTATTTGAACTGACTTTGAATGCTCAAACGCATCACAGCACACATGTGACACGTCCATTCTTCTAGCAATCTGCCGTGTGATTGGTCATAAGAACAGGACCGCGGTACTGGGGTTTCCCCGGGTAATTATGTTGCGTCATTGTGCAACGTCATGCGCCTAAAATGTTAATGTACCATCATCTAAATTACTGGAAATAAAATAATTGGAGCACTCTGATTTGTGAGACTGAGTGGAACTATTTTTGTACCCTTTATGTTAAAACGCCCTTATAGGGGGACTGGGGGTTTTGTCACAATTTTAAGTTAAAGTCACTTTTGTGTGAAAACCATGTTAGATGCATTATTACTGTCAACAATCACATTTATTATTCGTGTTAATAAATGTACCATACCATTGATATTCCATATTGTAGTTAGGTAGATATGTGAAGCTTACCAGGCGCGGTCGACTATAACAACTACCCCCTAAGTGGGGCATGTTGCTATATCATACTAATATCATTGTATGATTAGTAAATAAAATTCACATGGAAATATCCCTGGTTCTTGACAGGGTGATGGCTTTGTTGTGACGCCCTAGATTTCCCTTCTTGGGGAGTGCAATGATCATGAGTTGCGCTCGTATTGTAAGCATTGTTGAAATGTACATACAATAGCCACTTAGAGGACGCTTTGGTGTTCTACATCTTTAATATAAAGTACTTTGTGATTCCGCCCGCCGTCCAGCACGCCCGCCCGCCCGCCCGCCCGCCTTTATACAGTATAAAAACACCTGTCATAAATCATGTACCAAATGACATTTGAAAAGAAACAGGCGCGCCACCTAGTGAGTGTGGAGAATAACGCAATAGTGACATGGAAACTGGGAAACTCTCTTACTGTACGATGCTTCATGTTGATGTTTGCAGTTTCTCTACCGAAAAGATGCGAGGAGGAGGTGATCACCAAGAACACCGAATATGCGACACACACGAACGAGACTGCAGCTTGCACGTGCACGCTGTTGTAGAGAGTAAACTCTGTTTTACTCGCAAGGTGACAGCACTAGCGAATTGGCTGGATTGGAGCTTGATGTTATTCGAGTGATATTACAATGTTATTATTGTCATATATGTCGCCTATGTGTGTATGTACATGTCTGTGTATGAATAGTTACGGCAAGAGCTAACTGGTTTTTATTTCAATTAAGTATGGCCGTTTACAAACAATGTTTGACGATTTAGGGGTGGATATTTGTACGTTTATTTAGCTTTTTATCTACTCCTTTTCAAACAGTATTCTCCTTGTTTGATTGCCCAGAAAACTCACGCGTATTGTACGCATAGCCGGTTTTGTTTACATGTTTGAAACAAATAAAATAGCTGAGTGATTGGGTGACGTCAGCTGTATGAGCTAAAGTGTCTGTGATAAAATACCGAGTCTTTGAGTTATAACGAATGTACTTAACTGTAGTTGAATTTAACATCACGAATACCGGGACGACCCATTGAAATGTTTATTATGTTTGGGTAGCATGGTCCTTGACAGACAGTACCTGTCTGGCGTGCAATCATCATAAGAATTGAATGCAGGGAGACATAGACAACACATAAGAAAGAAATAACAAAATAAATAATAAGTTTATTGCCACTGAAACTTAATTTAATAACATTAAACGTTCTTACTAGTAACGAGTCATAGATACATCAAAAACGTATAATGCTTCCTGAATTCTGTCCGTATTTACTGTTGTAACAGATAAGCCTCTGCTTGCAATTTCAAGTACAATTCGGCTCATTTTCAAATGACTGAGCATGTGCAAACAGGTAAAATACCGAGTGGCCCAACATCTGAAAATGATCAGTATATGTTAGTCTATGCATTGGCTGAGTTTGGTGCTTTAATCACAAAATTCAAAAGTTCGCAAAATTCAGACGTCACATGACATTACTCTTCAAGCCGTAACATCGCTGTGCGGCGGTGGCGCACACCACTGAATATCACGAAGGCACTTTTGCTATAGTTGAACTTGACATCACTACATTTGTCAACCTGCTCCAAATGGGACCAGTACCACGTGATTAAGAGACTACTACAACGTCGTGAGCATACATAGTATGCTTCAATCGATAATGAACAAGACACCATCCAATGTACAATTCATTAAAATATTGTATATGATCATCTATGTTACATTGAAAAGGCATTGACAATATGACACCTACGTTACTTCACATGAGCCATCACAGTACATGTAGCCCGACATAATGAGTGCAATGGTGAAACAACTAAAGCTCTCTTGGTTAGGTCACATCACTTGACACACCACCATTACAAAACCCACTCCACAAGGCATCCCGGAGAGCAAGAGAAGACTGGCTGGATAATATACATGAATGCACAAAGAAAAGCTTACCGACCCTACTACTACCCGCTCGGTCAAGGGATGAAGGCGAAGAAGCTGACTGAGAACTGTAAGTGAAGGTGAATCAGTACATTCTGGTAGGCCCAGTCTCCCATACGTTGTGATGATATGTATGCATACGGGTGGTATGTCTCGCAAAGAAAGACACCCGTCCCCTGTCACATGCGTCCTGGAAGTTGGAACTGGACCAGATTTGGACGTTCGGACGTCACACGACGTTACTCTTCGTGGGACTGGCGGTGCCTTGAGCCGTAGCTTCGCTGTACGACGGTGGTGGCATAGCGAGGCTCACTTCCGGTGGCGCAACTCCGCCTTCAAATGGAGGCGGAACTGTTGCCGACGAACCCGGCACGGCGGGGTTGACATGACCTGCTGGGTCTGGGACAATGAACACTTCGGTCGTCGATTGAGTGCTTGAACGACGACAGGCACAGCACGCGGCTATGATTATGATCTTGAACACGATTACCATGATCATCCAACCGACAAGGCCTCCGCTACTATCACTCTGCGCCTCGACTACCCTGTAGACAAACAAACAAACACACACGTTTTCGAAATTAAAGATAATCCATGGGAGACCGAGGCAAAGCGGGCACCCTTAGCAGATAACTGTTAGGTACTGTCCAGGTATCTTTGTTTAAACTCTACACCCAGACTTAGCACTGGAATTTGTTAAACAATGAAATAATGTTCGCTCCCGGTAATTGAAACGTGGAGGAGGTCAAGCAATACTGACAGTGTAGGGGAAGGCAGTGTTAGTTGAGCCATTTTTTATTATTTTTGATATCTAGGGCATAATCATATTCATAAATCAAAATTGTGTTTACTCACATAAACTATGATTATTGGTAGATCATATTATACCAAGATATATCTAGTATGCATATATAATTATATGTGGCTGATTCAAGTAGGGTTGGTAAGTCTCTTACAAGTCTACACGCTTAATTAATAAATCGACACACTTAATTAATGTAGACTTATAGACCAATTGCAAGCAGGGTAACTGACTGCCAATATGTTGCCTTGTCCGATGTCCCAATGTGCTCTAAACAAAGAATTTCTTGATGTATTTTGGTGGAAGAACACTCGTCTTCGTTCTTTACCGCTGCTCAACTACCCCCCCCTTGGCTCACCTGGCACCGTTTCGACAATTACGCTGTTTGAATTAACTTCTCATTAATGCTCAACTAACACTGTCTCCACCTACGTGCTGCTTAGTGTGGTGCAACTTACGGGAAAATGGTCGCGGCGAGCAGAGCCAGGAAGGCTGAAAACTTGACGTCCATGTTGACCCACTGCAGAGACTCGCTGTGCCGATCCCTTTCAATGCACACGCGTTATTGTGCATTCAGGTAGCAGCCTACCGTGTGATTGGACATACGACCAGGAAGAGGGTACTGGTGTTTATAATCGTGTTTCATAGGCTCACTCAGGAAGTTGTACAACCAGTAGTGTAACGAGGCAAAGTGCATATGGGGGTAAGAGTACCACAATGCCCCCACCCCCGCGCAATACTGGAATAGCTATGTCTAGGTATAAAACATGATCACTGCTTCAATAGCACTGTAGCAATCAGAAACAAAAATACTGATAGACGTGGCTCAATGATTCAGCGCAGCAACACGTCAACACAAAATTCACGTGTCCAGTACAACTATGAAAAAACCTCCAACAAAAGTCCCAACTGATATGAGCCAACTGTAATTGATAGTGTTCAAAGCTAATAAAGATCGACATAGCATTATTCACTGCGAGCTCGTTCCTCCTCTACCACCACAACGACAACGATGGACCAACGAGCTCGTTCCTCCTCTACCACCACAACGACAACGATGGACCAACGAGTTCGTTCCTCCTCTACCACCACAACGACAACGATGGACCAACGAGCTCGTTCCTCCTCTACCACCACAACGACAACGATGGACCAACGAGCTCGTTCCTCCTCTACCACCGCAACGACAACGATGGGCCAACGAGCTCGTTCCTCCTCTACCACCGCAACGACAACGATGGACCAACGAGCTCGTTCCTCCTCTACCACCACAACGACAACGATGGACCAACGAGCTCGTTCCTCCTCTACCACCACAACGACAACGATGGACCAACGAGCTCGTTCCTCCTCTACCACCACAACGACAACGATGGACCAACGAGCTCGTTCCTCCACTACCACCACAACGACAACGATGGACCAACGAGCTTGTTCCTCCTCTACCACCGCAACGACAACGATGGACCAACGAGCTCGTTCCTCCTCTACCACCGCAACGACAACGATGGACCAACAAGCTCGTTCCTCCTCTACCACCGCAACGACAACGATGGACCAACGAGCTCGTTCCTCCACTACCACCACAACGATAACGATGGACCAACGAGCTCGACCCGCCTCTACCACCGCAACGACAACGATGGGCCAACGAGCTCGTTCCACCTCTACCACCGCAACGACAACGATGGACCAACGAGCTCGTTCCGCCTCTACCACCGCAACGACAACGATGGGCCAACGAACTCGTTCCGCCACTACCACCACAACGACAACGATGGGCCAACGAGCTCGTTCCGCCTCTACCACCACAATGACAACGATGGGCCAACGAACTCGTTCCGCCTCTACCACCGCAACGACAACGATGGGCCAACGAGCTCGTTCCGCCTCTACCACCGCAACGACAACGATGGGCCAACGAGCTCGTTCCGCCTCTACCACCACAACGACAACGATGAGCCAACGAGACCGGGAATGATACTTTGATCCCGAACTCAAAAGCTCCTTCATACTCTTTACATCCTAATCTGTGGGGCTTTGGGCGACAACAAATGAGTCGAAGTCAGTGACATTGTTCAACTCTCTACTCAATCGCTCTTGTCCCACATTTCAGCGAAGGTACGTCTCGATGAGCTTGAATTTCGAGACGCTTCTCTCACAACAGGCCACACTCCGCTGGGGGCAGAGTTGCAACCACTTTCTAAATATATCACAATCATTTGGTGTGTGTGTTCACTCATACGTGCTCCCTTTGTAGTGTCGGGGCCTGGTGCGTATCGCTGTACGGATCCGCTTCACTTAGTTTAGGCTGTAAAGGTACGTTCTTGTAAAGCGCGGTATCTAGTCCTTGTAACTGTTCAAAGCGCTTTAAAGTTCACGCCGTGGCAGACCTGTTAATGCCAACGTCAACTCTGGGAAGGATACAACCACGCTACAATTACTGCGCGAAGACTATTTATTCACATATCCACCTGTGTCAATAGCCAGGTACTCATTTAATTCAGCTGAGTGAACTGTTAGTCACCGCGTGTGTAATGCGATGTACACTGGAAACTGCCATTCGTTGTACCTTTCCAAATATCAAAATTCACGTCAGCCCCGACGAACAACAGGTATTTGACCCAGGTCACGCTTACTGCCATTGTGAGACAGCCAGTTAACTTGATCTATTGATCGGGGCCGTCGAACGGGTGTCAGAGCGGATGTTTTCACAGAGAGTCTATTCCAGCTTCGTCTGTCTTCTACTATGTGCAGCAGGTTCGGAATGCTTAGGCTTGTCCATTCCTTCATGTTGCCTAGCCAGTTTGTCTCTTCTGTTTTTCTTGTGAACCTTTTCAAGATGACTCGTACCATGACCTTTCTTGGATGGCTGATGAGACTGGTGGTTCATAGCCAGAGGTTTCCCTTCTTAAGGAATGGAATGATCATGAGTTGATGCGTTCGTAGCGTGACGATTAATCACGTGTGTTGCTAAATGGACCTCAGCAGCATTGCCTACACGATATTATATATATATATATATAATAACCATTCTAATTGAGGCGTGATAATTAAACGTATATTAAATTAACATAAAAGGTAAAAAAAGGTAAAGGTATGTTCTTATATAGCGCGGTATCCGGTCCATAGGACTGCTCAAAGCGCTTTACACTTCACCCCCTGGCAGACCTGTTCATCCCAAAGCCATCTCAACTTCTTTGAGAAGTATTCAGCCACGCTGCAATTGCTGCGCGAAGGCTATTCGTTCACATATCCACCACTGTCTGTATTGCCAGGTACTTATTTATACAGCTGAGTGAACTGTGGCAACGTGGGGTGATCAAACTTGCCAAAGGTTCGAAGCGACCGCAGTGGGATTCGAAACCGGGTTCTCTCGATTGAGAGTCCGGCCTTCTAACCGGTATGCTACCGCGCCCCAAGCACACGTTGATGTATCACCGTGAGTGGGACGTACACAATAGAACAACAGAAAAATACAACAGCAAAACCAATAAAACCGTTTTATTTTGTTATAATTTATTACAGTAATGGCATGAAATAGCAAGTTCTGGCGTCTGTTGTGAATACTAGATATCATTGTTTTAGTTAATATTATTACTACACATTAATAATGTACCATGTTTCAGTGTTAAAAACCTGCTCAAAGGCGCTAACAAAACAACGTTAAATAATTAAAAATAAATGAATAAGCTATAATAAAATGTGGTTAAAAGAGTTGAGTTGTTGAACACAGTTCGAAAGTCATATATTCCGTGGTGTGGTCGATTATCGGGCGTGCGAAGTTCGGGCGTGCCCCGACTCCCCCTACGCTCTTCTATTCCAGAGTGAAATCAACACCATTAGAAAAACGTACTCGGAATAAGATGCTTTGCCATAGAATATCACGAATGCACTTTCTCAGAGTTGAACTTGAAACTAATTTTAGAAGTGTTAACTTAGATAACAAAAAGAAGTACCGCATTAACAAACTTATATGTACAAATAATATACAAGTGAAACAACACACACCATGTACATGTGTATGCAACAATCACTAAGAGGACACGTTTGTGTTTTGCATGTATGTCATATTCTACACTTGCGTTATGATGATAATTATACTCGCGAAGAGAAACCCTTCCTCTGTCACGTGATTCCTGCAAGTTGGAACTGGACCAATAATAAAATGTGGTTAAAAGAGTGGTTGAACACAGTTCGGAAGTCATATATTATCGGGCGTGCGAAGTTCGGGCTCTTCCATTCCAGAGTGAAATCAACACCATTAGAAAAAAGTACTCTGAATAAGATGCTTTGCTATAGAATATCACGAATGCACTTTCTCAGAGTTAAACTTGACACCATTGCCTAATCGTTCACTATGTAACGATGTAATAGACGGTCATCACTTGCAACAGCGAAGTCATCACATTCAGTTTTACCCCATATAAAGTGCTCGGAATAGCCTTGCCACTGAACATCACGAACGCACTTTTTAGATTTAAACTTGACCATTGATTTTGCCTAATCTTTCACAAAGTATGTTTCACTAGATAATTACCGAGACACCACCATTGACATCACAACATCACACCGTGTCTTATTTCACTTGAAACAGTGAAGCCATCACAGGAAGTGTTAGCCCAATAAGTACATTCTGGTTGATATTCATGAATGATAAAATGCTAACAATGAAACCACGTACTCCTCTATAAATGTGTTAACATATCAAGGAGCATTGAGTGATATACCTCACCAAACGTTTTCTAACACCAAAAAAGTCAAGAGAAGCAATATCACGAAAACCTCTATATGCACAAATGGCACAAAGAAAATCTTACCGACCCTCTTTCGCACAGCAGAAGACAGATCCCTACGACCAGCTCGGTCAAGGGATGAAGGCGAAGAAGCTGACTGAGAACTGTAAGTGAAGGTGAATCAGTACATTCTGGTAGGCCCAGTCTCCCATACATATCCGTTGTGATGATATGTATGCGAACGGGTGGTATGTCTCGCAAAGAGAGACACCGTCCCCTGTCGCGTGAGTCCTGCAAGTTGGAACTGGACCAGATTCGCAAAGTTCGGACGTCACACGACGTTACTCTTCGTGGCAGTGGCGGTGCCGTGGGTCATAACTTCGCTGTACGGCGGTGGCGGCATAGCGAGGCTCACTTCCGGTCTCGCAGCTCCACCTTCAAATGGACGCGGAACTGCTTCCGACGAGTCCGGCCTGGCGTCGGTGACTTGCTCGGCTGTGACAAGAATCACTCGGGAGACCGATTGAGTACGTGACCGACGACAGAGACAGTACGTGATTATGAATACAATCTTTATTAAGATGAGTGCCACCACAAGACCGGCAATGACGCCGGTGTGATCATCGCTCTGCGCCTCGACTACCCTGCAAACACAAATGTTCGAAATTAAAGATAATTTACAATGATTTTTGTTTGTCAGCTATTTCGAAGCTGATTGTGGATTCGTATAATTAAATGCCAACATTATCTGAATCTGAAAAGTACATTACAATTAATTATTATTTTGTTTATTTGTTTTACTTCATGCTTTATTTTTAGTAGTATATTTACGTCAGAAATTGTATAAAAATGTAAATTTGACAGTCCATTAAATCATCCGGGGAAAAACTTACATTCCACCTTCAAATGTGAAAATGTATTGGTTTGTCGTTAATTGCAGTAAAGTGTTCTCTATACATGTCGTAAAATTAGCATATTTTATTTCATCGCCACATCGTGTATTTAAAACAAAATTCATATGAAAGATCGCGACAGTAAAATGTGTTGTATGGATATTGTTTTTACTGACCGAAATGTCATAAATATTAACAAAGTCATCGTTCCATTTAACAAAAAAGTTAAAATTGTCCTTCGGAAAGGTTACCAAATTGCAATGTGTCAACAAAAATAATTGATAAGATTTATGACTTTTACCCAACAATGCATTGCGAGATAGACCACTAAAAGCAATACAAAAATTCTTGGGTGTGCTGAATCTAAAAACTAATTTGGCCAATATATGGGAGGGCCCATTAATCCCTCAATTACAAAAAAACTAAATCGCTCCTGATTTGCCCCCGAAATAGACAACACCTTTGTAATTAGTACAATAATGAACTCTTAATTTAATTTTATGGTGATCTGATTGTGCAGAATCTAAAAAGAGGTGTTGGTTAAAGTGTTGGTTAATTGTGGTATGGGTGTTTTGTAACTTAGGGGGTCAAGATACCCTCCCACCTTTTGCTAACATAATTTTTGGGATTCAGCAACCCCAAGTCACCATAAAACCGTTGGTAAGAGATCTTTATTAAACTAAATTATTAGACAAATCGGGCACCATTTTTTTATTTAGGGTGTCAATTTCGATTTTTCGAAATTATCGATTTCGAACGCTAAGGCTATGTCAGTGGCATATATAGAATCTCACAAAGGGCGAGGCCAAGGCGGGCTGCGAATTTTGACCCACTTTTCACTGTAGCTGTCAATATGTTGGTTAGTTAAAAATTGCGCATGCGCAAATTGCATAAACTGCTTTCAAACTATCACACCTGCTGCTTTCCTGTCGATATCGTTTTCGCGTGCTACATTTACGAAATTTTTGAAGCGAGGTACGTACATTAACAGATTGCATTAGATGCGCTATGTAATGTTACATGCTTGATAACAAACCCTATATACGATAATTTATAATAATTAAGCTGATCAGTGATGTGTATTTTTTTTGCGCGTGCGTTTGTCACACTGACTTGGACTAGCTCTTGCGCGATGCGATCGCTGCCCTTGTTGTAGTTATAATTTATATATAGCATCGACCTTTTTTATCCTCAATTTTGGCTCCGCAAATATTACCTAATATATGTACATAATATAAACAACAATAATGGCTGATCTGGTGAAAACGGTAGGCAGAATCGTCCGCCCCACTCTTGAGTTTGGGGCGGAAGTCGGCGCCGTGTTTATTCAACGCGATGATTTGGGCTTTCCGTAGTCAAATGGCTACGGAGCTAATAACTTAAGTTTTCAAGCCAACACGCACTAACCATGACATACAACCGACACTTGGGCGTCAAGAAACAGAAGAAATGTGCTTCAAATAATTATTTATGAGTGCATTTATCAGTCACATAGAAAATATTTCATAAATAGCCACCTTACTTTGGGTCACATGGTCAGACACGATTTCGTGTAGAATGAGGCCAGAGTGGGCCAGCAGAACAGACATAAATAAAACACCCGTTAGTAAGTTAGTTGTTTATAGGGGGATGATTAATGATGTAACTCTATGGCCAGCAGACGGCAATTTTTAGAGTGACCTTATATTGATCTACGAGAATCACGTTTGGTAATCTTGCTCACACAACATCCAGTTATATACAAATGTTGACAAGCACATGCGTTCTGACAAAACGGTAATAATTTCACACAATTACTGCTGCCTAAGTAATTAACTATTTTTTAATGATTTTAATGTAGCAAATGGAAGCTCAGCCTCAGGCTTAGCAATCAAATATAACGTACACCATTTTTGTAGAGAGAACAAGTAATTAATTAATTAATTAAATAATGAAAACATGTATTAACAGTTCAAGTTTAAATATTTTTACTATGTAATATATGTTATGAAAGTTAATGAGAACAGAAAAATATACAATCTGTATATAATATGGGCATTTTCACAGTAATGAGCTGAGCAATTTTTTTTTTATCCTATTCCAATGTGGGATGCTATATCTAAGTTTATGAAATCCATTAACATTTGGGCAGAATGACAAATTTAATTATTCCGAATGCATAACAAAGTTAAATAAATATATATGTGCCATTTTCGTGAAAAGTGTACATTTCAAAATCGATAAAGTAATTTTTGAGATGTGATTTTTGGAGATGTCAAATTTAACCATGAATATAATATTATATTAATTTTTTATATTAGTAGTACTAGCTAACAGAAACTACGCAAATTAAAATTTTATTTCGCAAGAATGGCCATATAACCTTATTATGTGAAATGTCAGAATCACCTGCCGGTTTGTCAGTAAAGTTAATTAAATAATTGTTGATTCTAGCTATCCTATCCTGGTAATATCTTTAATGTTTTTTTACTGTTTTGCTCATTTGTACTATTTTTTCCTTTATTCAAGAGACGCCAGCTTTAGGATCTGTGTGACACAGAGTGTGGGACACATATCAAATAATTATGTCATCGGTCTATAATCCTTCTGACTACCAAGATCTGGCTGTAATTGTTTCCAGACAATACATGTATTCCAATATACCAGCAACTCTTCAACAAATTATTACACAATTTTCAGATATTTTGGCACCTAACCACCCTACACATTTATGCATGGTACAAGTGCTACATTATAAATATTTACCATGGTTACCAATGTGCAAAAGAGGAATTGTCGATATGCTCGTGACCTTAAACTACATGAAATATATTCGCAATATTTCTATGGCAATGGTTTTTCAGCTTATTGGTGAAAACTACATTTTATTATTTTAATTAATTAAATTCATTGCAATGCTGAGTTTTTAATTACATTATTGCAGATTAAGTTTCTAACTTTTTTAAATGTCAAAATGTACTATTATAATTTTTTTCACATAATATTTATTTTATGATTGAAATATAAATGTATTGCATAACATTGTAGGGAACCGTCTATTTTGTCTTAGTCTGCCAGAGGCTATGCTAAAATTTATGATTTAAATATAAGTGTAAAAACATGCTATTATTATTGAAGTTGGTTTAATTACATTAAATTATTGTTTATTGTAGAATACACTGCCTGTTGGTTTTAACTGTCATGTATGTTCATTCGAACTTGTTGACGAGTGTATGTACTCCGCTGAAATATGTGTTGCGCTCGATCGTGTTTCAGAGGCTCAGCTTTGGCACAAGCTGTACGAAAATGTCAAGAAAACTTTGCACATCGCAGTTGCGAGACCGGAAATTATGGAGTACATATATGTTAAAAAAAAATTGTACAACAATTCGCTGAGAATGCCTATAAAGAGATTGTAGTGCAAGCAAAATGTTTGCTAATATATTATACTAATGTTTTCAAATTATTTTAGAATATCATTTTGTTTAATTATTTTGAATACTTATCGATTTGTGATCTGATGATTACTTTCTCATGATGTACTTGTGTAAATAAATGTTCTTGTCATTTTTTCCAACGTGCTATTTTTACTTCCTTAATAACATTGTTTATGAAATAAATAATAATTTTGTAGAAACATAATATAATGCTCATTTTCTTCGATTTACCATAAAATAGCATTGCCTCCACAATGAACATATTGTACCATAAAGTAAATTCATTTAGCCAATATATCTTTAAAAATACTGTTTAATTTTTTACATATCTTAGTCAAAAGTACATCCCTTCCATGTGACAGCCTTGATTTCAAAACCTCCAAATCCAAACTAGCAATTAAACACGCTAACCCCTACACTAAACAGATCTTCGCGTTATGCACTGCGATTATGTCAATTAACTCGTAACACGCAAAAATAATTATCTCACTGTATATTTTATAAATATATATATTTAACAAGATTGCCATCCTAAACAACAAGTTACAGATGGCAAGTGGACAAGGAAGCCATTGGCTTATCGAGAGTCCAACAATTTTATCATTTATGTGTAGCCCGCCCTTATCAGATATCTGTCAATTCTATTTTTAAACATATTCACACTACTAGCATTAACACAATCATTTGGCAGTTTATTTCATTCATCTATCACCCTTTGTGAGAAAGAATACTTTCTCAGGTCCAACCTACACTGCTCCTTAACTAATGCTGCTTTGTGTCCTCTGGTTCTACTGCCTTCTTTAAGTTTGACGAAAATATTCCTATCAGTATCCTCATAACTGTTCACTATTTTAAACACTTCTGTTTGGTCTCCTCTTAGTCCCTGGTCTCTATAGTGAGTGGTGTCAAAACCATATTGTAATAAGCAGCTTTCGTAACTAAGGTCTCTCAATTCTGGAATCATTTTAGTTGCTCTTCGTTGTATTCTTTCTAGCTTGTCTATGTCCTTTTTACGATACGGCCTCCATGCTTGAATACAATATTCCAAATGTGGTCTAACTATTGATTTGTACAGGGGTACAATTAGCTGTTTCTCCTTATACGTGATAGTTAAATATGTTTCCTACAGCAGGATATAAACTCCTTTCGATGTTTTATTTCTTCTAAAACACTAATAGCACTACAGTTTATCAATAGCGGTAACGCTGGTTGTCACGCATGCGCGGATATGTTCTTGCGAGACGACTGACAACGTGGGTGGAGCTATATGCAAGGTGGGCGGAACGATGGATATATTGTTTGGGAAAACAGAATTCGCAGGCGGGCTAGCGTAGTTACCCATTAGTTTACAATTTTACCGTGTAGCGGCGGAACAAGTTACAAAGCCAAATGTGGCATAACCAAATGTTTCCCCTAAATACACAACTGAGCTAGTTAGGTGTAGGCTATATTCCCAAACCCATATCATATTGTACCCTACTACTCTACACGTCATTATACTATTTATAGTAACTGATAGCCAGAACACACATAGGAAAATAAACAGGCTCGATCGATTCTCGAGATACCAGTTGTTTCAGTACTGTGCTGTTGTTTCGAACTTCGCGAGTCCCTCTGAGTAAATGCTGATTGGTGTGGTGCAACTTACGGGAAAATGGTCGCGACGAGCAGAGCTAGGAAGGCTGACATCGTGACATTCATGTTTAACCACTTCAGAAAGTCGTTGTGCCGACCCACTTTGAATGTACGAAGGTACACGGCACACAGGTACGTTATTGTTATGAGGCGCCGTAGCGGCCAAAAGGGTAATGAAACGGCAACACATGTGCTGCAAGAACCGTCGAGTTCTGTCTGCGAGAACCGTCGAGTTCTGCAAGAACCGTCGAGTCCTGCTAGAACCGCCGAGTTTTGCAAGATCCGTCTGGTTCTGCAAGATCCGTCAAGTTCTGCCGAGTCCTGCAAGAAGCGCCGAGTTCTGCAAGACCCGTCGAGTTCTGCAAGACCCGTCGAGTTCTGCAAGATCCGTCGAGTTCTGCAAGATCCGTCGAGTTCTGCCGAGTTCTGCAAGAACCGTTAAGTCTGGTTACCACTGAAAATAGTGCTGTAGGATGTGTAGTGACGTAATGCCGCTAAAACATAATATATACTACCCATATACTAATACTTACCATAACAGAGTAATTCATATTTACTATATTTTATGAATCACTCACAAAGTCATTATCACAGAGGACAATGTATTGAAAAAAATCCTGTAAATGCTACCAACGTGAAAGTACTTAAAAGCTAAATTTACATTTATAACGACAATGCCACGAGACGGTCTGCAGAATACATAACGAATTCCATGCAATGTTCCATGTGAGCTGTCGTGGTTTTGCGGTAGAGCGTTCGCTTTGTGTTTGAAGATCCCGTGTTCAATCCCTGGTAGGTCCGATTAACTTTTTTCTCGTTTAATGTTATTATTATTTTATCGATCATATTTAGTGCAATATTCGTTTTGTTTAATTTCGCTGATTGACAGTGTGTAGTATTATTTTTTTCCAAGTGTGTCTTAGTAGCGACTTAACAACAAAACTGGTTATGACGTTAGCAAATAGGATGTGCAGCTAGACACACTTTTTATCAACAAATTTAAATAGTTTGTGCAATGTATGCCTTTTTAAAATAAATAATATATGTCATCCCTCATGAAAGTATCCCTAATGATCATAATTTTATGTTGAGGTTAGGTGCAGCTGGTGCATACATTAAAACATTTAGAAACCTTTATTTCAGATGATGAATGTACAGTCAGATTTGGTGACATTCTTATGTTCGCAACTGGGATGGAGACATTCCCACCCTGGGGTTCACATTGCTTTTAAACATGGCCATCTTGCACTATGTCATCATCATGTGCTACGAATACTTGCATACATCTTGATAACTATCAAACACTGCTAACATATAAGGTGAATGACGAGTAATATACCACATTTCATTATAATTTGATGCGCAATAAAACATGACAATTTTTATAAACAAACCCATTCCAAAATAATTTTTATTCTTTTATTAATACATTTTTAGTACTAATAATATTTCTAAAAAATATAAGACATAAATGACATTTTATACAAACTTTGTGGATGAACTATAACAAGTATGTCAGTTTGAATGAATTCATAAGGGCCATAATCAGTGAATGTGTACCAAGCATATTTGGAAATGAATAGCAATTTTTTGGAATAATGAGCACTATTTTTTACTGTGTTTAGATTTTTAACATATTCTAGTAGGTATATTAAAAATATTATCACCTATTTAAATTGAGAGGGATCTAACGATGGCCTTATTTTTATTACTTCACCGCGTTTATTGTGTGTTAATTCAAACAATTGCCAGTGCAAGGAGCATTATTTATCAATTGTCATCTTATTTACAAGACTCAAAACTTTTCTTTGACCATCAACATAGTTTCCAACCCAAGCATTCAACAGAGTATACTGCACTGGAATTAATAGACAGGATTATAACCTAAATGGATCAATTTGAAATACCCATATACAAAATATGGCATAAATGATACAAATCTGAACTTATTCAGTAGCTACTTAAATAATCGTAAACAATATACTGAAATTGATCATATAAGCTCAAACATGTTATCAATAACAACTGGCATGCCACAGGGCTCAATCCTAGGACCTCTGTTATTTATTATACATATAAATGATTTTGCACAAGCCAGTAAAATGTTCAATTTCATTATTTATGCTGATGACACAACCATATCAAGTACTTTTAACATACACAACGACAATTTAGAATCTTTAATAATTTTTAAAATAAATGAATGGCTCAAAATAAATAAATTATAATTAAACATTGCAAAATCTAAATATATGACTTTCCAAAATGCAAATAAAAATGTACAAATGCTTACTATGAAGATAGATAATATAAATATTGAACAAGTTAAGGAATTTAATTTCCTAGGTTTAATTATTAATACAAATTTGTACTTGAAAAGACATACTGAAAAAATTTTAAACGCATGTTCTAAAAAGATTGGTATTAAAAAAATAAAATGTTATCTCAACAAATTAATTGCATCATGGCTTGGGGTTCTCAATGAAATAGAATAATAAAACTTCAAAAGAAAGCTTTGAGAATTACTACTTTAAGTAATTATAATTCCCACACAGGACCACTCCATAAAAAAAAATTCTGCATGTTAAAAGTAGATGACATTCTTAAATTACAACAATTAAAATTTTACTATAAGTATTTACATAACAATTTACCAGTTTATTTACAAAACTAGAGGATAATTATGACACACAAATCAAGAATTAAATATATATTTATAAGATTAAACACGAATTTGCATGGAAATGTCTTCGGCATAATTAACCATTTTTACTTAATAATATTCCCACTATTGTTCACGAAAAGCTTAATACACACAGCTTACAGGGATTTGCTCAGTACACTAAACTTTATTTTTTCCAAAATTAGTTTCATTTTAATTTGTAAGGTGACTCATCGACAGCGATTATCAAAGTCTAAGAGGAGTCTCCTGACCCTATTTGTTTATTTACCTTAATATATACCATGTTTACCTACAACTGTATACACCTGTATTATGTAAAATTATAATTCAACGTGGATATATATATGTATTATGTGAAGTGTATGATGGGTCAAAAAAATCTTCTTCAACTGAAATAAAGGTTTCTAAATGGTTTAATGTAAGCACCTAACCTCAGAATATGATCATTGGTGATACTTTCATAAGGGATCATATATATTATTTATTTTAAAAAGGCATACATTGCAAAAACTATTTAATTTTTTTATAAAATACTTTCTAGCTGCACATCCTATTTGCTAACGTCATAACCAGTTTAGTTGCTAAGTCCCTAATAAGCCACACTTAGAAATAATTAGTACTACACATTGCCAATCAGCGAAATTAAACAAAAGCGAACATTGAACTAAATATGATTGATAAAATAATAATAAAATTTAACGAGAAAAAAGTTTAATCGGACCTACCAGAGATTGAACCCGGGATCCTCAAACGAAAAAAGCAAACACTCTATCAGTAAGCCACGACATCTCCCACGGAACGTTGCGTTGTGTATTCTGCAGGCCGTCTCGTGGCATTAAATGTAAATTTAGCTTTTAAGATAGTTTACGTTGGTATCATTTACAGGATTTTTTCCATTCATCGTCCTATGTGAGAATGACTTTGTGAGTACGTGATTCATGAAAATATAATAAATATCAATTTCTCTGTTATGGTATATTTTAGTCACTTTTATGTGGGTAGTATATATTATGTTTTTGCGGCATTACGTCACTACACATTCTATAGCGCTATTTTCAGTGGTAACCAGACTTAACGGTTCTCGCAGACAGAACTCGACGGTTCTTGCAGGACTCGAAAGGTTTTGCCGTTTCATCACCCTTTTGGCCGCTACGGCGCCTCATACTTGTGTCCTAGTAGCAGTCTGCCGTGTGATTGGTCGTACGATCTGGACATTTTCGTAGGGATTTCTCCGGCCCAGCAGGCGGACAATATCAATCAACCCCCGTCGTACCGACGTCGAAGTTTGACGATGTTTGGACGTTGAGTGTAGGTCGGTACGCAACGTACATAACTGGACAACACGTTACGTCGATCCACCTCCGTCGTAACAACGCCGAAGTTTGACGTTGTTAGCACATCGAAAACGAGTGAACAATCGTCACGCTCCGATGCACGCCTAAGGACTCACAACACGAGAAAGCAGAGTTGTTGGTGCAGCGGGTGACACACATATAACATGGTTGGGCTTCGTCTATTGCACGAGGGAACGACGCAGTCGTCTTTGTTGTTGAGTAGAGTGGACACCTCTTAATAGAAACACTTCGGGACAAAGCAATTTGATTCACTTTAGCAGCACATTTTAATTCAGCGGGAACATAGTTCTGCCATCCGCGATTCTGTTAAGTGGAGTCCACTGTGCCTGTGCGCGCTTGCGTTCGTGCGTGGGTGCGTGCGTGCGTGCATGTGTGTGTGTGTGTGTGTGTGTGTGTGTGTGTGTATGTGTGTGCGTGCGTGCGTGCGCGTGCGTGTGTGTGTTTGTGTGTGTACAATGGCATATAGTTTGTGTTGTGTGTGCGGTCTTTTCCTTTCAACGGATTGCTGTGAAATTAACACGGATTGTTTTCTCATCAAACCACACATGCTTAGCCCATACGCATGGTTGTTTGAAGAAGCACACAGCACGCATGCACTGGTAGGGACGAACACCACGTATATGAAGTTGGGGTGGGAGTCCTTTTTACCACACTAGACCCCACACGAGATTTTCATGGAAAATGTTTACCATAGATCAAAACACACGCATACAAACTTTTCTACAATGCAACAAAGAGAAAATTAGTTATGTTGCTTAAAATACTACTTCGTTTTTTCGGTGCTAAAACTGAGTTCTCAATACATTGGAACGAAAGAGAAAATTTACTTTTATTGACATTTATCGACTATTTTCTTTACAATTTAATACGGGTATCTAAAAGTCATTACACCGTTATAATCTTTGCACAGATAGTAATGCTGAATGGATGCATCAATATGAGACATTAAAAAAGTACAGTTACGGGTAAAATTTGGCAAAAATGGCATAAATACAAATAATTAGTCACATTCTTCCCACACATATGTGTATACCAACATGTTTTAATAATTAATTCATTTACATCGTCCTCGACAAATTTACAAACTTTTAACATATTTTGATTTGCAAAATATACATGTTAGCGTTATTTTCTCCAAAATGCCAATCTACTTTATCTACCATATCTTTACATCAACAGTTACGCTTCTCAAAGAAGAAAATCTAGTCCGTCTTGCCACGAAAGAAATGTCGTTATATCAGTCACACAAGTTGACAAATCAGGAGGTCTTATGCTACAAAAATGGAAATAGTAGGTAAACATTCACGAAAATTCCCCCCAAAAATATTTTTTTTACAAAAAAACATGTTTAACGGCGTCACTGGCGTCATCGACGAAGTTCATACAAAACAAACTGTACAAATAATATTATTTTCTATCAAAAAACCCACCGAGGATGTGCTGGCATTATTTCCACACATCTGCGTGTATATAATAATATACTGATGTCACTGATATCAATACATTCATTATTCATTTAGTTGCCCTTCATAAGTTAAAAATTCAATCTTTCTTCCTGCACAATACCAATAATTATTGTTATCAAATCGGATAAAAAATAAGGACACAAATTGTATATAAATACAAGAAAATAAGTCCGAAAATAGGGCAGAAGATTTGTTCTTAATAATTAAAAAGTATATCACTAGAGTTACAAGTTTAGCTTTAGTTTAGTTTTAATAATCCGTCTACTGTACTAGTAGTACTACTGTACTAGTAGTACTACTGTACTAGTAGTACTACTGTACTAGTAGTACTACTGTACTAGTAGTACTAATGTACTAGTAGTACTACTGTACTAGTAGTACTACCGTACTAGTAGTACTACCGTACTAGTAGTACTACTGAACTAGTAGTAGGGCTTGTATTGTGGACGCTGTTTCTGTGACCCTCTACCGCCGCCGATATGAGGGTTCCGCATCAGATTCTTGATGTAGTTGTTCATTTTTCGCATGGAAAAGTTTGCTTTCGACACTGACTGTCTCCTGTCGTATCCTTTTGTTTGATAAATCGGCCGGCTTTCTTTCTTTCGCGGCATCTTGCCGCATTCCTCATCGGAAACGGCGAAAACTCAATTGCACGGTGTTGCAACGCTACTTCATGCCCCTTCCGCAGTGAGCGCCACGGTCGCCGTGCTGGTAAATGCCGCTGCCACTACGCGCTACAGTGGCGCTGAAAGCGTTACTTCGGTTTGTCTTTAAGAGCTATCGAGGTCGTACAGTGGCGCCAAATCTCAGCTGGCAGCATAATGCTGAAAAACATCAAACAATTCCACACGCACGCACGTTTGCACGCACGCACGCACGCACGTTTGCACGCACGCATGCACACTCGCACACACACGCGCGCACGCACACACCATCCTCACCAGCTAGGGATGGCATAATTAACAAAATATTCGATATATAAGTTTAATAGGATATTTTCTAGATTTTATAAAGAATAGTCTATATGATTTTTGCAGATATTTCTATAGAATATGTTGTTTGCTATTGTTTTCCATACCCAATTCTACTAGGCTCTTTATGAAATGCGCGCGCACACTTGAAGACGCCCCAATGATGCTGACTCATATCCCCGTGTAGACAAGATAGTTCGCCTGCAGCTTTACATAAAAAATAGCCGACCGAGTCGAGCACAACACATGCAGTCAGTTAGTCGTCATGGCCGCGACGTTCGCCTCGTTCGTGCTCCTTGCAGTATCAATACTAGGGTAAGTACATCAGTTGTCACCGTCCGTTATCGTGGTCACGCGAAAGTTCCGAAATTGGACACACAGGAGGTCTAGCGAGGTTGATTCTGGCACGGATTTATAATATTTATAACAAAATTATACGATTTGTAAACGCGCCATATGTTCGCCGGACCAACCCATTCATAGGGGCGTAGTCATTGTAAAGTCGTAAGCAATAAAGTATAGCATTAAGTAAAATATGACATACAAAAATACAAAACACAAATTCAAAGCTTTCACATATTTACACATATTCCTCATTGAACATAAGTAGGTAAGTTAAAATAAATCTTCATGAGTGCATTAGTTTGTTCCTGTGACTAACTCCAAAGGGTTGGTCTGAGTGCATAAGGTACACCGGCGCTCCCATCCGTCAAGCAAAAACAATGCTCGACGTGTCATTCTTTATTCGTGACGCATGTTGGTGTAAAACCTCTTTGTAAATTGCCGTTCCTCGTGACTCCTAATTCGCAGATCAGTTACATGTTGTTCTTTGAGTGGGAGATGAATGAGTGGGAGATGAACCCTGACAATGGTTCTTCTTTTTGTCACGATGCATTTTTGCCACTAAGATGTTTCTCTTATTTTCTATGGAAGGCGAAGTATGTCACACTTTTTAGAACACCTGTGGTTTTATAAGATTGTAGAAACTATTGCTACAACAACTGTTGGTTTTCCACACGCACGTTCCTGGTTTTAATACATCTAAATTTATGAGATTGTTGAGACTGTTGCTACAACGTTCCAAGTATTAATTCATCCAACTTTATAAGAATGTTGATTCTTTCTTACACCTCATCTTACCCATAGACATGGGTAGACTTCACATAGACATGGGTAGACTTCACATAGACATGGGTAGTCTTCACATAGACATGGGTAGACTTCACATAGACATGGGTAGACTTCACATAGACATGGGTAGACTTCACATAGACATGGGTAGACTTCACATAGACATGGGTAGACTTCACATAGACATGGGTAGACTTCACATAGACATGGGTAGACTTCACATAGACATGGGTAGTCTTGCAGAGAGAGTTTCTTCACGGCGAATTTCATTTGTTGTCAGATGTTTGTTAAAATGTTGCTTTTGTGACCAGTAAAATAAGACTGCACTGAATGATTCACAAATTGCTCCATATAAAAATTTAAACGATGTAACAAAGTGTTGCGTTCACTTTATCTACATATGCATACGCATATGTAAACATATAGCAAATGTCATGAAATGGGATTGCGCCTTCTGTACTCTTTGTATCATGTTTATTACTGAAAACACTAATTGTATATACTATTTAGATAATACTGACACTATGCAACGACATATATATATATATATATATATATATATATATATATATATATATATATATATATATATATATATATATATATATATATATATATATATATATATATATATATATATATATATATATATATATATATATATATATACGTGTAAGCGATAATATGACACAACACCATGGCTGCCGTCTTTCTTGTTTCCCATGGTGCTATAGTGTTCACGTTCATTGTTTAGCTAAACTCTTTAATCGTCTTCTTTCATTGCAGCTCATTCCTCTATGTTAGTCACATATCATGTGACTAGAGCATTGTCGAGCTGTGTGCATTCACACCATACATACATACATACATACATACATACATACATACATACATACATACATACATACATACATACATACATACATGCATGCATACATACATGGTGGGCGAGAAATAGAGACGACTATTCTGTGAGTCCACGGCAGGTTTTTTCCGTTTCCTTCTATGGGATCCTTAGGCATAGACACCAGGTAGAAGGGACCAACGGCTTTTAGACACAGGCAATTTGGGATGAACGAAATTACCCACGTTTCAAAACGGCAGCAGGTAGATTCGAACCTCGGTCCACGCGACTGATAGTCCGGCGTTCTACCGCCACACCACCGGGCCCAATCAAAGGTCAGAACGACTCCGGCTCAGGCTGTTCTCGTTTTGTGACACATTGACCTCCCTGTAAAATGTCGTCGCGCTCCACTGCGCATTTAATGAATCTTCAGTCCGACGTTCTACCGCCACACCGCCGGTCAAGGTCAGAACGATTACTGCTCAAGCTGGACACTTCTTTGTCGAAAGTTCGTTATGGAGCAAGGCCCGTACTATATATATATAGGCTGGTGGAAGTCTGAACTTAGGCTGACGACACGATAGTAAAGACAGTTCCTAAAACAGTTTAGCAGGGCTACTTGTGTCACTGTTATGAAATAAATAAACGTGTTTTTCAACTGTGTTGGACAATTTTTTTTATCTATCGACCTAACATCTAGAGCAGCGTCATTCACTGATTCTGCATTTTTACTCAACTACCGCCAACGCTACGCGATATCGCCATTCATCAGTAATAATTCCCTTTATCATAATATTGCCCTCAAAGACATTGAAACACCATCACTGTCATCCAAACAACCAGCATATTTACATTCACTGCACACTCCTGCAGAACAACCCGTACAGCTCCGATAGTCTAATTCTAATATGCTTTTTGTTCCCAGTGTTAAGACTAATGTCGGAACCAGAGCTTTTTCGGTTGCAGCACCGACTCTGTGGAACTCACTCCCTGTTAGTGTTACGTCTGTGGGAAATATAACGACATTTCGCAAACAAAAAACCCACCTGTTTAAACTTGCTCGTCCTCCATAGCTCCTCAGTGGACCAATCCAACTGTTCACAAGTAGAACTACTTATCGATTATGAACTGCTTAAACCCATTTTGTTTTGATGCGCTGCCGAGCTTGGGTCTCCCGAGGATTTTAGCGCAATAGAAGTATTTTATATATTAATATATAATCAATTACAGTGTGGGACTATCTTCATGGGTATCCATTATTCCGTGATTCTATCGCAATACTATCGTGATAGATACGTCCATGGATATATTTTTTTGACTCTCAATAAGTCATTGGCTTCCTTGCTCACTTGCTACCTGGGTCTTCTGCCTTGGACGGCCATCTTGTTAAATCTTGTTTTGCAACTATAACAATAGTGTGGCAATAATCGTACGGCTATCACAATACTATTGCAATAGTTATACGGCTATCACAATACTATTGCAATAGTTATACGGCTATCACAATACTATTGCAATAGCTATACGGCTATCACAATACTATTGCAATAGCTATACGGCTATCACAATACTATTGCAATAGTATACGGCTATCACAATACTATTGCAATAGTTATACGGCTATCACAATACTATTGCAATAGATATACGGCTATCACAATACTATTGCAATAGTTATACGGCTATCACAATACTATTGCAATAGTACAACTATCCCCGGTAGTCACCTCTAGTTAGCATGTTCGATAGTTTGCGCAATCGCGGGGAATTTAATCACATGATTGTCGTGGCTCTTCTCCGATTGATTCGCAGCTGTCAAAAAGTGTCCAACGAAATTTCGCTGGCAAAAAAATTGCAGGAAAATTTCGCAACGATAAATGTTTCGAGAAAACTGCCTGGGGCTATTTTTGTTTTGTACAATGACAATATTTGCATAACTTGCAAACCGCAAAGTAACTTGTAGCATCTGTTTTCAGGTCAGGAGAAATGTCACGAACAACATTCAACCTGCGAAGAAGATTGTCGACAACGACGACGACGCCCTGGACAAGTCAGAAGACGATGTCCTCTCAGGAAAAACATGTTCGCATACCAGGGCAACAGACTACATCTACGGACCCAAAGCGGTGGCATGATGACACACAGCACACGACCACAACGCATTCTGAGAGAACGAACACGACAAGGCCGGATGGCATGCGACAACATGCATGGCACGAACCGCTGGTCAATGAAAGGCTGTCTACTACACACTATCCAACGACACTGCACGACTTCTTCTCAACATCGATCCCGACCGAGAGACTACGACAGGAAAACGTGGAAACCAGTGACAATCGAACAAGCGCCTTGGTGATTGTCGCTGGCCTGATCGGCGGCCTTTTCTCGGTGACTTTCCTTGCGAGCTTCCTATACTTGTGGTTGAAACGTTTCCGCAAACACCCGGACGTGGACACGGTTCCTGCGCTCTACCTTCACACCATTGAGCCGGAGCTACAGCCTCACAACGATGTACTGCAGTCGATTGCTGTGCCGTACGGACGTTTTGACTTGCCACCGGATGTCCCATCGACCTCAGGAGAAACGAACGCCGGCGTCGGAGAGAGTTTTACTGTGTGACATGGCAAATTTTAGCATTATAGAGCATCAGTCGAATTCGTGGCAAAAACTAATGCTGTGCGCGAACTGTGAAATGTTTTACGTCGCCGACTGGTGAACAATTGAACGGTGTGACACTGTCCAAAAAAGGACTCCACTGCACAACCCTGTTAAGTGTGCGGCAGAGTGACATCAAAGAAGTGAGACTTTGTATATTCAGATCAAGTAAAATGGAGCTGACGACAACAACTGAGGACAAGACGCAATGGTCAAAGGCGAAGAATGCGGTAGTAGATACAGAGACAATGCTAGTTAACCTGTGATTGTCGTCGTGATTACTTAAGATGCCTATATGATGCACCGGTGTATATACGCATCACTGTTGTGCACGTTAAACTGCACGACACTAATGCGTACACGCTTTCTCATAACCAAAATTAACCTAATTTAAATTCACCCAAGCCAGCGTTTCCAATTTCAAGTAAGATGCGTGACATTCATAAGAAATATTTATGCACAAAAAACTATTTCGCATGAATACAGTAACATTAATATATTTGATATCAAATTACACAAATGTAAGCGTTTTCGACAATAGAACATCAACACTAACATGATAACATGACAACATGGAGGGTGCAAATTGTTGTGTAGCTCCACTTTTTAATGTGTTCCTGAATACTATATTTCTTAATCGAGTTCCATTGCTGTGTAAAGTTGTGTGTTGTATTACAAGGAATGCAACCGATACAGCTACAGTATACTGTATGATATACCTTTAAGTCCGTGGTGGTATACTGTATGATATACCTTTAAGCCAGTGGTGGTATACTGTATGATATAACTTTAAGCCCGTGGTGGTCATGTTAGTAAACTAAAGACTTGAACCCGCGTATATGCACAAGCAGATGATCTGATGAAAATATAATGATGTCCATACTATTGATGATTTATTTAAATTATATATTACACTGTCTACATGTTGTCGTGTCTTGTACAATAAGGGATGGACTTTTTATTTTGCAAACGAACTGGACAAACTCCATCTCTGGTCAGATGGCGCCGTGGTGATGACTGGCAGACACGCGGGAGTCGAACAAAGAATCAAAGCTGCCCCCCCCCATGCCGTTTCAACACACTGTTTCTTGCAGATAGACGCGCTTGCTTCTATGGACATTAAACCGGGGCTTCACGAGGTTATGAACACTGCCGTAACCATTGTGAACTTTTTTTAGAGCAAGAGCAAAAAACTCCAGGTTATCAGTGAAAACGTGTGCGCTGACCACCACTCCCTGTTCACGCAGACAGAGGTGAGGTGGTTATCTCGCGGGTGGATGATCACACGCTTGTTCAGCGTAAGGGTGGAGCTGTGTATTTTCTTCTCGGACAACAGGCCTGATCTGGAGGAGTAACTGAGCGGTGAGAAATGGCTGGCTCAACTCAGCTGTCTTGCAGACATATTCAGTGAAACAAACCAGCTCATCAGGAAACACTGACATGTTTCAACATATGCCTGCATTCATTCTGAGGAGACACACGTATTTCATTGTCATCAAATGTCAGGTGACAGTGCACCTGTCAGGGTTGTTGGCCAAATTTAACAGTTACTTCCCTGAACTCACAGAGGTGCAAGCAGCATCTTACCAGTGGACTGCAAACCCATTTACGTAGAACATCGATGAACAATTTCCAGCCACTTCCCCATCCATACACTTGGAAGAACTCATTGAGGTATCGTCTGAAGGCACCATTAGAGCTCGTTTCAATAAAGTGCAATTGGAAACATTCTGGTTCCAGTGTGGAGCTGAATTCCAGGTATGTCATAATACAGCAATGGAGGTGTTGATACCATTCAGCACCACCTACCTGTGTGAGGTCCACCTACCTGTGTGAGGTTGATTTTTCAGCCATTACAGCATTGAAAACTAAATACATGGCCAGATTGACCAATGAGGATGACATGCGTGTCTCTTTGTCAAAGATCTCCCCTTGCATTGATTGTATTATTGGCAGGCACCAGCAGCAGTCCTCACATTGAGTGACTAGAGCTTGTAATTAGGCTACCATGAGAACAGTCCACAGTGATTGTATTCTGTATTAGTGTATATCTTGGAATACTAACTGATGTGAGTCATATTTAACAAGCAGTTTAACATGGCTATCATTGAATAAGTAAAGCTTACAGGCCTGACCATATTAGATTAAACTGAGATCAATCCAAGCTGACATATTGATATACTGTGACATTTGTTTAATTTAAATATGTTTGTTGGATTAGAAATAGTTAACAAGGAGTGTAATGGCACTATCAACAGCAAACGCGTTTTCTTTTAATGTCTAATAAACACGTCATTTTAAAAAGCAATAACGTTTGACATCATTTTAGCAAAAAGGCAGGGTATGCCATATCTTATGTAGTGGGTCCCCGGATTTTTCTTGGACACAGGGGGCCTTGGAGACGAAAAGGTTGAGAATCGCTGGTCTAGAACATCTTCACTAGGCAATATCGGAGGCCTATTTCAGTGCTCAATACTCTGGCTGCGCCTCGTTTGCGCAGCCCTTTAGCGGGGGTAGCGGGACCCCACCAGCAAGCGGGTGGGGCCTGGGGGATTACTACCTCCCCCCGGTTTTGTGTTTATTGGATTGTAAATAGTATCGCTGGTACTATGCTTGTGCAATTTTTATTTGTGGATCTTTTTCCCTTGTATTCTATACGCTCGAACCTTATTGAGAGGCAACAAGGTTTTTTTGGTCAATTTAATCTTGCAAACCAGTCTTGACTGTTTGCTAACGTTATTTATACCAATTAATAATATGTACCAGCTTGTTTCTGTACATTCATTGTTCTTGTGATGTACTTCCTGGCTGTGCACACTGTTGTATGTTCAAGTCAGTGTGCACAGTGGCAGTCTTTGTCCTGTCATAGTCAATGAAAATAAATTGGACAGACTGCCCATTTTTTAACTGGTATGGTAGTTGTGTTTCTCACACAAACAGAGAAAGGGTTGCACAGGTCCACAAAACGCTACTTATCAGTGTTTATACGTTATTTCAAAGAAGACTACTTTAATTTTACATGTGATTTAATCTATAAATCTAAGATTTGTTATAACTTAATAGGACAGGGAAAAGACCAGTGATTTACTGTCGTTCATGCGTTTAAGAACGAGTTGACATACCCGCAACAGATGTGAAGTAATGAAATGGTAAAACGCAAGTAATACAACAATATTGCTGTTGCATTTGAGGTCGGATATAAACTGTTTTGCGTAACATCTTGGAGTTCAAAGAAACAAAACTAATACTTTTCTGACGCTGTGTTTTGTTTTTTTAAATGCACCTAGAAAAAGGATCTTCGTAAGTGATCATGAAACAAAGTTCATAGTACAACCCCCGCTGTTGATATAAATTGATATCAATGACAGAAGGGTGTCCCCACTACAGTCATGAATATACATCATTGACAGGTGACTGCCTCTAATACTGCTGCCTTCACTGATGATGTCATTGTTTGCCACCAGTGACAGGAGGCTTCCCTCGTTCCTGTCATGGTCTGACACCAGTGACAGGAGGCTTCCCTCGTTGCTGTCATGGTCTGACACCAGTGACAGGAGGCTTCCCTCGTTGCTGTCATGGTATTACACCAGTGACAGGGGGCAGTCTCTGGTTTTATATCAATGGCATGAAGCTGCTGGGTTAGAACTTATTGGAATAGACCTGAAATAAACTTGGATAATACTCTAATCTTTACATATGTTTTTTATTGTCAGAAATGAAAAAAAATCAGAATCACTGTTTCCTTAAAAAACTCACCTGGTTGTGTCGTGCTTCGCGCGCCGCAATAAGGGGACTGGCAATAATTTTAATATTACACTTTTGGATTGGTAATAATAACATTCTGGCTAAAACTCTGCTGGAGGCTGTCTCTGGTTTCACATCAGTGACTGGAGACTGTCTCTGGTTTCACATCAGTGACTGGAGACTGTCTCTGGTTTCACATCAGTGACATGAGGCTGACATTAGGCTGTCTCTGGTTTCACATCAGTGACATTAGGCTGTCTCTGGGTTCACATCAGTGACATGAGGCTGTCTCTGGTTTCACATCAGTGACACGAGGCTGTCTCTGGTTTCACATCAGTGACATGAGGCCGTCTCTGGTTTCACACCAGTGACATGAGGCTGTCTCTGGGTTCACATCAGTGACTTGAGGCTGTCTCTGGTTTCACATCGGTGACATGAGGCTGTCTCTGGTTTCACATCAGTGACTGGAGGCTGTCTCTGGTTTCACATCAGTGATATGAGGCTGTCTCTGGGTTCACATCAGTGACATGAGGCTGTTTCTGTTTTCACATCAGTGACACGAGGCTGTCTCTGGTTTCACATCAGTGACTGGAGGGTGACTCTGGTTTCACATCAATGACACGAGGCTGTCTCTGATTTCACAGCAATGACATGAGACTGTCTCTGATTTCACATCAGTGACACGAGGCTGTCTCTGGTTTCACATCGGTGACATGAGGCTGTCTCTAGGTTCATATCAGTGACACGAGGCTGTCTCTGGTTTCACATCAGTGACTGGGGGCTGTCTCTGGTTTCACATCAGTGACACGAGGCTGTCTCTGGTTTCACAGCAATGACATGAGGCTGTCTCTGGTTTCACATCAGTGACACGAGGCTGTCTCTGGTTTCACATCAGTGACTGGAGGCTGTCTCTGGTTTCACATCAGTGACACGAGGCTGTCTCTGGTTTCACAGCAATGACATGAGGCTGTCTCTGGTTTCACATCGGTGACTGGAGGCTGTCTCTGGTTTCACATCAGTGATATGAGGCTGTCTCTGGTTTCACATCAGTGATATGAGGCTGTCTCTAGTTTCACATCAGTGACATGAGGCTGTCTCTGGTTTCACATCAGTGACTGGAGGCTGTCTCTGGTTTCACATCAGTGATATGAGGCTGTCTCTAGTTTCACAGCAATGACATGAGGCTGTCTCTAGTTTCATATCAGTGAATGGAGGCTGTCTCTGGTTTCACAGCAATGACTGGAGGCTGTCTTTGGTTTCACATCAGTGACAGGAGGCTCTCTGTAATTTCACATCAGTGACAGGAGGCTGTCTCTGGTTTCATGACTGGAGGCCATCTCTGGTTTCACATCAATGACACGAGGCTGTCTCTGGTTTCACATCAGTGACACGAGACTGCCCCTGAATTGCCTTCACTGCTTTATTTGTCAACATCTATGTATATCTTGACCATGTTATTCTCATTAAGCTAGGGGGCTGCTCATTGTTAACTAAGGAATTCCTTAAGTGTTTCGCACCCGTTTTAGCAGGCGTGTTCCACTGCCTAAAGGCAAAATGTTTTATATTGTACAGTCAACAATACTCTGCAGCGTAGTTACCTACTTTGATGTTCTCAGCGATATGACTACCCAAATATAGGATACGTGAATGCTGCATTTAGGAAATGCACTAGACCGAGGTAACATAAGAATCAGAATTCCTTTATGGGACTTTTAATTCAAAACACCTTATATCAAGTACATCTCAGTGACCCAAGTATGTGAATCTACTCGTATTTGGAGACCACAACTGGCACACACAGAATGTTGGTTGGAAGCCCTCGAGGCAAAGTTCGCATGCTAGAATATTGGGTGCGTCGACGAGTTTCTGCAGTCGTCTTGCTTCGCTCGCTGCAACTATTTTCCCGTCCGTCGCACCACAATAATCGGCACATAATTATTATATTTATTTAAGTGAAGGAGACAAACTGGCGAAGTAACCGATGGATCTGGACCATCTGGAAGTGGCGTGGTCGGTAAATTGGGCCTGTGTAAGTTCTATTCATGTTTCGTTCTCGTTCAGACCTTGACTAGGGATGTTTGTTGAAAACCTAGTCCTCAACACTGAGGACTATGTGGCCCTAGTGGATTGGACGACTTGTTAATTAGCGGCATAAACAAAATACAGCTGTACCGCGAACAACGTATTTACCACCCTTAGTAACAGAACAGAAGAGGTCAAATTTGGCGATGTTCTAAAAAGTTTGACTAGTAATCAAGAATTATCCTTGCAATTTCAAGTGTTATTTCAAGGCAGTGCGGTCAGGCGTGACCGTCGTATCATAGCAGAAAGTGGGTCACCCCTATTATGCGGATTTTCAAGGTATTGGAACCATTTTGTCGTTATTGATCGGAACAGTTGAAGAATATCCCAAGAGTGTTATAATACATTTAGTAGCTATCCTAATTTGTTCGGTGCACTTTGATGCCCCGAAAAGCCATTTAAGCGTGCGGACGCTCTGTGTCGATGGCTGCCTGTCGGTGGAACTCCCACCACTGGTCTTCTCGCGCTCAGGCCAGCTGCATGGAGTCTGGTTCTCACTGCCTGGGTGGAAACAGTAACTCCAGAAACATTTCCGGAACCAGAGAAATAAATGTTACATTCTAAATGCATATCCTGATTACGTACGATTGCACTTGAAATGTACTTCATATTATGCCAAGTATGTTTCATAAAGTACATGTACTGATCATTTGAAACCCCAAGTCCACTACTGAAATATTGTACTTAGGGACAAATACTGGTATTTAGGGCCAAGTACTTGTGTTGACCCAACCTTATGCAACACCACGACTGCTTCCCCTTTCGCCACTTCCGATTACGTAAGATTAATGTGTCGTATACATTGATAGGATCACTGCGACGGACACAAATAAATAAATAACGTCACGCTCTGCTGCAATACCAAATACTCCGATAACGTTTTTGCTCTGGTGCCTTTCATGCATAGGCTGATTAACCTAGGGACAGCCGGGGTACTGGCCCCAGTGCCACAGTGCCCCGATATATATAAATAGTAATTTCTCTTAATTCCAAGTCAAGTCAAATTGGACAACTCGAGTCCGAATCGAGTCAGCCCCTACGTCTCAAGTGAACGTGTCGGTTCCAAACATGGACCAAGGGTGTTTGGTGTAAATCCAGCTCGCGGCGTTACGGTTTGTTTATCACCAAGAACTTGTAGCTGACCCTCAAACCCGCACAACTCCATGATTGGATCTATTTTTTGCCATCCTCTTTATGTACTAATAATAGCATAGTCACTGTGACCTAGTCAGTTGGACTGACACAAAAAAGTAACAAAACCGTCGCGCTCCATTGAACGCATATGCACTCACGACCTGAGCAACCCGTCTATCGTTTGTTGGAACACAGTGAAGAGCGTACATACCGCTGTATCCAACGGAATGTCATTCGTTTGAACATTCTTTGTGAAATAAATGGGATGTCATTTTACTCACACTTGAACGTGTTCTATTTATTACATATATATCTTCAAAAATTAGCTCAGGTTACGCGGCAGTCTTTAATAACACTTTTCGTCCGATTTGTTAGGGATTTTTATTTTAATGACACAAAACGCAGGCATACAAAATCGGAGTTTTTAGTTCAAACCTATCCCAGGGATGTTTGTTCAAAACCTAGTTCTCAGCAATGGAGGCGCGTGTTCTTCGTGGTTCTGACGACTTTTTAATTGTGGGCTTAAACACATTTGAAGTCTAATGATTAGCCTTTTATCATTAATCTACATATAGCTCTTTATCTATTCTGCTTGTATAACATTAGTCGGACGTGCAGATATAATATGAGGAATTCCAAAAAGCTGCTACTTTTACATAAATTCGCCTGCATAACTTCATGCATTATTATTTATTTAATTCCTTACTATCACTTCTTAGATGGTCTGATTCTTCTTCCCATTTAAAATAATTTAAGTGTCTCAATAAAATATCAACATAATCTCCGTTCTTCTAACATTTATAGATTTAACAAGATTTAACAAGATTTGCCATCCAAGCCAAAGGCCCAGATGGCAAGTGGACAAGGAAGCCACTGGCTTATCGAGAGTCCAACAATGTTCACCTACTTATAACCCGCCCTCCTGAGACATGTGTCAACCTTGTTTTTAAACATATTCACGCTGCTAGCAGTTACACAATCTGTAGACAATTTGTTCCATTAATTTATTGTCCTCTGTGAGAACGAGTGCTTCCTGATGTCCCATCTACATTGATCCTTTACTAATTTTACCTCATTTCCTCTAGTTCTGCTCTCCTTCTTGAGTGAGAAAAACACATTTCTATCAATATTTTCATATCCATTCAATATTTTAAAAACTTCAATCTGATCTCCTCTTAACCTCCTTGTCTCTAGAGTAGTTAAACCACATTCCTGCAGGCGTACTACATAACTAAGGTATCTCAGTTCTGGAATCATTTTAGTTGCACTCCTTTATATGCGTTCAAGCGTATCTACGTTACGATATGGTCTCCATGCTTGTATACAGTATTCTAAATGAGGTCTAACTATTGCTTTATAAAGAGGTATAATTAGCTTTTTTCCCTTGTATGTTATGTTTCTTCTAATCAATCCAAGAATTTGATTACCATTTGAAGCTGCAATACCACACTGCTCTGAAACTTTCATATCAGCGCTTATTGTAACTCCTAAGTCCTTTTCTTTTACGGTAGTACCCAAAACAATATCTCCCATTTTATAGTTTACTTCCAAGTTATCATGTCATGTATGTAGGCATTTACATTTTCCAAATGTTTTATAGTATAGTTTTAATCTTGTTAATCTTTCCTCATATGAATAATCCTGAAATCCTAAGACCAGTTTAGTTGCTCTGCGCTGCAATTTCTCAAACATTAACATATATTTAGAATAGTAAGACTAGTCAATTAATATAATGTACCAAATGTGCTGAGATATATCTACAACTACATTGATCCGTTTTGGAATATTACCATTGTAAACGTGAGCGGTAAGAGCACCCTGACTTGACCCAATGACCCAGTTAACTACACCACTGCAAAAATATGTTGCATTCACCCTGAATCTATCTACAGCTGAACGTTTGTGAAAATAATGTACACTCATTTATTAAATTAGATAATACCTTGTATACATTTTATACGTAAGACCACTGACTATACATGTACAGTAATTATAACTGAAACGTTACCATATATACTTTATACCCGTATAATGTACACAACAGTTAACAAGTAATTTAAACAATAATGACGTAGACCTACAAGTACTGAAGTGCAAATACTGAAGTACAAGTGTTAACGTACGAGTATTGAATGGTCACATAAGTACTCAGGTGCCATTTATTAATATTAATCAAATGCAGCTGCAGCTGCTGTTGCTTCAGCTGCTGCTGCTGCTGCAAGATTGACGAGGTGCCCTATGTGCACTTCCATCGCATCCATTCACAGGGTTACTGCGAGTAACACAAACTAGTGAACAATCGTCACGCTCCGCTGCACGCCTAAGGACTCACGACACGAGAAAGCGGAGTTGTTGGAGCACCCGGTCACACACAGATAACATCGTTGGGCTTCGTCTATTGCATGAGGGAACGACGCACTCGTCTTTGTTGTTGAGTAGAGTGGACACCTCTTAATAGAAACACTTAGGGACAAAGTAATTTGATTCACTTAAGCTGCACACTTTAATTCAGCGGGAGCATATTTGATTCCGCGATAATTAAGTATAAAAAAAAATTAAAATAAATAGGTCGTGGAGTCCACTGAGTGTGTGTGCATGTATGTATGTATGTATGTATGCATGCATGCATGTATGTATTTATGTATGTATGTATGTGTATATGTGTGTGCGTGCGTGCGTGCGTGTGTGTGTGTGTGTTCGTTCGTGCGTGCGTGCCTCTACTAAATTTCGCGGGCCGGGCCTGGGCCTGGGCCTACATATTGCGGGCCCGGCCTGGCCTGGGCTGACAAAATATTAAATACATCGGGCTTGGGCCGGGCCTAGGCCTAGTGTGAGCGGGCCGGGCCTAGTCTTGGCTGGGCCTGGATCTAGCATAAATAATTATATCGCTGATAGGTTTCCATTTCAGCAATGTTTGTTCTGCTGGTTCACAGCCGCAGCGTAATTGGGGGCATTGGGCCATACCGCCCCATAGATTTATTTTTCCGTATGCAATCTGTAGCACCACTACATGGTAACATGGCAAACCAATGAGTGACGAAACTTGCCCCCCCCCGGCCTCCCCTTGGCGAGATCCTAGATACGCCACTGGGCCACAGCCAAATCAAATTAAGTAGATCTGCCAGGGGTAGGGTAACCTGGGGCAGAGCGACCTCCCTAAAGAAAGGTTTCAAATTGTACACTACTTTAGCATGTATTTAATGTATTCCCATTATGGACAGATATGTGTGGTACCCACTGGAAAATTATTTTCAGCAAACAAGCAACCTAGCTAAGTTGTATTTGAAAAATAGTAAGAATACACTAAAAAGCCGTCTTGCCCTATCCCTGAGACAAGACGGTCCTCTGCCTGGGGCAACACGGTCTATAACCCCTCCCCTTGGTTTTCGCTTCCACGAACGAAATAGTGCCTGACATTAAAATGTATATATATATATATATATATATATATATATATATACACACACATACAAATGGTATGATAGTAATATATCAGGCCGGTATGTTTGTTACATTTAAATGAGAGATAACATATAAAACATATATTGCAATCCATACATAATGTAAAATTGGTTTAGTAATAGCCCATCATAATTACAGCTAACAGGCTAGCAGAACGTAAATTATACAACGTTCATATTATATTAAATGTAATACACATAATTGGTCATGTGTAATTTGATACATTTGATAATTTGACCATGTGCGTGTGGGATAAAATATAGGGACCGTCTTGCCCCTCATGCATGGGGACCGTCTTGCCCCTCATGCATGGGGACCGTCTTGCCCCTCATGCATGGGGACCGTCTTGCTCCTCATGCATGGGGACCGTCTTGCCCCTCATGCATGGGGACCGTCTTGCCCCTCATGCATGGGGACCGTCTTGCCCCTCATGCATGGGGACCGTCTTGCCCCTCATGCATGGGGACCGTCTTGCCCCAGAGACAAAAGATGTGTCTTAACATGATGTATATAAAACACAACGTACTATTGCTCATTTTGTATTGCTTGACCTGATTAATAATATTATCATGTCACCAATTAAATCAACTATTCACACCATTATTTAGTGAGTTTCAGCGTTTTACAATTGGCAAAATATTAGATCAGTGCATATAATAGTGCAGATAAAATGTATTTAAAAACATTGATTTAATTACGCATGTTTCATGTTGCTGAGCTTTCGGGTGGGTATCAGATAGAAGTTAACTTCATTTTGCACTAGATTTAGAGATGTTTAGAGTTTTATATTTTGCGTACGTGGTGGGGGCCGTTTTGCCCCAGGTTACCCTACTGCCGGCAGCCCCTTGGCGGCGAGGTTTACGCACAGGCACATACGTACACACGTCGCCTCGGGGGAAGTCCCTGTGTAGACGCTTACTGCATTACTTAAGAGTCCGTGGAGCAAGTCAAGCTTACCACAACACATGCAGTCAATTAGTCGTCATGGCCGCGACGTTCGCCTCGTTCGTGCTCCTTGCAGTATCAATACTAGGGTAAGTACATCAGTAGTCACCGTCCGTTATCGTGGTCACGCGAAAGTGTAGAAAAGGGATACACTGGAGGTCTAGTGAGGTTTATTCTGCCACGTATTTATAATAAAATAATTTGTATACACACCACATGTTCGCGTGGCCAGCCTATTCACAGGCGTAGAGTCAGTGTAAAATCGTAGGTAATAAAGTATAACATAATATAAGTTAAAACAAGACTATGAGTTTATTAGTTTGCGTACAATATAATATGTTCCTGCGACTAAATCGAAAGTGTTGATCCGGGTGTACGAGATACGCCGGCGTTCACATCCGGGTGTACGAGACAAACCGGCTTTCCCATCCGTCAAACCAAAACAAATCGTCGATGTGTCATTCTTTATTCGTGACGCATGTTTGAGTCATACTTCGTTACTCGCGACCCATATTTCGCAAATCAGTTTGGTGCATATTATTCTTTGTTTGAGTGGGCGAACATCCGAATCTTGATAACGATTTTTGTTTGTCACAATACGTTTTTGCCACTAAGGCGTTTCTTTTATTTTCTTTGGAAGGGGAATTATGTCCCACTTTTAGAACAAAAGGTGTTATAAGATTGTTGAAACTATTGTTGTGACATTCCTGGTTTTAATTCACCCAAGATTCAAATTACTTGTAGCATTTCATCTTGTCCAGCCGCTTTTCCACATTTGAGGTTCTTGAGAACTTCATGCAATTTCGATACAGTGAAGTCTTCAGTGCTGATATTCAGATACAGGGTATTTTTCAGTAATTTCTAAGTAAGAGTCTGCGTTGAGTTACGTAGATTCTTCCTTACTACTTCTCTTGCTTCACATAGACATGTGTCATCTTGCCGAGCGAGTTTTGTCATGGCGAATGATTCACAAATTCCTCTATATAAAAAAAATTGAAATGATGTAACAATGTGTTGCGTCCATTCTATCTGCATGTGCATACACATATGTAAACATATGTAAACATATGTAAACATATAACACATTCCATGAAATCCGATTGCGCTTTCTTTCCTCTTTCTATCATGTTTTTATTTAGATAATGCTGACACTTCGCTACGACATATATACGTGTAAGCGATAATACGACACAACACCATGGCTGCCCTGTTTCTTGTTTCGCACGGTGCTATAGTGTTCACATTCATTGTTTAGCTCAACTCATTAATCGTCTTCTCATACCTCTATGTTATTAGTCACATATCATGTGACTAGAGTATTGTCGAGCTGTGTGCAATGTGCATTCACACCATACACACATGCGTGCGTGCGTGCGTGCGTGCGTGCGTGCGTGCGTGTGTACGTACGTACGTACGTACATGCATACATACATACATACATAGGTGGTGGGTGAGAAATAGAGACGATTATTCTGTGAGTCCAATGCAGGTTTTTTTTCGTTTCCTTCTATGGGATCCTTAGACATAGACACCAGGTAGAAGGGACCAACGGTTTTTAGATACAGGCAATTTGGGATGAACGAAATTGTCCACGTTTCGAAACGGCAGCAGGTAGATTCGAACCTCGGTCCACTCAACTGATAGTCCGGCGTTCTACCGCCACACCACCTGGCCTATCCCGGTCAGAAGGACACAGTGACACATTGACCTACCTGTAAAATATCGTCGAGTTCAGTTGCACGTGCAGCACAAACGCCGTCTATTGGTATTGTCGGAGCACTGGTCCTCGTGTAGATGTAGATGTAGATAACATTATATGCTGCAAGTAGTGCCCCGAGCAATCAACAACTTTCCCGATAATCTAGTTCGTCGTGGAGCAAGGCCCGCACTCTCAAAAGGAAGTCTGAACTTAGGCCGACTGTCTTTAATCTGGGCGGGCAGTAATCACGACACTGATCTCCGCTAGGACTATACTACTAATAGCTACAACAATCTTAGTATGAATCGGATATGTAGCTGGACAGTTTCTGAATTGTATGTTTTGTAGAGCTTGAAGGTGCAGATGATAGTTTATCATAAAATCATATTATATACACTATTAATATGTCTATGAATATCGACACGCAATGTACACATGATATTCGAATTGAAACAGTCATATTAAACAGATAACGGTCACATTATATTAACAAATTGTGATTAATTAAAACACATTTGAGCGTTCTAGATGAAAAAAATTATATATAAACATGGTATATATCATACCGTGTGTCTTTAGTATTATTTATTTACTTAAGCAAACGTGTTTGGGCGTCATATATATGCGAGATGTTCAGCGACGAAAGGTGGCTGTTTTCGTAGTTAGAACGTTGTAACGTCACTGACACGATTATTGCTAGCACTAGGGGTGCAATAAAGAAACGAACTGTCGATGCATTGCAATTATCGATGTGACGATGCAATATTGTCGAAAGTAAATTGGACTATCGATAATTGTCGTCGATAGTACCGTGGATTACCGATAGAAACAACATATCCCAAAACAATTTATCAGGGTTACTTGTGTCACTGTTACAACATAAATAAACGGGTTTTCACCTACGTTGGATAATTTTATTTATTTATCGACCTAACATCAACAATCGTCGATTAGAGCAGCGCCATTCACGGATTCTGCAGTTTTAATCACCTACCTCCAAGGCTACGCGACAGCGCCACTCACCAGTAATAATTTCCTTTATCATAATATAGCCCTCAAGGACATCTTGAAACTTCAACCTGTGCACAATTGTTTGGCAAGTGTAGTTACCTGGCCTCCTGTTTTCTGTCATTCAGTACCACTTCTTAGATCATTACATTGGCCGATATCGCATTATTATTAAGACCTGTACAGTTACTTATAAAACACTTTCAGCCAAGCAACCAGCATATTTACATTCACTGCTTACTCCTGCAAGACAGCCCAGACAGCTTCGATCATCTAATTCTAATCTACTTTTCTAATCAGCGTTAAGACAAATGTCGGAACTTGAACTTTTTCAATTGGTGCACCGACTGTGTGTACCTCACTCCATGTTAGCGTTACGTCTGTAGGAAATGTACCGATATTTCGCGGTAATCTAAAAACCCACCTGTTTAAACTTGCTTCTCCTCCATAGCTCCCAGGCGTACCAATCCAACTTTTTACAACTGGACCTGCTTATCGATTATGAACTGCTTAACCCCTTTTGTTTTGGTGCGCTGCCAAACTTGGATCTCCTGAGGATTTTAGCGCAATAGAAGTATTTTATATACGATTATATTATCAATTACGGTGTGGGACTATTTTCCTGGATATTCGTAATTCCGTGATTCTATCGCAGTACTGTAGTGATAGATGTATCCACGGATCTAATTTTTGGACTCTCCATAAGTCATTGGCTTCCTTGCTCACTTGCCAGCTGGGTCTTTTGTCTTGGACGGCCATCTTGTTCAAACTTGTTATGCAACTATAGCAATAGTAATACGGCTATCACAATACTATTGCAATAGTACAACTTTCCCCGGTAGTCACCTCTAGTTAGCATGTCCGATAGCGTAATCGCGAGGGATTTAATCAAATGATTGTCGTGGCTCTTCTCCGCTTGCCTCTCCAAGCAGCTGTCGAAAAGTGTCCAACGAAACTTCGCTTAACATTGCAGGCAAATTTCGCAACGATAAACGGTTCGGGAAAACTGCCTGGGTCTGTTTTCGTTTTGCACAATGACAATATTTGCATAACTTGCAAACCGCAAAGTAACTTGTAAAAACTGTTTTCAGGTCAGGAGAAATGTCACGAACAACATCCAACCTGCGAAGAAGATTGTCGACAACGACGACGACGCCCTGGACAAGTCAGAAGATGATGTCCTTTCAACAAACACATGTTCGCATACCAGGGCAACCGACGACATCTACGGACCCAAAGCGGTGGCATGATGACACACAGCACACGACCACAACGCCATCTGAGAGAACGAACACGACAAAGCAGAAGGGCATGCGCTCCTGGCGGCAATATGCATGGCACGAACCGCTGGTCAATGAAAGGGTGTCTACTACACACAATCCAACGACACTACATGATTTTTCATCAACATCGATCCCGACCGAGAGACTACGACAGGAAAACGTGGAAACCAGTGACAATCGAACAAGCGCCTTGGTGATTGTCGCTGGCCTGATCGGCGGCCTTTTCTCGGTGACTTTCCTTGCGGGCTTCCTGTACGTGTGGTTGAAACGTTTCCGCAAACACCCGGACGTGGACACGGTTCCTGCGCTCTACCTTCACACCATTGAGCCGGAGCTACAGCCTCACAACGATGTACTGCAGTCGACTGCTGTGCCGTACGGACGTTTTGACTTGCCACCGGATGTCCCATCGACCTCAGGAGAAACGAACGCCGGCGTCGGACAGGGTTTACTGCGTGAGATGGCAAATTTGAGCATTATAGAACATCAGTCGAATTCATAACAAAAACTAATTCTGTGCGCGAACTGTGAGATGTTTTACGTCGCCGACTGGTGAACAAAGAGGACTCCACTGCACAACCCTGTTAAGTGTGCTGCAGAGTGACATCAAAGAAGTAATACGTATATTCAGGTCGAGTAAAAACAGAGCTGACGACAACAACTGAGGACAAGACGCAATGGTCAAAGGTGAAGAATGCAGTGGTAGATACAGAGACAATGCTAGTTAACCTGTGATTGTCGGCGTGATTACTTAAGATACCAATCTATATGATGCACGGGTGTATGTACGCATCACTGTTGTCCACGATAAACTGCACGACACTAATACGTACACGCTTTCTCATGACCGAAATGAACCTAACTTAAATTCATCCAAGCCAGCGTTTCCAATTTCAAGTAAGATGCGTGACATTCATAAGAAATATTTATCCACAAAAAACTATTTCGCACGAATACAGTAACATTAATATATTTGATATCAAATTACACAAATGTAATCGTTTTCGACAATAGAACATCAGCACTAACATGATAACATGACAACATGGAGGGTGCAAATTGTTGTGTAGCTCCACTTTTTGATGTGCTCCTGAATATTATATTTCTCAACCGAGTTCCATTGTTGTGTCCAGTTGTGTGTCGTATTACAAGGAATGCAACCGATACAGCTACAGTATACTGTATAATATACCTTTAAGCCCGTGGTGGTATGCTGTATGATATACCTTTAAGCCCGTGGTGGTATACTGTATGATATACCTTTAAGCCCGTGGTGGTATATTGTATGATATACCTTTAAGCCCGTGGTGGTATACTGTATGATATACCTTTAGGTCCATGGTGGTCCTGGTTGTAAATTAAAGACCTGAACCCGTGTATAGGCACACAGCTGATCTGACGAAAATATAATAATGATACTAATGATGATTTATTTAAATTATATATTACACTGTCTACATATTGTCTTGTACAATACTAGCCGACAACCAGAGCAAGAGCGTATGACTCCTTGCACTACCCAGGTAAGAATTGGTAGGGCAATGCTAATGGCAATGCAAATTTATGCGCCAAATCTTAAGTGAACGTTTGACGTAGATCACGTAACTCGGGACAATCGTAAAAAACACTCATAGGGTGGTTGCAATTTAGTTGTAGGTAACTACGAAATCGTTACGCCCGGAACAAAGGTAATATTGCTAATCAAATAAAGCACTAGTGACTAATGAATCCACCTCCTATCGCCATCAGAACGCGATCATAATCATTCCCAACTGCCAGAATTGAATATGTTGTATTTTTTTACGATTCCATATGTCCATGTTTCATAGTTTATTCAATTAATTAATTTACACATCTCATAAAGTCAAACAAATGAAACAGTGCTTACTATTTTATGGAAAACCATCGTTCCAGTATGTAGTAGAGATTCCATCACTTGTCACACGACGCCGCTACTATCAGCGTCACTATCGAGATTCTACACAATGACAGTATTTTGCATGATTTAACTTTCAAATGTGCCAGTTGTGCCAACATAATAAAAGCTTAAAGTTGGTTCTAAAACATCGTATAAACAAACTGATAACAGTTTATTTGCATTTGATGACTTAGCCAAATCCTCGGATGAGAGCCTAATTAATATAACTAACAAAAATGCCCGTCCCCGTGACAGGATAACGTATTACCAGAAACACCCGCGTCACGCACGTGATGCAATACTTGTTGCATGTTCGAAATGTTGACGGTCGCGTGAATTTAGACCCCTGGATACTTGTTTTGGTTGTAGAATAGTAGAATATCTTTTAATTGTATATTGGCCTTCGGTCCAATACGTTTATACTGAGAAAGCTGAGGCCCTACTCCGTGGATAAGCCCAATCGTAGCTGTGCCCAAGAAGAACGGAGAAGTACGCATCCATGTAGACATGAGGGAAGCTAATCAAACGACCCTACGGGAGACCTATCCTATGCCAACCATTGACGAGTTGATAGCTGATCTAAATGGCTCCACAATATTCGGCACCCTGAACTTAACCAATGCGTACCACCAACTCGAGCTAGACACGAAAGTAGGTACATAGCTTTTGACAAAGTGCCACATCAAAGATTACTACTTAAATTAAAAGCCCATGGTATCGGGGATAGCATAACTGACTGGAAAGAACAATGGCTGACTGACAGAAGACAACGAGTTGTAGTAGAAGGAGAAGTTTCAAATTGGAAATCGGTTTTGAGTGGGGTACCTCAAGGATCAGTAGTAGGACCTATATTATTCTTAATTTATATCAATGACTTGGACGACAGTATAACAAGTAACATACCGAAATTTGCGGATGACACAAAACTGTTTAGAAAGGTTAATACTGATGGTGATAAACAACATTTACAAAACGATCTAGACAGATTAGTGAAATGGTCCTTCCTTGTCATCTGGGCCTTTGGCTTGGATGGCAAATCTTGTTAAATAACAACTTTCAGTACCCACATCGGACTGCACAAGTACAAACGCCTGATGTTTGGAGTGAATGCAGCATCTGAGATTTTTCAGAACGCCATAAGTCAACTCCAGCATGACCTCTAGGTTGTAAGAACTTCTCAGATGACATCATTGTCAACGGGAAGGACCAGGCCGAAAATGATGCTAACCTAGATGTTGTGCTGAGGCCCTTACAGGAACACGGCCTCCGTTTGAACAAAGCAAAATGCAAGTTTGCACAGGACCATGTCACTTTCTATGGTCATGTGTTCGGAAGAGATGGTCTAGCGGCAGATCCACAGAAAATCGAAGCTCTTGTGAATGCCACATCACCACGAAACGTCTCCGAGGCAAAGTCACTGTTGGGAATGGCCCAATACGGGTCGGGGTTCATCCCCAACTATGCCTCTATCACGAGTCCTCTTCGAGAACTCACCCGATCAGACACTCAATAGATTTGGGACCAACGCCATGAATAGGCTTTTCAGAACTTACAACAAGCCTTAGCCAGCACCCAAGTGATGGAATACTTCGACACCAGGAAACAATCCGAAGTCATTGTAGATACCAGCCCTACATGCTTTGGGGCCATACTCACTCAAGACGTTAGAGTGATCAGCTATGCCAGCAAGGCACTATCGGACGTTGAGTCACGATATTCTCAAACAGAGAGAGAAATGTTTGTCGTTGTATGGGGAATCGAACATTTCCACCTGTATGTGTACGGATCGACATTCACAGTGAGAACAGACCACAAACCACTATTGGGATCTTCAAAGGCTCTAAACCCGCATCAGCAAGGATTGAGAGATGGCGATTGCGGCTGACTCCATATGACCTAGATCTGGTGTACAAGCATGGAAGTGATGGCAACAATCCAGCCGATTTCCTCAGTCGACACCCGTCCACGACCTCAAAACCAGACAGAAGCATTGCTGAGGATTACGTGCACTACGTCTGCATGAACACAGTACCTAGAGCTATGTCATTGAACGAACTCCGTGATGCAACTGTACAGGACCGCACTATGAACAAACTACAAGAGGCTATCAGAACACAAAGGTGGGACGATGAACTCGTCAGGTCGAACAAACAAATTCGGTCAGAATTTGCATCCCGTGACGGTCTAATCCTAAGAGGAACACGAATAGTCATTCCTGAGGCATTGCAGCAACGAGCTGCTGATCTCGCTCACATAGGATATTGACAACATATTCTCAAGACAAGGCATCCCACAGACTCTGCGGACTGACAACGGACCTTCCATTTCAAGGTGAAGACTTCAGAAACTTTGGCAATGACCTAGGGTTCACACATCGACGCGTAACACCATTGTGGCCAGAAGCCAATTGTGAGGTGGAATGTTTCATGGACACTCTATTAAAGGCAATCCGAACTGCACATACAGAGCAGAAAAACTGGAAACAAGAGATGTACCGATTTGTGCGCAATATCGTACAACACCACACTGCACCATCGGCGTCGCTCTTGCTGAAGCCCTGTACAACCGCCGTTTCCGCACATAGTTACCACAGCTACCTGCTGACAGCGTTCATTCACTACTGAACACACGGTTCAAAATTCAACAGAACGATGAACAAAGAAAACGACAAATGAAACAATAAGCCAACAAACGACGAAAAGCAAGACAAACAAACATCGGCAAAGGAGACACAGTATTGATACGCCAGCATCGTGTGAACGCGCTCACCCCACACTTTTACCCAGAACCATTCACGGTGGAAAAGAGAATATGATAACCGCAAGCCGACACTCGTGTACGTTCACACGAAACATTTCACTCTTCAAACGAATCGACCCCGTCGACACACTCACTAACGTCGACACACTCACTAACGAAGACAACTTATCTGATGAAATGGACGATACGGAATTGTGTGTAAGTCAGAAGACGCCCATGATTGATCACGATGATGAGCCGCCCACAGAAACGGCAACTAGTAGGGGAAATCCGAAGACAACACTTAAACCATGTTTACGCCTTCCTGGTGCTCGTCCACAACGCTCTCACAAGATGCCAGTCAGATTCAAGGACTATCTTGAATTTCCTAAAGTGAAGTAGTCTGAGCGCAGAGGAGGAAAATCCAATCGTAAACATTGCATAGCTGGGGTGACGTGCTAGTAACCTCTCCCTAGATACACTCAGTTTTAACAGCTGGTGTATTTTGCATAGCTTAATTGGCAGTTTTGAATTTCTGTGTGATCAGTAGACAGCAATCATCAATGAATAAATTCTGTCTACTATGGACTTTCCCTCTGCAAATGTTCTGATTTACCAGGCGAGTGGACAATAATTACTAACAAGGACTTTACGAATTGTAACTAACAAAAACATTTGAAAGTCATACAGAACTTTAACAGCTGACGTTTTATTATATTATGACTAAATAATAATAAGTTTTTATTTGTCATGTACTGCAAATGTTGGTTTGAACAGCCTATTATCATATTACATAATGAAAGTTGACAATTTGGAATAACTGCATAATTATGATTGTTAGTACAATTTTAATAAGAAGGAGAGGAATGTGATATTCACTACATGTCGTGCTGCCGCCTAGCGACCATTGAGGTACTAAGATCTATCAACAAGGGCAGCCATTGCTCTGCCTTGTCATGTAACATAATGCAAACAAACAATTTTCAAGTTCCATCCATAAAATTGTGTTGAATTCACGGCCATCAACACTACAGCTACCACGACACACACGAAACGCCATGGTAAAACACAGCTACATCCTGGTACATGGAATAACTATTTTAGCGAACTACTGTTGGCCTACACTCTTTTGAATGGATTTCGTTTAACGTGAAAACATTCAAACCTATATTATTACTTGTTATCTGCGTATTTATGTATTTTGATGTAATTATGCTGATTAATTATGTTTCAATCCATAACAAATCTTGGTACATCGCGTAACCAGTTAGTTTGGCTTTTTTTATCAGCGCTAAAATTTAATGTAAATATATTTTAACAATGTATGTTATGAATACATTAGTCAGAAAGTTGATTATACACAGCTTTCATAACAAGGTTAACTTTGAAAAATATTTAAATTGTAGTATTTACACAATGATGAAGAAGTTTGTTATCGGGCGTAAAAGTAAAAATGGGTCGATTAGCAAAGAGGAAACTGGGTAGGAAAAGTTATTTTGAGGACTATGCAACAGTTTACTACATAGATTTGAAACTTAGCTTTAGCACCAGAAACTTCAAATAGTGAATTGTCTTCTTATATTTAAATAGCAGGTATCTGAAATAGATAACATTTTTGGAAAACCCTATTTTGGTTGTTTTGTGTCTATGTTATCGGGAATTAGAGCCCTTTGTTGGCATATATGTCCTGAAAGATATCGTTGAAACAAATCCATTGGTTTGTTTAATTGGTATTTGAGGACATAAATAAGGGAGTGATACAGCTGGAAAAGTTCTACGTGAACTGTCAGATAATTTTGGAGAGTGGCCCATTACACATTACCCAGCAGGCAAAATGACGTTGAAAATACGTTGTTTCAACGTCAGGTACCACGTTGTAGCAATGTCGGAAACTAGTTGGATTTGAAAGTTGTATCTACGTCGGGTTTCAACGATGTATCGACGTCGGGTTTCCACGTTGTACCAATATTGAAAACTAGTTGGATTTGAAAGTTGCATTGACGTCGGGTTTCCACGTTGTATCAACGTCGGGTATCGACGTCGTAACAATGTTGAAAGCTAGTTGGATTTGAAAGTTGTATCTACGTCAGGTTTCAACGATGTATCGACGTCGGATATCAACGTCGCAACAATGTTGAAAACTAGTTGGATTTGAAAGTTGTATCTACGTCAGGCTTCAACGATGTATCGACGTCGGGTTTCCACGTTGTACCAATGTTGAAAACTAGTTGGATTTGAAAGTTGGATCGACGTCGAGTTCCAACGTAGCATCGACGTTGGGTTTCAACGTTGTTGCAATGTTGAAAAGTAGTTGGATCGACGTCAGGTTTCAACGTTGCAACAATATAGAAAATTGATTGGATTTCAACATTGTGTCAACATTAGATCGTTACTGTTTTCTGATAACCAACTAAAATTGTTTACAGGTGTTACTACGAAAATTTAGTTCCCATTCGTCAATGCTATGTATGTCGGTGTCTACACGTGGGTCTGTAGCGTAAATCGTGTACTAGAATAAATACGTTTTGAACAAAATAAAGACAGATATTCACCTTATTCCGATACATGAGACATTTTATTTAACAATGTGTATATCAATGAACCCATACACCCATACAATGTAGACCATTACATCACTCGTTTGCCCAATTTGTTGTATTCAGCATCATGCAGACATTGAAAAGAGCACAAGGAGATCACTAATCACCAAGTTGACATTTTTTTTCAAAACAGTAATTAAATATTATGTTTTGATAATAAAACAAACATTAACAAAATAAAGATATTCACTGTGTTCTGATACAACAAATATGGTTTCATTTGGCAATGTGTACATTCCTGAACCAGTGGAATACATTCAATGTAGATTAATTCCTCTAGTAACCAATATTCAGCAGCAGACATAATTATTATGTGCTTTCGTATTGTTAATTGTAACAGCAAACAACAGCTGTCACAAATATGGGGTCTATTCTATTTCGGAATGTATTTTTAAGAGCCGATCGGAATTTGAATCTTTTTTGGAATTGCTTCATTGAATTCAGGCTAGTCTATTAATTTCCTGTACAATCACTACAAATGTACAAACAAATCAGATTTGTTTGGTTCTATTTCAGTTGATAGAATGTTACCCTACATCTGTCTGGTAACAGTCAGGTAGTTGTAAAGAATGTACAGACAATGGCTAAGCCATTATTGAAACAATGTGACAAGACCAGTAATCTGACCAATTCATGGCTTCAGAAACACCAGCTCAATGAAACAATGCACAACAAGCAAGTTAAATACTCCTTTATGTTGTGTTTGGGGATCTACTATGTATATGGCTTCCACACATTCTTATCACACACAAGAGGCACAATTATAAATGTGTATTTAGAGCAGGAACTACAACTTATTTTGATAACAAAGAAAGCTCACAACACCATAATCATCCATTAAACTGCGCCGACCTTAAAATCCGAAATGTAGTAATGGGCATTAATGGCAAGCTGACTTAAATTTCAATGGACCCCATGGCTGACAAAACATTTTCAAATTAACCTTACGATCTCATTTTTATTAAATTACACAATAATTATAGTTTCCTAACTAACACTAAACACTACCAACGAAAGCAAACGTATGACTTCAGATTTATCAAGAACACTGTTAATCCATTCTGTCTAGTTGTTCCTCAGTCTTCGCCACCAGTTTGGTCGAGTGCGTACTTCGGCTACACTGAGAGCGTTGCATCCACCTCTGCTTCAGTTCATGTCTGCTTCTTCAGGTCACTCGCTTAAAAGGAATTAAATAAAGGTATTAACCGACACATCTATTTACAACGAAGGTCAGATGAAACGAATACAAAGCACACTGCACAAGCCCCAGTCAGTCAACATGGCCACGGGCCATGGCTGCTCTATTGTCCGGTAAATTCCCGATGCAATTTATAAATACTGCAGTTTTATTCCAATGGCAATGACTTTGATAGTTATATAATAAGAGTGTGCAATTTATACATGACACTACATGACCACATTTCACTGGAACAAGTGCAGGGTATGATCGAAAACGAGAGGAATGCGACGACACCGAGTTTTGCGATAGACTATACATCGGAAAATGTGCTCAGATTCAAATCGGTGAAAGCATGCAAAATACATCACGACAAAGACAACATTATGGTCGTGTGTGTTCCGTACAAACGATAGAACTAAACAGTTCAACAAATAAAAGCGGATGGTGACACTTACTCGCATATATTAGTGGATTGTTTCGCTTCCATCGATTTCGTTCGATCGAACTCAAGGCAGCATGGCGGCACGCGCAATGCATGCTGGAATACGGTAGATATGCCGCTGACTTACTCAATACCAAAATGTGTGGTGAAAGCTGCCTTAAATTACTTCCGTTTAAATCAACACACAGCCAATTTTCTCAAGTCGCATTCTCGTCGACGAGTTGCCGAATGTACTGGACACTTGAACACGTCCGTGCGTGAGTGACGTGCTCCGTGTCTGGCGCCGCAGTTGCTCGGCAGTAAGGGCCCCGGCGGCTGTCGGCGAGCCATCGTGAATGGCACAAGCTGGAACCATTCACCCGACCTATTGTTGTTACACGTGACAACGTCATCTGACGCAAAATTCTCAGGATACCTTCCATGTTCCAACTAGAAGATGTCTAGGACTTAGTTTGTTTATGTTGATATGTATCCTAAACATGGAAGATCACCTAAATTATGCAAGACCGATTCGAAGGATGCTACACACGTCTACTATGTAAACACTCAACGTTGAATGGACAGAACATATGACAAATACATAATTATACACGGAAACACCAACAGTTGCACAGACAATCAGACGGAGGCGAGCCCAATGTACAGGTCACTGTTCCGGAAGTAAAGAAGTGGTGAGAGACCTGGATAATTGGCCACCAAAGCGTAGACACCGGGAGACCATAGAGACCCTGGATACCATGGAGACCATGGAGGCTATGGAGACCACGTATAACTTATTCAAAACTACTTACATATTCATTCAAGACAACAGTTGCTGAACTAAAAAAAAATCACGGACAGACACCAATGGAGAAATATCGTGAACAACATTTATGCGGCCCGTCCTCCGGACGAATATATGATTAGATGGCGACGAGTTGTAATTCACTGTAAAATAATATTGCTAAAAGAGACTTGGCTAAACTCCAACGAGTACAAAATTGTATGGCACGTGTTGTACACAGGACGCCTCGGTTTTCACCATCACTACCACTACTTAAACAGTTACATTGTCTTCCTGTTACGTATCGAATACATTTTAAGCTGTCCGCTCTTACATATCTTGCTCTATCTACATAACAACCTCCCTACTTGGCTAGTATCCTGCATCTTTCAAATATCCCTTCAGTTCAGATTATCAATTTCATAACAACTTATGCCAAAAAAATTACTTGGGCAAACGTGCTTTCTCTGTCGATGCACCTAGGGTCTGGAATGCTCTCCCCATCACGTTGAAAACATCTGAAACACCAGTTTTCTTCCGAAAAAAACTCAAAACATATTTATTCCAACTTGAATTTCCACCATAAATCTTCGGTTGTCCCTCGTTTTGATAATGACTTTTACGCGTCCCTGTTCACGATTATGCTTAAATATTCTGTTTTGTTGCGCCTCTGAGCTCAGGTTCCTGAGCATGTAGGCGACATTGAAGTTAAGTCTTATTTATTATTAATTGTTATGTTGCGAAATAAATAATACTATTTTTTCTGAAGTTTCTACTGATATCTCGTCCGATGTATCAGTAGAAACTGATACATCGTATCAGTTTCTGTCAAGTGTCCGTCTTTTGTGCCCGTGCCAACAACACCTGTCACATCCACCTGAGCTTCAACAGCTTCCGTGTACATCAGAGAATAAATTCCACATTCCATTCAAGATAGACCTCGTGCTTGAGGCATGTAAACAGTTGAAATACTCGACGAATATAATATATTGTTGAGGCAAGTTGTGAAGAATCAAACCTTGTTCAAAGCAACTCAGATACAGAAGGCGGCAGATTGAGCAGCATTAAACTGAACACCGACTACAAGTTACACTACAGTCATGGCCGCCATGTTACGGTAAGTACATAGTCGTAGAAAGAAAACAGCGTGTACGACCTTCATACGTTGCTGCTGAATGTGTTGTGTTTAGTGTATTTAAAAATATAATTATTCTACTTTTAAATTACAATAGTATTATATCAGTTCACCTTGTTCTACTACATCCATGATATCCACCTAACATTGTTGTTATTGTATTATGTATGTATGTATGTATGCATGTATGTTTATATGTTTATATGTATATATATATATATATATATATATATATATATATATATATATATATATATATATATATATATATGTTGATTGTACTTTGTAAAAGTCGATATATTTATTGATTTCTTTTTCTTTCATGCGTGCGTTTGTGTGCGTGTGTTTGTGCGTGTGTGTTTGGGCATGCCTGCGTGCGTGCATTTGTAATAATTTGGTAGTTAGGTAACTATTGGCATGCAGGATTACTTAATTATTTTATGTGCACACATAACAAAATGATGATGTAATCTCGCCATTTGTTTTACCAACGACGTGAATGTAGAAACAGTATCAATGAGCAACTATATGCCATGATTATGATATCATAATACATTGTACGTTGTATTACGATCCAACTACGCTGCCACAGAACAAGAACTTACCCAAGTAAAGCATGATTACGTCTGCGCTAGACAACTGTTTGATGAAATTGAAGTATTTTGAATATTGAATTGGTATGAAAATATTGATAGAAATATGTTTTCTCACTTAAAAAAATAGTAGAACTAGATGCCTAGAAGCAACATTAGTGAAGGATCAGTGTAGACTGGATATCAAAAAGTATTCACGCTCTTGGTCTCCTTGTTCACTTGCCATCTGGGCCCTTTGACTTGCATGGCACGTTTGGTAAATCTTGTTAAATCTATACTATGTATTCTTCTGTTGCAGTCAGCGCCTTGTCATGACCACACTTGTCATCGTGATATGTCTTCTGCCTTTTGTCTCGTCCGCCATGTTCAGTAAACTCTTCAAACGTTGTGAGTCACTAAAGTCTGCTAATCTATGGTGTTAAATAATGCAATTTACACTGACTGAAATCATCGTTTATCAAAGTTATATGCATTAATATGCATTGTATAGACTATAAACAGTATACACACTATTACTAATTTATGGTTTACAAGGAATTCCACCATGTGATCTCTAATTAAAGTTTGTAGTAATTTGCACACAACTCATGTTAAACTCACTGGTCTGTAATTTTCTGGCTTGTTCCTAGATCCCTTCTTAAATAGCGACGTAATATTTGCTTCTTTCAATTCTGAATCAATTATTCCATCTTCTAGTGTCAAGTTAGACACTTTTGAAAGTGGTGTATTAATTTCCTCTACAATTTCCTTAAGCAGTTTTGGTGATATCCCATCAACTCCAGGTGATTTATTATCTTCTTTTATCTCTGCTATCAGGAGTTACTCATTCAGGACCTCATTTGAAACCCGTCTGAAAATATGTTTTCACCGTTGTTTTCCAATGGTCCGACCTTATCTCGAACTTTCTGTTTACTCCTTTCGTAAGCATAGAAACGCTTGCTGTCATTTTTATATTACCTGCCAATTTTTCTTCAAAGGTTTTTTGGATTTTCCATTTCCATTGTAACACATTCCCCCTACTTACCTTCTTTATAGCATGGTGTAGTTTTACAACTGCTCTTGTCACATGTATGGACTATGATAAACTACCCCTATCGTTAATGTTGAATTCTTGATAATTATGTTGCACCAAATTGCTTCCTCACAATCTGCTTCACTTTTCAGTGTTATTCCACATATGCTTGGATAGATTCGTTAATGTACAACAAATGCTCCACCTTCCCTTCCCATTCGTATGTCTTTCCGAAACATGATATAGCTTGCAAGTGCTATCTCAGCATCCACTATCTTTATTTGCCCATGATTATTTGATACATATTACTACTTGCAAATTGTTTTGTTTTAGTAACTCTTATAGGTGCATAGGCCCAAAACCATGATTTTTGTTTCTCTTTAAATTTACTCCTTCCTTTTTTCCATTAGATACGTGCGCCGACCGGGAATACGACCCAGATTATTTGATTTGCTGCGACGAAGTGTTGCGCCCGCGTTTCCCGGGTTACAAGTGCTGCGGCAACATGGGATACGACCCGAAAGCTGCCTTATGTTGCATGGAGACGGTTGTTAGCCATCGGTTCTGGATGACGTGCAACAGTTACGTGTCGAATCATAGGGACGGGCACTGATTACGTTGTATCCGCTGTTACGTGGTAGCAACGGCGCTAGGGAATTTCCGCCGTTTGCGTCTCAAGAAGATTGGTCTACGGAATTTCCGATTTTCCGTATCGTCTTGTGGGAGCACTGACGTGTGTTGCCACGTCTGAGACACTGCACGACACGTGGAGCTCACTAAATCTGTTCTGGCCACCAAATGTGGCATGATCACATAGTTTGCGCACGGGTGTAACGCCGCTGCTGGCGTGACCAAAGCGAAGACGAGACGATTGTGACGCACCGGCTAGTGTACCATTGGCTAGTGTACCACTGGCTGGTGTACCACACTATGTCAGCAGCAGACGAGTTTTCTAAGATGGTGCCTGTAATATTCCCAGATATATGCAGCGGACAACAGGACTGAGACACAAATTCTTCAGTACCAAACAATAGTAAAGACTTGAAGAACGTCAACAAAAACAAGCCTTCAGACGGTATCATTGTAAAAACGACCGGGTAACTATTTACGGTGCTTTAAATTCCATCCTCAACTGACTTAGCCCATCGTGAATCCGGTTCGTTATTGTAGTGTGTGAATAGTTTAGGTAATATCTACATTCGATTTAATAAAAATGTGCATGATTTTGTTCAAATCGTCGGAAGAATCGACTTTGGTCGTTAAATCTGGTAACTTGCAAAGTCAGCACGGAGCCGACCCAAGTGTAGCATAAGTTGAGTCACAATGGGTAATTGCTAAATATGTGTGTAATTTACGTAGGCTATCTACTAAAACTTCAACACAACTCGGCCAACACATCTACATATGTTGTATGTTGGAGTAAAACAACACTCGTCTTCGTTCTTTAACCACTTCTCAACTAAACCTCCCTTGGGTGGCTCAACTAACCCCGTTTCACCAATTAAGCTTTCTTTTCAAATTAACTTCTCACTTAATGCGCGAAATGGTGTAAAATAAACTCATTCCCTGTGCATAGATAAGCCATTTGTAAGTGTACATACAAAACAGTATAGGAACATGAGTTGATAGTTTACACATCAGCAAACATTAATCACAAACACCAAACGTTATGAAAAACATCAAAAGACAAAATACTTCTACTCACATGTTCTTACCGTTGTGACAAATGGCACCTATTTTACGTCAATCGTGTTTTAATAACACGTTCAATCATTGGCTGGTACCAAGTAACTGTCCTTGCTTAGTTTCCGTGGCAACATGGGTGACTCAACTAACTCAGTGACTCAACTAATTCAGTGACTCAACTAACTCAGTGACTCAACTAACTCAGTGACTCAACTAACTCAGTGACTCAACTAACTCGGTGACTCAACTAACTCAGTGACTCAACTAACACTGCCTTTCCAATTTTTATTAATTAAGGCGATTGTCTCTCACACTGGTTTGCAAGCATGACACGGCAGCTGCTGACCAGAGGAAATTCACTTAAACTGTTTACTGACAACAAGAAACCATGTTCGCTTAGCAATGGGTAGGGCCTACTACGATGATAAGATAAGAGGGAAGGCAAATCAGAACGACTGGGGGACAAATGGCAGTACTAGTTGCAGTGCTGAGTTTGTATATTAGAAATGTCCTCGTCCGAGGAACAAGAGCAGGAGACCGCCACTTCTCGGTGTCTCTACAACTAATTCTGACTTGCTGAGAAAAAATTCAGCCGAAGTAAAGGCGGTGACTGGGGGGGCACCCGATGAACATCCCCTGGATTCGCCAGTCATAGATGAATAATTGTTGGACTCTCGATAAGGAAATGACTTCCTTTTACACTTGCCACCTGTGAGTGTTGCTTTGGAAGGCAATCTTGTTAAATCTGGTTAAATCTATAAAATAAATGCACTGGTAGCTCAACCGCTAGGTAAGCTTACAGCCGTTTTAGTTTCGTGTCGCGATGCTTGCGTTGTTTTCGGTTAATGCGTACTTTCAATAAGAACCATCTCTACATTATATTTAAGCTCATGTCTCCTCATTTTCTCCGGTCAAATTTAATACAGTTTGTTCGTAGCGACTACATAGACGCTATGAATAAAACTGTCCTGAAGGCAAACGTTTGGATTTCGTCTGCGCTACAGCGCTACGTCATACTATAGTGACGTAATATATATACTTCCTTAACCTCATCGAATCCTTACGGTAGCGAACGGCAACAAACGTTTGTGTGAGGCCTGTGAGAGGCACGCATGCATGTCGAGGACCCGGAATGAATCGATGATGTCAATGGCCCACACGGGCAATGGCTGATCTGACGATGATGTCAACGGCCCACACGGGCAATTGCTGATCTGACGATGATGTCAACGGCCCACACGGGCAATGGCTGAACTGATGATGATGTCAACGGCCCACACGGGCAATGGCTGATCTGATGATGATGTCAACGGCCCACACGGGCAATGGCTGATCTGACGATGATGTCAACGGCCCACACGGGCAATGGCTGAACTGACGATGATGTCAACGGCCCACACGGGCAATGGCTGATCTGATGATGATGTCAACGGCCCACACGGGCAATGGCTGATCTGATGATGATGTCAACGGCCCACACGGACAATGGCTGATCTGACGATGATGTCAACGGCCCACACGGGCAATGGCTGATCTGACGATGATGTCAACGGCCCACACGGACAATGGCTGATCTGACGATGATGTCAACGGCCCACACGGGCAATGGCTGAACTGATGATGATGTCAACGGCCCACACGGGCAATGGCTGATCTGATGATGGTGTCAACGGCCCACACGGGCAATGGCTGATCTGACGATGGTGTCAACGGCCCACACGGGCAATGGCTGAACTGATGATGATGTCAACGGCCCACACGGGCAATGGCTGAACTGATGATGATGTCAACGGCCCACACGGGCAATGGCTGATCTGATGATGATGTCAACGGCCCACACGGGCAATGGCTGATCTGATGATGATGTCATTGCTATAAATCGATGACGTTTTCATTGGCGTACTTTCCAGCAGGCCGTATGTAGACACTACTCTAGAGCGTAACATCTAAATCTAAAAATGTGGATTGGCATTGTGAAGTTATACATTTAAGCGGGTTGATTTAAAATGAAGCAGGCATTTATACCGGACAAGGACTTTTCTTCTTCCATGTTAGTTCTTGTTAATTTCATGCACGTACACCACTTGGGCAATAGCGTCAAATATATTACTTGCATGCATACCGAAGTTGCAGAACGACACGAGCCTCTCCTGACTAGGGCGAAACACCGTAACCTATAACAGTTCGGTAACACGTCGAGCATAACACGCTCGCGAAGGAGATCTTGCAAGGTACGGACAAAAGGACATGTCTAGGGCCACGGGAGCTCTTCGATGCTGTTCACAGCCGTGCCAGATGGAGGGTGCTTTCTGTCGGGGCTTCGTGGCGTGCACCTCTATGATGTGAGTGAGTGAGCTGGTGGGTGGGTGGGTGAGTGGGTGGTTGAGTGGGTGGGTGAGTGAGTGAGTGGGTGGGTGAGTGACTGAGTGAGTGAAATTTACGCACACCTATATACAAGCATAACTACCCACTTAATATCTCACTACATACCAACTTAACCCCACCTACTTACCCACTTAATCCCACATATTTAATTCCACCTACCTATCTAGTCTCAGCAGACTACCTCTAACAACAAAAACACTTCCTGTCCCTATACCAGGGGAAACAATCGTCTCTCTTTCGATTGTCAATGGAACGCCAATCAGCGCTTCAAGACTAGCACAATTGACAACCCGAGATCCAGTGTTATTGAAGGCAGGGGTCTCCCTAGAAAAAATACGCATGGGCCAATTGGCCCATACAAGCAAAATTGTATGGGTCATTTCAATGATGATTGGGTCAATATAGTTTTGGCCGGAGATCTGTTTTACATTACAAATGCGGCGGATCATGTATGTCAAGAGAACAACTTTTGATGTACGTACAAAATTGGTATGACGTTAAAGCAATGATTTAAAGTGAAACTATTCTGGAATCCTCCACAAGCACCATGTAAAGAAAGGCTGTTTTCAAAAAGCTTTACACAAGGAGTTAATATTACTGCTAAAAAAATTGTACAATATTGTTTACATTAAGTAACAAGTATGTTGATGTATGTGCATTGAAGGAAGTATTTCATTGTCAGCAGACATGCACAAGGCACACCAGTATGTGTACTGTATCTGCAGCATCAGAATATACATACTGACTGTGACAGTCTGGATTAACATATATATATATATATATATATATATATATATATATATATATATATATATATATATATATATATATATATATATATATATATATATATATATATATATATATATATATGACAATCAAATCACAAGAAATACATCTTAGACAAAACAGGTTTTTTATTTTGACTGGTGTCAAAACAATCTGGAAGTATACAATCAATATGAGATGCAAATTATCCATAATTATAATTAATTGCACACATATCAAATATTTTGTTAAAAACAACGCATCACTAACTGGACATTATTCATTAGTGATTACTATCCCTCCTGATAATTTATAATAATTATTAATATACCCACATTAATTATTGCTGCTATACATAACAGAATGCTAAATAAATGTGTCACAACTGTGCCAAGTAAAATAAATGAATTAATATCTAGCGGTAGTCATTCACACAAATACAATCATAACTAACGGCATATTTATATCCTAACAGATATAAATATAGTGCTAATACTTCACATGATAGCTATGTATCAGCCAGATAATAAATTACAATTTATATAATTATAGCTTTACTTACTAGAACTTGGGCAGGGCCACTGACATGGATGCTATGTAACACTCAGCCCTAATACTTGACACCAACTGAGGTACTTGTGTCAGGGATAAATTGGAGGAAAACAACTAAGATTGTTTTTATCCAAAGTTTGCAAGATAGTACTTTCTGTACCCTTCACATAACAAGTAACAATAATTACAGAACTCAAGACACTTGCACAAACCAATGACTGGTCACATCCACTGTGTAATTATGGAATAAAACATACCAACACAATAAAGCTGATGAAACAAACATGTTACTTGATTGAGCAAGACAACTGTTCTGGTCCAGGTGAACCCACACAAGCTGAAATTATGTCAAGTCAGGATGACACTCTCTGCAGACAAAATTACTGGAAATCACTTCTATTTTGTCTTAGATCTTCATCCTTTACATTGGGCACTGTGGAATGACCCATCACTTTAGTTAGCAAAGATTTTGCGGTGGCAATGTTCGCACCATGTTTTCAATGCTAGTTTAAAATCAAAATCCCCCAACCTGCCTCCTTCCAAGTGCACTCGCATCAACTGGTCACAGTGCTCAGTACTGAGCCTACTTCGCAGTGATGTCAGAGCGAGATTCTGCAAAATGTCTGAAAATGTCAAGTGGCGTGTAATTGTTGATGTCCGAAAGTTGTTCGTTCCTTTGGCCATTGTGCTGTTGGATTTGGCTTCCCTGCACAGCTGGCAGTGCATCAGATCTTTTCTATTATAATATCGGAGCCATTTATAGGCTGACAGCCACATCTTTTGGAAGTTCCTCTTCCTGGGTCCAGGTGTGCGTCTCGTCGTAGCTGCTTGCTCCGGTCCCTGCGTAGTTCCCGATGAAGCTGCTTGCTCCTGTCCCTGCGTAGCTCGCAACAAAGTCCCTTGCTCCTGCCCCCGTGTACTTCCCGACGAAGTCACTTGCTCCAGTCCCTGTCTACTTCCAGTTGTCTGCTCTGGTGTAGTCATTTGTCCCGGTGTTAGAGTCTGTAAAAACCATTGAATACATATAATTGAATAAGTAAAATTAATTAATCATAATTTGCAATAATCCAAAACAGTTGCACTAGGTGATGACATGTAAAGTTGGTTTATTAACAAGGTGATATTGAACTGACAATAGCAAATTACTACAGAATAGCTCTATGTACAGCAATTTGCACACACAATTATACACGGAATAACAGACATGCAATCACCACAACATAACCCTTCCTTATACACGTTTTTTGGCTGTTAAATTTGGCTTTATTTATCACACAATACACTTTGTGACTTGGTCCAACTTCCGCGTTGACGGACTAGCATAATTATAGGCAATACAGCGCCCACTGTGGCACTGGCACGTCCCATGATGATGATAAGCGTATTATGACACAAATCCAAATTGTTTAAATATTCGGATGTTGAACGACAGTTATTATGAGGTATTTCCTAAATTAATGTATGATAAATATTGCATGTCAACGCAATTAAGATAATACGGACGCGCCGGTTGTCGTGGGAGATATTACGTCATGTGCAAGTCACGATTTATGCCAATTACGAATTACTTGTATCACAGAACGACACGTTCTAAGGCACCGTTTAATGAATATAAATGTAAAGGTGCATTATATACTTACATTTTGACGGAAAACATTTCGGATGTCCGGCTGATTCAGTTTTCTTTTCTTTTCTTTTTGGGCAGCATGTTGAATTTCGGTGAACGCGCGACAATGTCGCGTATACGAAACGCCGCGTAAGCATTGTGTGTTTATTCGGACTCCGCTATGTGGCGCCACTGTTTGTTGCTGTTAAGGCGAAGTCACGTAGTCGTGGAAAGAGCGACGCAAGAACGTAGGACTACCGTATAAAATAGCCGCATCAACGATACGAGTGGTTATATTAGCAATATAAGACTATACTGAATTAGTATATCCTTTATATATTTACTGGTTATGAGGACTTTTCAACCGACGTACAGCAGCAAAGTGGTGTTATCAAAGTGACAACATGATACCGGCCCAACTATAGGAAAGCCCGCGCGCCAATTGTCCCAAGCGTTAAGAAGGATGCGCGTCATTCTAACGCTCCATTGGCGCATTGCGCGTCCCAAAAGAGACCCCTGTGAAGGTTGTGAATGTCGTGAAGAAAGACTGGCCGCGTGATGTGGGCAATGAATTTGCACCGTACACGAAAAGGAAGGACGAACTATCCGTAGAGCAAAGATGTTTGCTGTGGGGATCTCGTGTGGTTATTCCAGCCCCCGGTCTAGAAACGCTACTGGACAAACTTCACGTCATCCTGGCATCGTGCGAATGAAAGCTTTTGCTCACAGTTTTGTGTGGTGACCTGGACTTGATGCAGAAGTTTACGTCATGGTTAGTAGTTGCGTAGTTTGTGTAGTGTAAACCCCCAAACTACAACGGGTCAGACGTCCGCAGAAATGCTGACGGTGAGACGCCCACGATTCAGACTTGATCTGGTTTATCCTGCCCTGGACAAACAAACCGCTGCGCGGGAGCGTCGCGGTGTAGCACTGCCTCCGCGTGAATTCTATGCGGGTGTCGCCGTCTGGTGGTGAACGTCGCTGGCATTCCCAAATGGCTGCCCGGACTACTTCAAACCAAACTGGGTCCTGTCTATGTCACCATCAGATTGACTGACGGCCGAGTCTGGAGAAGAAATGTGGACATTGTCCCCTAAAATATTGTTTTTTATTACAAAATCTTCATTTCAGGCACTGTAATGACTATTAGCACCTATTTTTGTGAAAAGACTTGCTTGCTATCATAGCGACCTGTAGTTATTTTACCAACTTAGGTTGAATGCACTCTGATAAATGACTAAATTGTAAATGGTGGTCTAAACCAGTGTTCTAGCAGAGACGAATCAGAGTAGCCTCACACGCAGCAAAGATGCAACAGCGGAGAGGGAATTACATCGGTACAACGATCAAATGTGAGACCCCCAAGCTTACATATTTTCATTTTTCTCTCATGCCTTATGGGGGATCCTGGACCCCCCAAACTCCCCTCATTTCAAACCCTGCACATGGAACACATCCATCTCCGGATTCCCGAGGAGAGTGACGGCGGCGCTGGGAGAGAACTACCAGTATCGACGGGTGTTCGTGCGTTTATGGGTGAGAAGAAGGCGAGGGGTGTACAAGCATCACCTTCAGTGAGATCGTCACTGGCTACGGCCGACCACCCTGTTGGACTGACTGGGCCGACAGGTGGAGAAGTCGCCCCGACTGATGTCAGTGAGTCTAGTGATGTGCGCACGCCGACAGAGGTTGCATGTAAAGCGGTCGCGGAGTCTACAGAACTTTGCAGATCTGCCAGAGTGCGCAAACCGCTTGTAAAATTTAATATGTAATTCATGAACTGCGTATTATATTACAGTTCAGTTGAGCACCGAACCTTTCCTCTAAATAACTTTCTTGTGTTAGTGCATATATTATCAGTTTGAACTTTAAATTTTTTTTTAATGGTATGGTATGAATTGCTATCTGTAGAATGAGCAATGCTTATACAGACCCTGACTGCTCATGTTTTAAGTTCAAAGCTAAATAGGGAGGAATGTGATGTTTCAGTTACTCAAGCACATTTTGTGACATAGTGGTTTCCGCTTTGGTGTTGCCTGTCTGGCACCCACGTTGGTTTTGGCTAATGCGTTTTATGTTACATGTAACTGGCAGTTATATTATAAAATAAATATTGTTTAGTTGTAACGAGCAGCTGTCATTAAGTCTTGTCGTAGATAACGAGGTGGTTAAAACACCCAAGATGCAATACTAACTTAATCCCATCTACCTTCCAACTTAGTATATCAAATACATATTTTATATAATAACAATAAATTATCAATTAAAAGTAGTTTTTATTAAAGTATATATATATATATATATATATATATATATATATATATATATTATGTATAAATATATCACCAAGATAAAACTACTTGTCATTCATGTAAGCAATAGAACATGCATATATATAATTTAAAATGACCACTTTTATCACATCAGATTAATTAGATATGTATTAAATACACAAATGCCCCATATCAGTTATCAATTTACAATTATCTACACCCGACTCAGGTAGGAATACATCACTAGAAATTAAATATACACAAATTCAGAGCTACCAACCTGGGACATCACTCAAAACTACAGTGCAGATGCTGTAAGCATGTGCAGGTGTAACATAGCATCATACACACTGTATTTTAACATTCGTTGGCAGTGTATATCATATGTAGCAGCACAGAATCTGTATTTTAACACGTGGGCTGTTTAACAGATAGCAGTGTGGACAATGTACTTTAACACAAAGTATAGTGCATTTTAACCCACATGGGTAGTGTGTAACATGTAGCAGTATAAACACTGCATTTTAACCGACATGGGTATGAATAATATGTACCAGTGTAAACACTGTATTTAAAAATGTGGGCAGTGTGTAGCATTTAACAGTGTAGAACGCTGTATTTTAGCACAAATATGCAGTGTGCAACATTTGTAGATATTTTAACACATGTGGGCCATGTGTTAAAATATGATATGTAGCAGTGTATACACTGTATTAACAAGTGCAGGCAGTGTGTAATGTGTAGCAGTGTAGAGATTGTATTAACACATATGGGCAGTGTAGACACATGTGGTAGTGTAAACACTGTAATTGGACATACATGTGAGTGTGCAACATGCAGCAGTGTAAATACTGTTTTGTACCACACGTGGGTATTGTGTAAAATGCAACAGTGTAGACACAGTATCTTAACACATGTGGACTCTGTGTTAACATGTAGCCATGTAAATACTGTATTTAGCACATGTAGCAGTGTAGACACTGTATTTTCACACTAATACATGTGGGCGTTGTGTATTAATCTTTTTACTCATGTGAACAGTGCATAACATGTAGCAGTGTAAATACTGTATTTGACATGGGTTGTGTGTGATATGTAGCTGTGTACACTTTATTTTAACACATGTAGGTTGTGTGTGATATGTAGCTGTGTACATTGTATTTCAACACTTGTGTTGATGTTGTCACATGCATTATGACAACTCGCGCAAATGAAAGACCAGCTTCTGTGCACTGATTACGGCATGGCTGAATGCTTTGCAAAGCAGGTGACTTAAATGCCTGTGGTGAAAGATAAACCACTTATCCTAAATGACAAGATAACGCTGCATATCTTATTTACAGGATGCCCAAGGGTTATGGCCGCATGTATGATGCGATCTGACACATTTCCTCAAAACTATAAAGCAGGGCTACGAAACTTCCTAAAGGGCAGTCCTTTGATCATAAACAACTATGGAGTCGTTTGCTATGAGGTTGTCCGTGTCGTGGAATATGGCGCTGTTCCTAGTCTGCTGAACAGCAATGGCTGCAGCACTTCCACTTCTCATGCGGTTACACACAGTCGCGCTTGGCTGCAACACGACAACACAGACTTCATCAAACACAAGTATATTATTTTTACATGTTCGTATGTATGTCATTGGTGGATCACAAGCTGTATACGAGCGTAGAATACGAGGTAGCCTGCAGATAAGTAGCAATTAGCGGCTCCTGATTGGCCACTCGGAGCACCAACTGGATGAAACTGCCCAACTTTCGAAATGGCAGCAGGTGTACTTGAATCCAGGTCCTCTTGATTTGCAGTCTGGTACTCTAACCACTGAGCCACTGCACATACACGTATAAACATACACATCGATGCATGCATGCACACACATGCATGCCTGTATTCACACATGCTTGTGTATACCGTTTTTGACCTAATAAGCGTACAATAAGTTAAAAATTGGGCCAAAAAATGTAAAAAGAAAAGAATTTAGTGATTAGTGTAGAACAACTGAAAAGTGGTGCCAACTGATTAACACTAGATGGGGACACTTCAATTGTTTCACACTAGTCAAATTACAATAATTGCTGATTACAAAGGGGGTGTACCCTAATCAGGGCATGTATGCTTAATAGGTTGAATAAGGTATATACAAACATTGTTCCAATTATTCAGTTAACATTATCTGAACTGCACCATCACAAATCATGTACCCTCTGTAGATGGGTAATACATGCACACATGCACACATGTACACATGTACACATGCATTGATGTACACACACGCACACATGTACATATGCACACAGATGAATGGATTTGACAATATGTTTTTTTGTATCTGTTGGGCTAAATAGTTGGACATAAATATTGCAATATTTTCCCATTACCAATAACCTGTGTCTATATTTGTTTGAGAATGTTGCAACATAAATCCCACACAAATAGGTTATGTTGTACAGTTATATTATGCAGGAGCTGCACTAGTGTAATCATTAAGAAGCTGCCTCCTCTAAAATCACTATCAAATTGTTATGAGACTGCAGAAGTCTTCAGAAGAGCCAGGAGAGGGACATAATTGGTCAAGAACTTGAGATAAATCACTGTTATTCCAAACTCACCATGGTTCCTTGGTTATTCACCTCATCTTTGTCATCATACGCAGGATTAGTAAAACCTTGGAGAAATGAAAAGAAGCCATTTATTACAACATTTCTTCATCTGCATGAACGGATCCTGCATCTGCATGAACAGATCCTACAATATGGTGTGACGGAACTATAGGAATGAATGGTTTTTGCACAGGGCTGAATACTGATCAAACCAGAAAAGTGATCTAAGAGAATATTGCATATGTTACCACGATAAAAGAATCTATTACATGGGTAATTGCCACTGCTGATGTGCTGTGTGTACGACGTCCAGTGCAATTAAAACCGGTATCGCACTTATAAATAGAACATTTTACCATTTTATTGTATGATGTGTTGAAATGTTATTTATGAACCCAAAATTATAAAACCTCATCAAACAATACTGGGTTTTATGCACCCATTGCTTTAGAGGGTTGGCTTGAATTTTTGGAAGCAACTCATGCATACAACCCAGTATCGTTCAATAAGTGTATATTACAGCTATGTCATAAAAAACAATACAGATAAATGGGCAAATCAGACCGGTAATGCACATACTTTTCTCACATCAACATCAAACGTTAAGTTGACCATACAATTTTCGATTCCATATAAGAAACCGCTAACTGTAGCAACAACAGAATATGAGATTCACTAACTTCACAAAATATATTATGATAAAACATAAATAAAACTAAAATAAAAAATAAAATTTCTAAAATTATTCCTGCGAGGCATTCTATGTGCTAAACATTTGGAGCACTATAGTGACAGTTGGCAAGGCACCGATTAAGCAAAAAAAAGATTAAAACGAAGATACATACACGCAGATTATTAATATAATGAAATGTCTAAGAAAAAATCTATACAAATTAAAATAAAAAATTGCCAAACAAACAATGCCACCATTATCAGTTACAGATAGTAGCACTTTGGGCTATGTAGCGCGGTGATTGTTGTGAGCATTGTGCTGCCATCTAGCGTGCCCAATAAAGACGCACAGAAACAAATGGCGCAATTGCCCTTAATTCACGAAATGATGCTGTGAAATGAATATTTTATTTCTCATATAATTCAAGTTAAATTTCCACTATATTTGAAGAACTAATTCATGATGTAACTAACAAACAATTAGAGAGTGATGTTAAAGCAAAACAAAAGTCATAGTTTTGAGGCAACACACCTACAAGCTAACAAAAACTAACCATTTGTAACTACAACCAGGAATATCACGCCAGTGGTTTTCTCAGAATTGGTTCTAAAAGTGGGCGATTCTGGTCAAATCTCAATTAAACTGGGGGCTGACATGTTTATTGGGTAACCAATAAGGTCTTGGTGGTTCTAAGAATTCGACTCTGGTGAAACGCATCAAGTGCCTTCGACTGAAATTGAAAGGACATTGGAAGTAATGCAAATTGTCAATCTAGCACACTGCTATGTCAGAACGGGATAAGTTTAATAAACAACGGCCAAGATATGTTGCATAAGTTGACTTTAGATGCGAACAGCATGGCCATATCCTATTGGCAAGAATACGAATAAGTGTATACGAATATATTTTCATTTGCCGAGTGAATATTGCCAGTCTATAGCATTCGTGATGTAGGATTACCTAACAGTGTGGTGTGGCCCATGAAATTAAGTTGAATGACTTTTGTTTTGGTTAACTTACTAATAAAATATGCTTTGCAAAAGTTTGAATAAAAAAATTATTCTTGATAATTCACAAAAAGTATTTTTCACAAATAAATTAGTGGAAACATGTTGCTGTAGAATACATGTCTAGCCTTATAGCGTATATAAAACTGAAATAATTTTTTTTCTGAGTGCATGTCTCTTACAACATTTCATACAACACCGCTTTCTTTGTGACATTGCCGTCAGAACCATTATGTCATTGTCATATTTAAACTGCATAAATGTAGTGTGAAACATTGCCTCTCAACTTCCATGTTCGTTAAAAACTTTCTTCTAAACTAACAAAAACCCTCAAAATCCAAATCACTGGAGTCCAACATAATGACAATGTTCAGAATTACATTTACAGTCAAACTAAGCAGTTGCTGCTGCTCTTCTTTATAATATTCTGCCTTAACATATCCTGCTGCGCGTCAACATTGTTGCACAATACAATAGATTAGAATAGAACACTTAAAAGTTACAATTTAATTATAAACATCACCAATGTTTTCCTGTTTTTCAACTATATAAAATCAGTTTCTTGCAGTAAATAACGGACTTTTATATGATTGGCTGAAATTACTTTGCATACCAGTTTCAGAGGTTTTATCAATTACAGTGTTCAGTGCCAATCCAGGATACAATTGTTACTATTTAGTCACAGAAATCATCAACGTTTCTAACTTTTGACACTTGCTACTCAAACAGGAAGAAATGGTTACTATTGGGTGACACAGTTTCACGCACGCTACGCAGTTTAAATATGGCCCCGTTGCAAGGCATATAGAGGCATTCTGACCTTGAGGAGTAAACGGGCTGATTCAGGCGATCTGGCCGCGAGATGGTTAATAAGACGTAAATAACATACAACTGTACATGGATGCTTTGGGCTAACTGCCTGACAAAAGGACATGGTTTGCCGTAATAGTATACAGTAGAACTTGGTTAACACCAAGTTGTATGGAGCTATGGTAAACTTTGAGTTCGTTCTGTGTGCATTTGAATTAAGCCTCGCTTGAATTAAGCCTTTTCATGGTCAGAAAATCAAGAATAAATGTTCTGATGTGAGCAATAATATGTAATTCCATCACATTCATTCATATTTCTATGGAAATAAATACAATATTATAAAACATGCTACTTTATTCAAATAAATATTCTGTATTAAACATAACAAAATATAAACCATATTTACATGAAAAAGACACTTTAAAACATTGAGCTAGTCAAATCACACTTTGAAATATTTAGTTTGTGAATTATGACATTAGAGCCTGTTTTGCGCTGGTATCATTCAGTGAATCTACAGTCAAACCTCGGTTTACGGTCACATCAGAGATACGGTCACCTTGCGATTACGGTCATCCTGGGACAGTCCCAAATGATTTCCATAACAACAAAGTATAGGACAGTTAGTCCCTCTAGTACAGTCAACTTGCTATTCAGGTCGCTTTGGCCCAGTCTCAACGGTGAGGTTCCACTGTACTAAATTCTTCATTGCAGCAAAAGTGATTCATGGATCACACACCTTCATCTTCATCCCTTGACGGGAATGGTAGTAGGGGTGCCATTCACACACAGTCCTCATCAGCGTTGTCTGTCCTCTGCTGTGCGTAACATGGTCGGTAGGTTTCGATGTGTCCATTGTTGTATATTATCTAGCCAGTTTTTCCTCTGTCAGCCCCGTCTTCTCTTGTCGTCCAGGGTGCCTCGCAGGATGGTTTTAATAAAACGGTGTTGTTGTGTCGGGTGATGTGGCCAAACTAGGAGAGCTTTCATCGTTTCAACATTGACAACAAGGGCTCTTGCTTTCCAGAATGGATTCCACTGGCTGTCTCACATATTCATTTGTCTTGTGTTCAGTATACGAAATGTGGAGGAGTCTCCTGAAGCATTTTGTTTCAACTGTTTGTATGTGTCTTTTGTCTCTGCTGTCAGAGTCCAGCTCTCGCATCCATAGAGGAGAATGGCTACAGCAAGTGCTCTGTAGAGTCTAACCTTGGTTTGGAAGCTGATGTCTCTGCTCTTCCAGATCATGTTATGTCTTGACATAGCAGATATAGTCACTGCGATCTGTATTTTGATTTCCTTTGCTTAAGGTGGACCCAAGTAATTTGAAAGAGTCTACTTACTCAAGGTTCTGGCCGTTCATCGTGATGTTAATGGTTAGCTTCTGTGAGGTCCTGAAGTTCACTCTTGCTGCCTCCCATGAGGTCAATACTGTCCGCAAAACGAGGACTACAAATTGGCCTTCCACCAATAGTCTTGGAGGGTTTCCTGCATAATGTTCTTGAGGAATATGTTGAAGAGAACAGGCGAGAGCGGGCTCCTACAGTTGTCCTGAAAAGTTCTCCAAGTTGGCTGTTTAGAAGTACTGTACTATTTGAGTAGGCGTACAGCGCCTGTATGACTTGTATCAGATCTCCATCAAAGTTGTACTTTCTCTTCACTTGCCATAATCCTTCTTAAAGTCAATGAATTTGTGGATCAGATCTTTTTTGGTGAAGCAGATATTTTTATGATCAGTCTTACATTGAAGATCTGCTCAGTGGTGCTTCTCTCAGCCCTAAATCCTGCCTGTTCTTCAGCCAGTATTTCTTCTGCTTTTCCTTTGAGTCTATTCAAGATGACCTATAGCATGATCTTGCTTGGGTGACTGATGAGGCTGATGGTTCTGTAATGTTTACATAGTCTTAGATTTCCCTTTTTTGGGAATGGAATGATCATGGATTTTGTCCATTCTTTGGGTCATTCCTTTGTTTTCCAGATCCTCTGGCCTAGTGTAGTGAGGATCTTTATCATTTCAGGGCCGCTGTGTTTGAGCTGTTCTGCTGGAATGTTGTCGGTGCTGGGTGATTTCCCTCCTTTCAGTGTGGGCAATGCCGCCTCTACTTCTTCTTTCATCACTTGCATGTCAACTGTTTCATCAGCGCTGCTGGTTTTACTTTCCAGTGTGCTGGTATCTGGGTTCAGTTTGCAATTGTAGAGCTCTTGGCAATATACTTGGTCCATCGTGTAAGAACGGCTGCATTATCAGTTAGCAGGGAGCCATTTTTATCTTTAATAACTTTAGCCTTGTGCTGTTGTTTTCTTGTCAGCTTCTTCAGTGCATCAAAGGCTTTCTCGCTGTTAGTCTCTTTTATGCCTTTCTCAACATTGTCACATTGCTCTGAGATCCATTATTGCTTTTATCATCTCCATTCTGATGATGCGATTGACAGTGCAGTATTGTCCCTCTGTTTCAGGAGTTCTTTGTGTTCTTCATATTTCTCCTTAAATCACAGAGATCAAGGATGTCATTGGTAATCCACGGTAGGATCTTTTCCTTTCTTTGCTAAGTACTTCTATGGCTGTTTCCTGTACAATTCCTTGATGTTGTCGGTGAGGACGTTTATGGCTTGTTTGAAAAGATTTGGAGCTGCAAACCTGCCGCCTATTCCAGCCTGAAAAATGTTAGCAAGTTCTGGGTCCTTCCGTTTCTCGATACTAAATCAAATATGTGGGTTTTTCTGGTGATGTGTCTCCTCTAGCTCAAGTTTCAATGTGGCCAGAACCATGTAATGGTCGCTGCCTAATTCAGTCCCTGGGTATGTTCTGGTGTTTGCCTTGTTGACGTTGGATTTGAATTTGTGCACACCTCAAGTGAAATGTCATTTTTCAGTTGTTATTACATACTGCAGGATGGTTCAGTTAGGTACAGGTCATATTATTTAATTGATTTGTGTTCAATAACTAATATTTCAACAATAAGGAAACTACCAGATTATGATGGGTATTTTGAGTTATGCAATATATAATTGTAATGCACAGTCTAGTTTGTGTTGCTACCTGCTTCAGCGCTCTCTGACTCCACTTGATATGGTCTTGAGGCATCCCGTTCTCTCATCAATAGGTGCTGAAACACAACCAGATGATTTCTGAGAGGAAACAACCATTTCTACTTGTGAACTGTGATTAAAAAATTTAATTTAATATGCAAAATGTGTATTTTTCTCTTTTCCTCAAATCGTTCGAAATATTAAGTATCTGAGTTTTATTAAACATTCTGGAAAATGTTGAAGTGGTAACTAAGGTAGATCCTGGGATGAACACATAACTTTGTGTCCTCGTGTTAGCAGAATTGGCTGATCTGAGTCACGAATGCGGTTGAGCGATGGAGACCTCATGACACATTGCACATTTACCCCATATGTGGGATGTTTTACTTTCCCTGGAATAGATACCAGTTGAAGGGACCAGCGACTTTGAGTGTCTCTTCCGAAAGACGCAGGCAAAGTGGGGCGAATGACACTGCCTAAGCTTTGAAACAGCAGCCGCTGGAGTTGAACCCTCTTGAGTGTCTAGGCTGTAGAGCTACAGTGACCCTGTCAAACTGATTGTACCTGTGGGTTGAGTTGAACCCCCTTGAGTCTCTAGGCTGTAGAGCTACAGTGACCCTGTCAAACTGATTGTGCCTGTGGGTTGAGGTGAACCCTCTTGAGTTTCTAGGCTGTAGAGCTACAGTGACCCTGTCAAACTGATTGTACCTGTGGGTTGAGTTGAACCCCCTTGAGTCTCTAGGATGTAGAGCTACAGCGACCCTGTCAAACTGATTGTACCTGTGGGTTGAGTTGAACCCTCTTGAGTCTCTAGGATGTAGAGCTACAGCGACCCTGTCAAACTGATTGTACCTGTGGGTTGAGTTGAACCCTCTTGAGTTTCTAGGCTGTAGAGCTACAGTGACCCTGTCAAACTGATTGTACCTGTGGGTTGAGGTGAACCCCCTTGAGTCTCTAGGCTGTAGAGCTACAGCGACCCTGTCAAACTGATTGTACCTGTGGGTTGAGTTGAACCCTCTTGAGTTTCTAGGCTGTAGAGCTACAGCGACCCTGTCAAACTGATTGTACCTGTGGGTTGAGTTGAACCCCCTTGAGTCTCTAGGATGTAGAGCTACAGCGACCCTGTCAAACTGATTGTACCTGTGGGTTGAGGTGAACCCTCTTGAGTCTCTAGGATGTAGAGCTACAGCGACCCTGTCAAACTGATTGTACCTGTGGGTTGAGGTGAACCCTCTTGAGTCTCTAGGATGTAGAGCTACAGTGACCCTGTCAAACTGATTGTACCTGTGGGTTGAGTTGAACCCTCTTGAGTCTCTAGGATGTAGAGCTACAGTGACCCTGTCAAACTGATTGTACCTGTGGGTTGAGTTGAACCCTCTTGAGTCTCTAGGATGTAGAGCTACAGTGACCCTGTCAAACTGATTGTACCTGTGGGTTGAGTTGAACCCTCTTGAGTCTCTAGGCTGTAGAGCTACAGTGACCCTGTCAAACTGATTGTACCTGTGGGTTGAGTTGAACCCTATTGAGTCTCTAGGCTGTAGAGCTACAGTGACCCTGTCAAACTGATTGTACCTGTGGGTTGAGTTGAACCCTCTTGAGTTTCTAGGCTGTAGAGCTACAGCGACCCTGTCAAACTGATTGTACCTGTGGGTTGAGTTGAACCCTCTTGAGTCTCTAGGATGTAGAGCTACAGTGACCCTGTCAAACTGATTGTACCTGTGGGTTGAGTTGAACCCCCTTGAGTCTCTAGGATGTAGAGCTACAGCGACCCTGTCAAACTGATTGTACCTGTGGGTTGAGGTGAACCCCCTTGAGTCTCTAGGATGTAGAGCTACAGTGACCCTGTCAAACTGATTGTACCTGTGGGTTGAGTTGAACCCTCTTGAGTCTCTAGGATGTAGAGCTACAGCGACCCTGTCAAACTGATTGTACCTGTGGGTTGAGTTGCTGCAGCCAGTCCAGTGCATGATAGGGGTCAACATGTCTGTCTCGTAGTGGACTCTCAGGGGACACACCATGACCTTGAATAGCCCCAGGACTGTAGTGGTCAGACCCAGGTGGGCCATGACGATGTGTTGAGTGCCTTGATTGCGCAGGCCACTGCTGCAGGGCCCCATTGTGCTGAGTGGTCATGTGATGAGCATGTGATCGACCAAGACCCCTCGCATCACTGAAGAGCACACAATGTATGATAATCATATCTGATACTAAAATATTGAAATAAAAATAACTACCAGTGCTAATCCACTGTAAGCTCCATAATGTATGAAGTTATTTTCTAGAAATGTTAGCATTATTAATGAAAAATATATGAAATCATGCCATAGTTAAACTTCACCTTATAATTTTGCCAATTATAATCACACACACACTCGCACGCACTCACTCACTCACGCACTCACTCTCACTCACACGCACACGCACTCGCACTCACACACTCACACACACACACACACACACACACACACACACACACACACACACACATAATTTTTTTCTGTATAAGGCTATGTTTGCACTTGTTAACTTGTTAATAAAGACTGATAGTCTGGCTATCTGAGGCTGTACAACACAAATATCTCATTAAAAATACATTTAATAAATTATTGAATTTATACATATATTTTAAAAAGAACAAACATTTAGTAATATTAAAATCAGTAACAAAGTTACAAAAACATTTCAGTAATTATTATGGTGATACATAAAAATTACAGTTCCTTAGCATCATGTCACGCTAGTTAAATCTGGATTTTCACTTCTATTGTATGCCTACATGGGTGTGCATGTCAAACGTACTTGTTTGTATTCTGTAATTCTTCAGTATTCACAGTAGATGGCGCTGCTGGAGCACCGGCACTGCTCCGGCTAACGATGTCATCAGACTTCAATACTGCAACACATAGATGATTCCTAACAATTACGTGCATATCTGTCACGGAGATCACAATTCAAGCAAGTAATCTGCAGTGCCAGGTACAAAGAGAGTGCCTTAAAAATACCTGGGTTGGTGCTGTCGTCGACAAATATCTAAAATAATCTAGGTTTGGATGGGTTTAATTTTGTAGCTAATTTTGATAAAAATTTTATCCCATATTGTTTTCTTGATCAGGAGTCCTTTTGAGCTCAAAGTCAAACTGGTATGATAGATTGACAGTACCTACCTATGTGTATACGTGCCAACTGTATGGATTTTTATTTTTACATTCCTTATCATTTTGTATATTTTGAACAATGCTTTTTTGTATTATGGAATATTTATCAATTTTGTGTTAAGCCGTCTATTCACACACCACAGATCTGAACATGTGAGAAATGACAGAGGTGACTTACCAAACACACCGGCCTGTGGCTGTTGGTCATGACAGCAACAACGGACAAAGAGGAGGGCAACGAGAGCAATTATGAGGAGGGCCAATAGAGCTGCTCCAATGACCAGTCCCACCAGCTCAGCTGTACTCAGTTGATGTGCTGAGCTGCTGACCGGTTCATATACATCGGTGTTGATCTCGCCCTGGTCAGTGTGAATGACTGCCATGGCTGTAGTCACACTGGACACAACGACTGTAGAGATTGGTGGCCCTGTAAACATGCATGCTGACTGGTTCAGCTCATCTCAAGTTCGACCAGAATTGGGCCATTTGGGCTCAACAACGTATTGGTACAGTCGAACCTCATTTTACGGACACTTTGGTAATACAGCCACCAATGTATTATGGTCACCTTGGTAATACAGCCACCTTGCTATTATGGTCACCAAAATTATTTCCGTAACACTAAAGTATATGACACTAAGTCCCTCTAATACTGTCACCTCACTATTCACACCACTTCGACCCTGTAATAGGTTCTACTGTATTTAATAATAATAATGCTGTTTCTTGATACAGTGCTTTTTAAGTAAATTATTACAATTTTTAAATAAAACATATTTGTATTTTTTTAATGCACCATATCTGCATTTAACTACAAGTCCACTGATCTAGTAGGTGATAGCAATTTATTCACATATCTGTGGCTAGTAATATAATTACACTGCTTACTTAATTGGAATTGGATTTCATAATGTCACTGACTTAGCACATGACTTAAATGTCAATCCAGAAAATCATCATTATGTTGAATTTTATCCTATTCTGAAGCTGAACTTGGGATACTTGCGACAGAACTGTCATACATAATGTGACGGTAGATGTTGGTTGCATTTACCTGTTTGCATGGTGACGTTGGTGAAGGGGCCCTGTCCTGCTTCAGTCTCAGCAGTCACACTAAAGCTGTACATGCTGGATGGCTGCAGATGAGCCACAGTGATGTGAGTATCTGTTGTCGTCACATTGGTAAAGTCCTCTTCTTGCAGACTCCGTTCTGTTGGTATTCACAAGTGTATGCATTTTTTACAAATAAGGTTGGTAATATCAAGATATTTTCAACGTAATTCTTTTCACAACTGCAAACTGTTAACTCCCTTGATGTTTCAAAAGATGACAGTTTACTTGCTAGTGTGTATGTGTGTCTGTGTGTGTGTGTGTGAGTGAGTGAGTGACTGAGTGGCTAAGTGGGTGATTGATTGCATGTTTGTGAGTGACTGAATGAGTGTGTTAATGAGCAAGTGAGTAAATGAATGAGTGAGTGAATAACTGAATGAGTGAGTGAGTGACTGTGAGGGAGATTGAGTGTGTAATTTAGTGGTGAGTAAATAAGAGTGACAAATGTGTGACTTGACGAATCAGTTGATTATTAACCATGTAAAATTAAGCAAAACATTCTCTTCTTACCTTGTCTTGACACCGCCCTGTCATTCGTTGTCACATCTGTGGTTGTCACAGCAACTTGGGTGGTTCGTCCAATGAAAGAGTAGTACACAACATACTGCTGAATGATGCCATTGGTCGATTCTGGCTGTTGCCATGACAACATGACTTCCTGGCTATGAGCTTTCACAGTAAGGTTGGTGATAGGTCCTGGAACTGTGACAAATGGCAGGCCATGACATGAGTGTAGTGACATCTGTCATCATGACTGGATCATGATACAATAATATTACATAAATGTAATAAACAACATTTACAAAACGATCTAGACAGATTAGTGAAATGGTCTGAGAAATGGCAGATGTTGTTCAATTTTGGGAAATGTAAATGCCTACATACAGGACATGGGAACTTGGATGTAAACTATAAAATGGGAGATACTGTTCTGGATACTACTGTAAAAGAAAAGGACTTAGGAGTTACAATAAGCACTGATATGAAAGTTTCAGAGCAGTGTGGTATTGCAGCTTCAAAGGGTAATAAAATTCTTGGGTTGATTAGGAGAAACATAACATACAAGGAAAAAAGCTAATTATACCTACGTAAAAAATTCTCATTTAGAATACTGTATACAAGCATGGAGACCATATCGTAAGAAGGATATAGATACGCTTGAACGCATACAGAGGAGAGCAACTAAAATTATTCCAGAACTGAGAGACCTTAGTTATGAAGAACACCTGAAGGAATGTGGTTTAACAACTCTAGAGACAAGGAGGTTATGATGAGATCAGATTGAAGTTTAGAGGATATTGAATGAGTATGAAAATATTGATAGAAATATGTTTTTTTCACTCAAGAAAGGACGAGGTAAAATTAGTAAAGGATCAGTGTAGATTGGACATCACAAGATTTAACAAGATTTAACAAGATTGCCATCTCGAACAACAAGTTCCAGATGGCAAGTGGACAAGGAAGCCATTGGCTTATCGAGAGTCCAACAATTTTCTCATCTATGTGTAGCCCGCCCTTATCAGATATCTGTCAATTCTATTTTTAAACATATTCACACTACTAGCATTAACACAATCGTTTGGCAGTTTGTTCCATTCATTTATCACCCTCTGTGAGAATGAGTACTTTCTCATGTCCAACCTACACTGCTCCTTAACTAATGCTGCTTTGTGTCCTCTAGTTCTACTGCCTTCTTTAAGTTTGAAGAACATATTCCTATCAACATCCTCATAACCGTTCACTATTTTAAACACTTCTATTTGGTCTCCTCTTAGTCTCCTGGTCTCTGGTGTTGTCAAACCACATTGTAATAAGCGACTTTCGTAACTAAGGTCTCTTAATTCTGGAATCATCTTAGTTGCTCTTCGTTGTATTCGTTCTAGCTTATCTGTCTTTTTTACGATATGGCATCCATGCTTGAATACAATATTCCAAATGTGGTCTAACTATTGCTTTGTACAGGGGTACAATTAGATGTTTCTCCTTATACGTGATAGTTCTCCTAATTAGGCCTAGAATTTGATTTCCTTTCGAAGCAGCAATCCCACATTGCTCTGAAACTTTCATGTCAGCATTAAGTGTTACTCCTAAATCCTTTTCTTGTGTGGTTCTACCTAGTACAGCATCCCCCATTTTATATTCCTCGTCCATATTTCCATGTCCTACGTGTATACATTTACACTTCCCAAAATTGAATAACATTTGCCATTTTTCTGACCATTTAACTAATTTTTCTAGATCATCCTGTAAACTTTGTTTATCTGTATCATTAGTAACCTTTCTGAATACTTTTGTGTCATCTGCAAATTTGAGTACTTTGCTAGATATGTCATCCTCCAAATCATTTATATATATTAAAAACAGTATAGGGCCTAACACTGATCCCTCTGTTACCCCACTCAAAACAGATTTCCAGTTTGAAATCTTACCATCTACTATTACTCTCTGTCTTCTGTGTGTAAGCCACTTTTCTATCCAGTTGATTACATCATTGCCTATACCATGGGCTTTTAGTTTAAGTAACAATCTTTGATGTGGCACTTTATCGAAAGCTTTCTGAAAATCTAAGTAAACAACATCCACTGGTGACCCGTGATCTACCCACTTTGTAATTTCTTCTAAAAAACATAAGAGATTGGTTAGACATGACCTTGCTTTTAAGAATCCATGTTGAGATGTATTTATTAATTTATGTTTTATGAGGAATTCCACCATGTGGTCTCTAATTAATGTTTCAAGTAATTTACATACAACTGATGTTAAACATCAGGAAGTACTCATTCTCACAGAGGACAATAAATGAATGGAATGAATTGTATACGGATTGTATAACTGCTAGCAGCGTGAATATGTTTAAAAACAAGGTTGACACATATCTCAGGAGGGCGGGTTACACGTAGACAAACATTATTTGACTCTCGATAAGCAAATGGCTTCCTTGTCCACTTGCCATATGGGCCTTTGACTTGGATGGCAAATAACAACATCAGGGTTGTGGAATCTTGTCACCAATATGCCAGTGTTTATTTGTTGTGCTATCTTCAACCTAGTAACACTGCGCAATTACACTGACATCGTACAGTGTCACATTGAATTTGTTGCAATTGCAGCACTAATAATTTGACACTCCATTTACATGACACAGTCAATGACTTGTGCCACTGTGTCATGATACGAATTCTTGGTTTTTAATGTTTTAAATTCAGAGCAACAACAACATTTCACAATTATATGTCACGGTGACACCAACACAATGGTTACATCATGGTGACATTAACACAATGGTTGTGTCATGGTGACACTAACACAATGGTTATGTCTTGGCAACACTAACACAATGATTTTGTCATTGTGACACTACTGTAATGGTTGTGTCATTGTGACACCACTGTAATGGTTGTGTCATTGTGGCACTACTGTAATTGTTGTGTCATTGTGACACTACTGTAATGGTTGTGTCATTGTGACACCACTGTAATGGTTGTGTCATTGTGGCACTACTGTAATGGTTGTGTCATTGTGACACCACTGCAATAGTTGTGCCATGGTGACACCAATGTAATGGCTGTCATGATGACACTACTGTAATGTTTGTGTCATGGTGACACCACTGCAATTATTGTGTCATTGTGATGTCAGAGGCAAAGAACTTACGAGAACAAGATCATAAATTAGTCACATTATTATGAGTTTCACTAGTTAATGGCTACATCTACACTTATTAATCATACTCACTTTGCATATAAATATACTATTTCTTTTTAAGCTACTAGCTGTCATTGTTGTGACAATGATACATTTACACAAGACATGACTGTCACTACATAGCTGAAATTCATAAAAGCAGCCAGCCTGTCATTGTCCTCCTGTTCTATCTGTCTACATAGTTATTGTAGTTACCACTGGCAAGTGTGCGGACAGTTCTATCTGTCTACATAGTTACTGTAGTTACCACTGGCGAGTGTGCGGACAGTTCTATCTGTCTACATAGTTACTGTAGTTACCACTGGCGAGTGTGCGGACAGTTCTATCTGTCTACATAGTTACTGTAGTTACCACTGGCGAGTGTGCGGACAGTTCTATCTGTCTACATAGTTACTGTAGTTACCACTGGCGAGTGTGCGGACAGTTCTATCTGTCTACATAGTTACTGTAGTTACCACTGGCGAGTGTGCGGACAGTTCTATCTGTCTACATAGTTACTGTAGTTACCACTGGCGAGTGTGCGGACAGTTCTATCTGTCTACATAGTTACTGTAGTTACCACTGGCGAGTGTGCGGACAGTTCTATCTGTCTACATAGTTACTGTAGTTACCACTGGCGAGTGTGCGGACAGTTCTATCTGTCTACATAGTTACTGTAGTTACCACTGGCGAGTGTGCGGACAGTTCTATCTGTCTACATAGTTACTGTAGTTACCACTGGCGAGTGTGCGGACAGTTCTATCTGTCTACATAGTTACTGTAGTTACCACTGGCGAGTGTGCGGACAGTTCTATCTGTCTACATAGTTACTGTAGTTACCACTGGCGAGTGTGCGGACAGTTCTATCTGTCTACATAGTTACTGTAGTTACCACTGGCGAGTGTGCGGACAGTTCTATCTGTCTACATAGTTACTGTAGTTACCACTGGCGAGTGTGCGGACAGTCTTCTCTGGACTGAGAGGACCAAAGCCATGAGCGATCTGAGTAGTGAAGGCTTGCACCTGTACTGTGTATACACTCCATGGCTGCAGGCCACTGCAAACACAGCAGTACATTCGCATTAAAACTCCATCCTCAACTGATTTAGCCTATCACGAATCCGGTTCGATAATGTCCTAATATGTAATGTGTGAATATTTATGTAATATACACAGTCGGCTTAATTTAAAAAGTGCATACTTTTGTTCAAATCATCGAAAGAATTGACTTTAGTTGTTAGATCTGGCAAGGCTCAAAATAGTGGATATCCAAAACGGCAAGCACCTTATGGGGTCAAGGCTGATTATGGGCGTGACGTCCATCCTCTTACCGATCACATGCCAAAATTAAGTAAATTTCGCCAAGGGCGAAATTTTTGAGTTTTCAGCGTTTCCATTTTCACACCAATACATGCTGGATCAAGCATTAAATAATTTAATAGTTTGTCTGATGATTTCACAAAAACTACATACAAATATTGCACAAACGAGTTAGCGTGTCGTAATCAGCAATGACACAACATCCTACAATACTATTTACAGTTGACTGAATGAATGAGCGAATAAACTATTGAATCAATAAGTGGGAAAATGATCAATGGCCAACTTTAATTCAGCAAAATACTGCACAATATTGGAATATGACAGAGCAACCCCAGCTAATACAAACAAGTTGTGACAACTTATTTTACTGCATCGTCTTGTCTTCTAAAATGACCAGCGGTCAGTACCTTGCATGTCTGGGGTTACTCACCTGATGACCTTCGTCAGTGTACCCTCATTGGCAACATAGACGCTGTGAGTGGTCGATTCAGTGAAGAGATTGTACCGGACCACGTAGCCAGACACATCGCAGTTTTCTGTCTCTGGCAGTAATTGCTGCGACACGATAACACAATACACGATGTCACATCAATATCTGTGTAGTATCAATACCAGACATGGGGTAAAAAAATACATCATATCTATTCAATTCCACATACCAATTCCAATTACACACCAAAAATACCAATTCCAATTATCAATTCCATAACGAAATAACACTTTGTGAACAGAGCAACCGTAGACATACCAGTACTTAATGTCTAAAAATAACATCTAATTTAGAGCAATGTATATAATTTCTTGATATTATGCTACATAATGATAAACAAATACGATATATGCAGCATATTATATTTTATTGATTACTTGCAGTGAATAATTGAGTTAAAATGTAACTGAAAAAGTAATTGAAAATACTATTACCTTTTCACCAATTCCAATTACTTTTAAAAACAAAACAACAATTCCAATTCCAGAACTGTTTCAGTTCCAATCACATTACTTACCCCAAATCTGACCAATACTGGATACAAAAGACTTAATGGGCAACAAAAATGCTGTTTTGATAGGCTGGTTTTGACAAATGTACTAATTAATGCTTAGTTAGTATCCAACTGATAACTACACATGCTACATTTCTGTTGCACACGTTTGTCTGTTGAGGGTCGTCCATTTTGTCATCACGTGCGCGTGCAAGGAAGAATCAAATAGTTAGGCACTTTAAATGATTTATGATACGTACTAGTTAAACGAATCATTATGTCACTGCATAGGCATACTAAAATCATAATTATTTTATTTGTGGATTTCCCAAAAAGGGAGTTCCTTTTCAGACTGATGACAATCATAAACACTGCACATACTATTAAACTCCATCATGTTTATTCATCTACAATGAAGCTATAGTTGTGTGCAATAAAGTTATAACAATCCAGAATGTAGCTATGCCTATGTGCAATGAAGGTATAACTGCCTACAATGTAGCTATCCATGTGTGCAATAAAGTTACAACAGTCCACAATGTAGCTAAACCTGTGTGCAATAAAGTTATAACAGTCCATATTGTAGCTATACTTGTGTGCAATAAAGTTATAACTGCCTACAATGTAGCTATACCTGTGCATGTGCAATAAAGTTATCACTGCCTACAATGTAGATATACCAGTGTGCAGTAAAGATATAACTGCCTACTATAATGTAGCTAAACCTGTATGCAATAAAGTTGCAACAGCCTACAATGTAGATACGCCTGTCTACAATGTAGATATAATTGTGTGGAATAAAGTTATAGCTGCCTACATTGTATCTATACCTGTCTTATATTAAACTGCAAATTTACACACAATGTACATACATACTTGCATGTGTCAAGCTTGCCTACCTTCCAACGAACTTGGATGGATAACATTGGCAATGCTTGCAGTTTAATGTCTCTAGGTTGTCCACCTGGAGCTGCAGCGTAAATGAAGTGCCATTATTGTAGTGATTATGGGGTGTGTTGTTGATGCAACGCAATGTATGAATAGATGACTTTTTGTTTTCATTATCACAAGTACATGCAGTATACACTTTCAAAAGTGAGCAGTACTTTAAGAGATGTTAGATCACTTGACACAGAGATTGGTAGAGTTGTCTGTGCAACATGACTTGTCTATGTGATGTGACTTCTTTATGTGACATGACTGTGATGTGAATTCTCCACATAATTTGGTTCCACTAAATTTTGCGACTTCTTCAAGTGGTGAGAGTTAGCTATGTTAAACAATTTCTCTTCATGGCTCTTCATGTAGAACTTCTTCATGTGGCATGGCTTCTCTACATGACATGACTTCTCTACATGAGATGACTTATCTACACTATATTCTCTGTGTAATGTCATAACTTTACATGGCATAATTTTCTATACTAAACTTTCCATTGCACAGTGATGATTCTTTTTCTCTACACGTAAAAGATTAAGGTATGTTCTTATATACAGTGTGGCATCCAATCCTTGGGATTGTTAAAACACCTTACATTCAACTCACTGGCAGACCTGTTCATTCCAGTGCCAACTCGACTACACTGGGAATCAACCATGCTGCAATTACTGTGCAAAGACTATTTGTTCACATATCCACCAGTCTAGAGACAGGTACTCATTTATATTTATACAGCTGAGTGAACTGAAGCGACGTGGATTGATCAAAATTGCCCAAACTTCGAAAAGGATTGACAGTCACCATGCCCCATATGTGTGTACAAACTGTACGTGTGTGTGTGTGTGTGTGTGTGTGTGTGCGTGCGTGCGTGCATGTGTGTACAAACTGTACGTGTGTGTGTGTACAAACTGTACGTGTGTGTGTGTATGTGTGTGTGCAAACTGTACATGTGTGTGTGTACAAACTGTACATGTGTGTATACAAAAGCACGCAAATAAATGCATGTGCATGCATTTGCACCAACTGTTACAAACCTTGAGGGAACGTGCGTGCTGCCAATGGCCTACTTTCTACACCTCGCCCAATGTTGTTATATGCTATGACTGTCACTTCGTAATATCGCCATGGTAACAACCCAGTTATTTTGGCATCAAGGATCCCAGGTGGGACACATTTCTCCATCTTCGGCATGCCGGAATGTAGTTCTCGGTAGAGCACACAGTAGCCTTCCAAGGCGCCATTCTCACTGTCTGGGGACATGGGCTGTGCAGAAAAACATTAGACTAGAATCATTTCGTCCCACAACTAAATATCAGCAGTGTCATCTGGCAGATTAAAAAGCACTAATTTTAGGACATTTTATTGACAAGCCTGGTTTTCTTTGCCAAAAAGTAAATTTCAACAGCGTCACTCCTAGACAATATTTTAGATATATGAATCGTCTCATTTATTTTAGTGCATTACAATATAAAACAAAGCAACAGCTGTGTTAAAAATCAGTTAGATCTGTAAACGAAATTCGCTGAAATCATAATTGACACAGACGCCACACTTCCCATAATGCATTGCTTAATTCTGATGTGATAACTGCATCAATAAGTTGTTGGTTGATGGTTAGGGGAAGGAAAGAAAAGTAAGGATTTCGGGTGTCAGCTTTTGTGTCATGGTTGATGGTTGGTGATGAATGCATTGATTTGTGGGTGAATAAACTATTTGCTCTTTTCTATACTATAAAATAGCTTGTTGCTCTGTCTGTCTGTCTGCCTGTCTGCCTGCATGCCTGCCTGTCTGGCTGTCTGTCTGTCTGTCTGTCTGTCTGTTCCCTCATATCTCCATCAATTTCACATGTAGGGGGCTGACATTTTGTAGGCGTGCATGGGGCCCATGAGGAGGGTCCTACATTAAAACATTACAATTCCCCAGGGTGGGGACATCACGAAGGAACCTATGTGGACTTTTGACGTAGAATACCTTACCTCCCATGAGACCAGGATTTTTGATGAAGACTGGATAATCAGGTGGACATTGGTTGGACTGTCTGATGGAGCTGTTGAACATAAATATACACATCATGTGTGAACAACAATCAGGAATATCACACCAGCATGTGTTCTAAAACTGAGAGTGAGGTTAACTGAGGGCTGACATGACATGACAACCAGCGTGAATGAAATGCAAAACGCAAATGAAATTGGGTAACCTTCTTATTGGTGTATTCAGGAAAATACATATACTTAAATAGTATATGTAATTAAAAATCAGAAGTAAAGCATCACTAAAGCTATAAATAATTAATTAATTAAAACATGACTACTAAGCTGAATAAAATGGAGCTGCGGCACGAATAACAAAATATGACATAATGCTTCAGATAAAATTTGTTTCAAAGGGTCAGTTGTTTAACAAGGTTCATTGCCGTTAGCTAGGTTTGTCCAGATTACACTTGATGGAACAGGAAGGTTTTGGGGTTTTCCTCAACGATGCCACCAAGCTTGACAGACATTGGTAATTCATTCCATAGAATGAAGTAATAAAATAGAGCAGTTGGAGTTCTTCTCACCAGCAGCTGAAGTGGTTACGTCAAGTACTTCTGTGTAGCTGCTCCATAGTGTCATAGAATCCTGGATGGTGGCAGCACGTACTCTCCACTGATATGCCGTGAACGGACGCAGTGTCGCACACACGTAACGTTGTAGTGGCATCGTTGGAATCTCAATATTTACACGATGTCTAAACTCTGCACACAAATTACATACACATTGTCAGGTTACAGGGACACATTGGTCATGAAATGGGGACATGTCAAATCTTAAAAAACTACTCACCCTATTGCCTCCCCCACTTATATTCTGCTGGGCTGCATGCAATGGTCTGGGAAGGCACTTCTCAACAGATGTATTTGTGAATGAATTAATTGTCCATCTTCTTTGCACTCACCAGGTCGGGATTGATGGTTGAACTTGTACTCACTCAACCAACGAGTACATAGAGTACTACAGTACTACAGTACTACAGTACTACAGTACTACAGTACTACAGTACTACAGTAGTGTAGTCAATGTATTGTTCCAGGTTCGAAGCGATTTTAATTGTGTACATCAGACGGCTACATAGATAGTAGCAATATAATTACTCACATTGACAAAACAAAAAAACAGTGAAGATAAATATCACTGTAAACTGTAAAGGAAAGTCGTGAATGTAAACATCACGACTAATTATATAGACTCTTAAAGTCTAAAAGATTTGACAAGTAAACTTTGACTGGAAACTTTGAATTCTAATGCAGGTATAGTCTTGCCACCCCCTTGCAATCGGTCCTCCGGGGTATTTATATGCTAAGTTGACCAAATTCGGAGACCACCCCTAGAGGAACTATAATTGCTTAAATGCCCAATATGCTTTATCACTGGTTCAACTTGCTAAACCACCCTCCGTCTCAACTCAACCACTGGACAGTGACACTACCCTCCGTCTCAACCACTAGACAGTGACACCACCCTCCATCTCAACCACTGGACAGTGACACCACCCTCCATCTCAACCACTGAACAGTGACACCACCCTCCATCTCAACCACTGGACAGTGACACCACCCTCCGTCTCAACCACTGAACAGTGACACCACCCTCCATCTCAACCACTGGACAGTGACACCACCCTCCGTCTCAACCACTGGACAGTGACACCACCCTCCATCTCAACCACTGGACAGTGACACCACCTGTCTCAACCACTGGACAGTGACACCACCCTCCGTCTCAACCACTGGACAGTGACACCACACTCCATCTCAACCACTGGACAGTGACACCACCCTCCGTCTCAACCACTGGACAGTGACACCACCCTCCATCTCAAACACTGGACAGTGACACCACCCTGTGTCTCAACCACCAGACAGTGACACCACCCTCCATCTCAAACACTGGACAGTGACACCACCCTCCGTCTCAATCACTGGACAGTGACACCACCCTCCGTCTCAACCACTGGACAGTGACACCACCCTCCATCTCAAACACTGGACCGTGACACCACCCTCCGTCTCAACCACTGGACAGTGACACCACCCGCCGTCTCAACCACTGGACAGTGACACCACCCTCCATCTCAAACACTGGACAGTGACACCACCCTCCGTCTCAACCACTGGACAGTGACACCACCCTCCATCTCAACCACTGGACAGTGACACCACCCTCCATCTCAAACACTGGACAGTGACACCACCCTCCGTCTCAACCACTGGACAGTATCATCTTCTGAAAGCGTCCTTGCCAAGTTGGTAAATTAAACATTTTGGAGCTGGGCCCATCCAGGGATCCCAGGGTTCTTCCAGCTCCTGGAATTTCATTAACCTCCAAGGTCAAAACAATTCACTAAATGTCAGGATTAGACGGCTGTATTTGTTTTCTATAAGAGAGGATGGAAGTGTCATAACATTATCATCAATCTTTGGCACCATATGGATTTTATTATCCACTTGGGTGGTTTAACTACAAACTTTTCTAAACCTGCTTTTTTGATGCTAATCTAAGCTTAATATATCAGTTAAACATCTCCTAATGACTTAATACAATTAGTTATTAAAAACTAATTAAATCAAACTGGCATATACTTTACACTATGTTGACCAGATTTACAGTGTTTTATGTCTATACTAGCTGATTTGCACGGCGTTGCATGGGAAAACTAATCCTTGTACTAACTAGTCACGTTTTGGTTGGGCAATGTCAATGGCAATCACAACTTCATACCTTAACAATCATGTATAACAGCTGGTTTCATGTAATGAAGCATTTATACCGTACGAGAGAACGTATGAGGACGTTTGACGTATTGTACGTAATATTGTTCTGAGTTACATAATTTTCATCAAATGTCCATATAGGTTCCATCATTATATCCCGACCTCCTGGAGGAAATTTTTATTTCTTTTAATGTAAGAAACATCCCCGTGGCCCCGGGTGCACCTACGTAATTTCAGCTTCATACATGTCAAACTGACGGAGCTACGAGGGAACAGACAGATAGACAGACAGTCAGACAGACAGCCACAAATTACTTTGTTTAACAGATGAAAAGAATGTCACACGAGACTTAATAAGCAATTTGCTCGACTGTAATCATAGTTAGCTGATACTCTTAGAAATGCTTCTTGTGGTGGTTTTAAATAAGGTTTGGGGATACTCTTACTAAAGCTGCAAACTAGTATCTCTCACAGAGGGCACAGTAGAGTAATGGTCAGACCATTGGACTCTCAATTAAATCCTCTTGCTGCTGTCATCTTCGTGCTTGGGTAATATAATTTGCTCCACGTTGCCTCAATAGACAGTGGTGGATTTATGTGAATAAGTTGTCTTCGGGTAGTAATGTCAGCATGGCTGAATACTCCCCTGAGAAGTCGAGGTGGTGTTGGAGTGAACAAGTCTGCCAGGAGGTGAAGTGCTTTGAGCCGTCCTATGGATTGGATACTACACTATATAAAAATTTAAGTTTACTTACCACCTTTAGTATACCTAATCATCTAATCTGCTTAGTAGAATATCCAATAACAATAACACAGACCTTGTTGGAACTTGATCCTGTACTGTACTTGGTAGGTGCGAATATCGCCGTTTCTCACTCGAGGCACTTCCCACTGTAACTCAACAGCTGTGTCGTTGTGGTACAGCAGCCGGAAGTTGCGTGGAGAACTCGGAGCTGTAAACATGTTATTTACTTCTTAGTTTTTCTGTGACTTCTTGGTAAATCTTTCGGCATTTTGACAGAACAAAACCATGTTACTATGAGTGATGGACATGTTTAAATTGATGAAAGGCATATCAGTAAATGTACACTTGGGATTATTGGTCATAGTGCCAGTCTTCCTGACCCCTTTTAAGTTTATCTACAGAATACTGATAGCCCCTGTCTAGGTTACTGTAATGTCATTATACTTCAGTTTATCTACAGAATACTGATAGCCCATGTCTAGGTTACTGTAATGTCGTTATACTTCAGTTTTATTATATATTGTACTTTTTAGTTTACAATACATGTATTACTTGTCATTTATTAACACGTTACTTGAGCTGTAGGTTTTCACTGTACAGTGTATTGACAACTGTACTGTTTAATCTGTGGGTCAAATAACACTTCCGATTCTGATAGTAAATACATGACTAGTGGCAGTAAATACCTAACAGCCAAGGAAGTAAATACCTCACAGCAATGGCAGTAAATACCTTATAGCTGAGGAAGTAAATACCTCACTGCAGTGGCAGTAAATACGTGGCAACCAAGGAAGTAAATACCTCACAGCAGTGGCAGTAAATACCTGACAGCCAAGGACATAAATACCTCACAGCAGCGGCAGTAAATACCTCATTGCAGTGGCAGTAAATATCTGACAGCCCAGGAAGTAAATACCTCACAACCATAGATACTTCATTGTTGTGGCTGGAAATATTTTACCATGTTAACAGTAAATACTTCACAGCTGCAACAGTATATACTTCTGAGCTGTGGTACGAAATATTTCATACTTTGTGACATAAGTTGGCATATACAGTGTATAATAAATTTACCAAATTCTATTCACATAGTTCATACTGGTTGTCAGATAAGTATATTTATTCAGTAATTGCATCACCCCTTTATCTGGTGGTATGACAAAAACTGGTTCTTACTGGATGAACTGGGAGACATTTCCAAATTTGGATATACCTTTAAGTTTGCTTTGTGGTGCAGGAGTGCTGAAAAGAACAAATTGGTTGTAGAAAAGAAAGAATTGGTTGTACCATTTTCAAAAGTACGTGCTTCTATGACATTGCTGTAGGGGCTTCTGCCAAGGTCGTTTCTCATAGCAACACGGAACAAGTAGTCAATGGCAGGCAACAGAGTGTCAACTTCATAAGAGGTCAAGGTCACTGGAATGTCATCTTTGAAACTATCAAATGTCAATGCATTTCTGTAAAGAAAAACTCATTTTGATTGTCACATTCACACATAATGGTTATTAGAACTTTTACTTACTAAATAATTTATAATGTCACTCAGTTAAAAGAATTAACGCTTAATCCTGTTGTCCTTTGTGTAAGTAGATGTGAATTTATATGGATATGATGCCAGTGCATCAAAGGTTGTAAAAAAAGTAAACCCAAAGTTTACAAAAAGTACACCCAAAGTTTAGCAATTTTTTTAAACACCCATATAAGAACATACCTTTTTATCTTTGTTAGTGAGAGCTCTATGTATTACATACATTTACATGAACTGAGTGTGTGCAATCATACATCACAGTGACAGTTCGACACATCACTCTGAACCACCCACCTCTGTTTGAACTGAATAACAAAATATGTCAAGTTTTTACTGGAGACGTCTCTGCCTGGCTGCCATGTTACCAACACAGACGACATGGACAGAGGACGCACAGAACTTATATGTGGAGCCAAAGGCAGATCTGTCAACAGAAGCATAGGTACGTGTGTTGAAAAATTAATCAATTAATTTTGTCGGCAAGCCCACCATGTCCCGCCATTATCCTATTATCCTATTATCCTATTATCCTATTATCACATGAAATTTAGAAATTTTTTTGCAGATTCATTTCTTTATTTCAAATGAACTGTAATTAACTACCTAATATTATTATTATCATCATCTTTATCCAAACTCAAAATCCACAAACATTTTACAGCATCCGAGTTACCATTTTTCATGAGCACCAATACACGAATCACATTTGTGATGTGTTACATTATATTTGGACATAATATTAGAATTAATCACCATTATCTGACAAAGCTATCATACCATAAACGTTTAGAAGCTTAAAGATATATTCAGCAATTAATTAATAGCCACAATAAATCTGTTTAGACATACCTCTAACTGTGACTAGGAAGTCCTTGCTATCACTTCCAACTTCATTGTTTGCAACACAACTATACTGGCCGGCATCGACGGGTGTCACATAACGAATGGTCATAGAATTGTCCTTGCCAAATGTCAGCCTGTGATCAAGTGTCGGGACGAGCACAAAATGTTGGAATAGCCATCGCACAGTTGGCTGAGGAACTCCAGTCACATGACACAACACTTCAAGACTGTCTCCCCGATCGATGACGGTGCTGCCAGTAATGGAACTGATGTATGGTTTCACTGAAACATTGCATTAAACGGAAGTTAGACTAGCCAATGACTGCAAGACGGAAACAGCTTTAATAATGATAATAACTGATTTCTTGCAATCATGTGACTGAATAACTGATTTCTTGCAATCATGTGACTGAATAAAAACACAGGTTCAACATATGCATTTGCTAAAATTATATGCGTGTGTTTTAGGTAAGAAACTATTTCAAAGAAACTAAAAAAATAATGTATACCTATATATCATAAACGGATTACTATGTAAAAGGTACACTGTACACATTTATTAAAATATATAATGACTTAATATACAGTGTAGTATTATCTACATTATAAAATGCTACTGGAGGCACCAGTTGATGAGTTCTTTGCCCTGCTTGTCTTTACTTTTGGTGAGGGGTGGATACAACATCGCTTCTAGTATTTTATAAACTGTTCTATCAGAAATAGAAAAGCTGCCATTTAACTCGGATGACATCTTCTGAAACATCACATAAAATGGACTCTTGCTATATGGATGTGTTGTGAAACGGCCAAATTGTTTCACACATCCAATGTTCCTTGATCAGTGATGTATCCAGGATCTTGTAAAGGGGAGGCGATAGGTGAGGCCAAAGGGGAGGCCAAAGGTGAGGCCAAAGGGGGGCCAAAGGTGAGGCCAAAGGTGAGGCCAAAGGTGAGGCCAAAGGTGAGGCCAAAGGGAGGCCAAAGGGGGGCCAAAGGTGAGGCCAAAGGTGAGGCCAAAGGTGAGGCCAAAGGTGAGGCCAAAGGGGGGCCAAAGGTGAGGCCAAAGGTGAGGCCAAAGGGAGGCCAAAGGGGGGCCAAAGGGGAGGCCAAAGGGAGGTCAAAGGGGAGGTCAAAGGTGAGGCCAAAGGGGAGGCCAAAAGGGGGCCAAAGGGGAGGCCAAAGGGAGGCCAAAGGGGAGGCCAAAGGGAGGTCAAAGGTGAGGCCAAAGGTGAGGCCAAAGGGAGGCCAAAGGGGGGCCAAAGGGGAGGCCAAAGGGAGGTCAAAGGGGAGGTCAAAGGTGAGGCCAAAGGGGAGGCCAAAAGGGGGCCAAAGGGGAGGCCAAAGGGAGGCCAAATGGGAGGCCAAAGGTGAGGCCAAAGGGGAGACCAAAGGTGAGGCCAAAGGGGAGACCAAAGGTGAGGCCAAAGGGGAGACCAAAGGGGAGACCAAAGGGGAGACCAAAGGTGAGGCCAAAGGGGAGACCAAAGGGGAGGCCAAAGGGGAGGCCAAAGGTGGAGGTGGTTCCTTGCATCGCAAGGATCTTCAAGGCTATGTACTGGGTTCTAATGGCTATGGGAAGGCTATGTTTTTGGGATTGTCCTCTTTGGGTTCTGGGTAGGGTGGAAGCGGTGTAGACCATATTAAGGGTCCTTTCCATCATCACACAATACGAGCATAAAAGAAATTAAGCTGTTTAAATATGTAAAATTACACACACAAATCATCAGGAAATTTAAAACACAGATATAAAGTGATAATTGTTCTGCAACAGTAAACTGATTCATTTTTACATGATGGTCAAGACGATACCTTGGACGAGTAGGAATGCTGTGTGATTTGACTTTCCCAGGTGGTTTGTTGCCACACAAGTGTACCAGCCGGTGTGAACGGGCTGAACTGATGATATCGCAACCCTCTGGGACTCTACTGATGTGCCCTCTGGCAGCAATGAGGAACCCTACAACACCATGAATAATTTATGCCAATGATGGACTCTGCACACGCCTGCACACGCGCACACACTCGTGCCCACATGCGCACATGCGTGCACACACCACAAGCATGCATGCACACACATCAAACATGTATGCACACACACACTATGTACACACGCACGCACGCACGCACGCACGCACGCACGCACGCACGCACGCACACACACACACACACACACACACTCACACAATCTTGACTGTGTTATCAAGAACAGTTTCTACATGTATATTTAGGAGTGGCTGCTTAGCACTGTAACTATGCAGTACCTACACCAATCAACATCTATACAATCAAAATAATTACTACAAAATAGTCACATATTTAAAAAGATCTAGTTATCTATAAAAGTAAAATAATTATTAGAAAATACAATGTAAAATACAAGAGTAAAATATGGTTAGTTGTGGTCTGGTATGCCTACGTTATACAGCCATGTTATGTTCGGCTTAGGAACACCTTCTGCATCGCAGAACATGATGACGGACTGTGACTGGTTGACTCGTCTGTCTGGCGGGAAAAAAATCAATGTGGGCCGAACTGCAACAAACAAGACAGCTCGAGTATTGTATACAGGACAGAAGGTAAAGGTAACTTATACTACGCATTATCCAAGTTTCACACTTTGGCAGACGTGTTCCATCTAACACAACTCAACTTCTCTGAGAAGCATTCAGCCATGCTGCAAATATGGTACAAAGACTATTCTTACATGTACATAATTAGAAGAAAAAAATAAAGACTAATATTTACATTATAAAATGATGTCTCTGTGATCACATACACAACAGTTCTTTGTCTTGTTTTGTTTCAATCTGGGTTAAAGTGGCTGTGGGTGAAACTTTGGTGCATATCACAGTCTTGATCATTGAAGTACAACCGCCACTGTTTTATTCAGAAAAATTACGAGTAAGATTTTAAAACAGTATAAATTCTGTTGAGTCTCACAAACTTTGAGTAAGAGTAAACACAGACATGTGGCAGCACATTAAGGACAAAGTTGCTGCAAAACAGCCGAGCTCAACGCCAGAGTTGACTGAAGTAATCAAACATTTCTGGATCTTTGAAATATCAAGCGAGTATTTAAAAAATGTTTACTTTGAGCATACCACGATGTATCGAATCAGTCATCAGACACAAAGGTTACAGCTGCAAATACCAAAGCAGCATCTTCACTCTTAACAAACGTGTCTGTCTCTACTCTTTAAAATGTGTGAGACCCAACATAATTTATACTGCTGTATAAGCTTATTCATAATTGGTGGTGGTCGTACTTTAATGAGTAAAACTGTGCAGGCTGCATCGATTGCAGTTTGAAGCAGTTTACATTGCAGCTGTTTGATTTGTTTCAAGTAGCTGTGACTAGTGGCATTGCTAGTGCATTGATACAGGTCATATCCATGTAAATAATGTTCATAGCACGTCTTGGCATTTGCCCCAACCTGTGTGTTCAACTCACCATGCACTAGCAATGTACCCTCGCTTGAGCTTGACCCAGCGACATTGCTTGCTTGACATCGATAGCGGCCCGAGTCAGCTCCGGTCAAGTAGCTCAGTTCGAGACCCGTGGATGTCTGTCTCAGTCGGTCAGACTTCAGATTCAGTTCCGTGCCATCTTTGATTGGGAATAAAATGTAAATATGTTTCATTATGATGGCTAAAGCGCGGTGTTATTTGATGACTAGTTTTGAACAACTGAAAAGTGGTGCCAATTGTTTAACACCAGATGAGGACACTTTTCAGTTGTTCCACATTAGTCGAATAACAATAATTATGGATCTTTCTCATTAAAAAGGGAGTGTATACTAATTAGGGCACGTACACTTAACAGGTCGAATACAGCAAGTTTATTGTTCTTGTATAGTTAATTATTGTATATATAAAGTGCATGCTATGATAAAATATAAGTATTAATAAATGTACACATATGAAAATATAACAACAGTTAC
>BSQZ01000017.1:8975000-9132500 GCA_033239005.1 Lamellibrachia satsuma
TCGATACCAAGTTGTGTTTGGTTGTGGTGAGCCATACACTACACACTGCTATGCTATATAAATGTGATTACCTCGATACCAAGTTGTGTTTGGTTGTGGTGAGCCATACACTACACATTGCTATGCTATATAAATGTGATTACCTCGATACCAAGTGATGTTTGGTTGTGGTGAGCCATACACTACACATTGCTATGGTATATAAATGTGATTACCTCGATACCAAGTGATGTTTGGTTGTGGTGAGCCATACACTACACATTGCTGTGCTATATAAATGTGATTACCTCGATACCAAGTTGTGTTTGGTTGTGGTGAGCCATGCACTACACATTGCTATGCTATATAAATGTGATTACCTCGATACCAAGTGATGTTTGGTTGTGGTGAGCCATACACTACACATTGCTATGCTATATAAAAGTGATTACCTCGATACCAAGTGATGTTTGGTTGTGGTGAGCCATACACTACACATTGCTGTGCTATATAAATGTGATTACCTCGATACCAAGTTGTGTTTGGTTGTGGTGAGCCATACACTACACATTGCTGTGCTATATAAATGTGATTACCTCGATACCAAGTTGTGTTTGGTTGTGGTGAGCCATACACTACACATTGCTATGGTATATAAATGTGATTACCTCGATACCAAGTGATGTTTGGTTGTGGTGAGCCATACACTACACATTGCTATGGTATATAAATGTAATTACCTCGATACCAAGTGATGTTTGGTTGTGCTGAGCCATACACTACACATTGCTATATAAATGTAATTACCTCGATACCAAGTGATGTTTGGTTGTGGTGAGCCGTATACTACACATTGCAGCTGTATGGTTTCACCTTCCATGGCTGTGATGTTCTCAACTCCATGTGTTATCTCAGGAAGCACTGTTAACACATTACAAAACACACTTTGTAAGAACTGTCCCACCAGTCATGCAAAGTGTGTAATGTATACCCTACCTTTGAGTATGTGTGAGTATGAGTGTGTGTGTGTGTGTGTGTGTGTGTGTGTGTGTGTGTGTGTGTGTGTGTGTGTGTGTGTGTGTTTCTTTGGTATTTTACTTGCATGTAAACTGTCTATATAACCAGACGAATGATCCAATCACTGATAAAATGGCATCTTCTATAATGCAATTACAATTCCAAAAGATGGCAACATTTATTTAAGCAGTTCCAGCTGTGATTTAAAGTATTTATTGTGTACATATGAAATTACAGAATTGCATGTACCACAGTTGGGAACCATACATTATACAATTATACATTACATATACCAGACATTTTGCTAAAAAACTGTTAATATGGATTGGCATGACACACAGAAACAAGGCTGTATGCTGTCAACATCTGTCATATCAAGTCAGACCAGGACATTATTTATTCTATTATTTTTATACATATGTAATGCACCATATGTCTGGGTTAAAAACCTGCTAAAACGCACTAACAAGTTAATGGTAAGTTCATTTTAAATGAGTTGAAAAGTATAAAAAAGTTTGCTTGAAACAAAAGTAAAGATAAGTTGAATAAGTTAATTAAATAAATTAAATAATCAACTAAATTAATGTCCTAGTCATTAAAATGTCAATTCTGTAGTAACAGAGTGTTCGAAAGGCTGCATGAAAGAGATTGATCTTGAATGCTGCAACGGAGTTGGCTTCCCTGACTGCAGGAGGCAGAGAGATTAGCACAAGACCTACCAAGAACGGTGACAGTGACGTGGGCACTCTTAGTAGCCCCTAGTCTGTTGGTTCCAACACAATGGTAAGCACCCTGGTCATGTTTCATGATGTCTCGGAGGACCAATTCTTGGCCAAAGTCACTGTTAACATACAGGGCAATGTTAACATACAGGGCAATGTTAACATACAGGGCAATGTTAACATACAGGGCAATGTTAACATACAGGGCAATGTTAACATACAGGGCAATGTTAACATACAGGGCAATGTTAACATACAGGGCAATGTTAACATACAGGGCAATATTAACATACAGGGCAATGTTAACATACAGGGCACTGTTAACATACAGGGCAATATTAACATACAGGGCAATATTAACATACAGGGCACTGTTAACATACAGGGCAATGTTAACATACAGGGCAATATTAACATACACTGTACAGGGCAATGTTAACATACAGGGCAATGTTAACATACAGGGCAATGTTAACATACAGGGCAATGTTAACATACAGGGCAATATTAACATACAGGGCAATGTTAACATACAGGGCACTGTTAACATACAGGGCAATATTAACACACAGGGCAATATTAACACACAGGGCAATGTTGGCAGCCTCCACATTATGTCCACAGGCCCATTTTGATGAAATTTCCAGCTTTTTATGACTGACTGACCGACGGACCGACAGACACGGACAGACAGAAACAAAGCATATTACTTGCATTATCATTAAAATAAGTGCCCTTATAATACACTACATTATACATATAAATGCCCTACAAGCTGTGTGACCATACCTGAAGCTGAGCCTGTCCGTGACTACGACGGGTTGATCGTTGCGGTACCATGTGACAGAGGGACGAGGCTTGCCTGTCATCACACAATGCAATCGTAACAAACGCCCCTTCACTACTTGGGTTGCCACTGGAGGTTCGACTAGTATTGGGCTTGCTGAAACAAGATGGTTTCATTATATACTGATACCAGTAATACTAGTGGTGAAGTGTTTCCAGAAACACTGTTTCCATCATAGCTGGCGTTCAAAAACATTTTTTGGCCCCCCAATGAAAAATTCTGGATTCGCCCCTGTTTACAGGTTCAGTGTAAATGTAACCACAATTGCTGGAAGCAGATGTTGGGGTTCGTCGCTCAATGGCATAACATTTGCCTCATGGCAAGTGGTTGTGTGTTTGTTATCAACCAGTTTCCCATCCTGTTGTTTCATAACATTAAGTACAACTTTCCAACTCACTTACAGGACCTGGCACATGGAAATTAATGGTGGATAATGATGGAAATGTCATCTTTCTGGTGATATAAATAAACAATTCTGTCTGCCTGGTCTCTATGTTACAGGAAGTTACAGTCAACCTACCCTATAATAACCCTGATATCAACCTACTCTACACTCTAGGTGTGATATTAACTTACACTGTTAGAGTGATGTCAGCATAAAATGTACTGCCGTGATCACACTGTTGAAGTGATGTCAACTTAAAATGTACTGCCGTGATCACACTGTTAGAGTGATGTCAACTGAAAATGTACTGCTGTGATCACACAGTGATGTCCACATAGTGATGTGTCTAGTGTATCGGTACTGTGAAAGTGATGCCTTGCACCGTGTCTACTCGATTTGCATGGCAGGATGTAAGACACCCCAATATGACCAGCATCTGCTCATGGAAAAGCTGGAAAGTCTAATGAAGAATCAAGAAAATGTTCATGAAAAGCAGGAAACACCCTCATCCCCTCATCCCTTCATCCATTAAACTTTCGTTCTTTTTTGTTTTTTGCCATTTTTAATGCGCTGTTCTATTTTTGTTTGTGGTGAATGAACACACGAGAAAATTATTAATCATCTCAGGCCAAAAAACTAGGATGTGCTTGGAAAGGCCTCATGTGCAACAGAGATATAAATTTTACAGTCTATTGTTTTTGAAAATCACAAAAAAGCAGGACATTTGATCCAAAAAGTAGGAAAGTGGACCAGGGGAAAAGTGACGTGTTTCTCACCTTAAATAGGTAATGACGACACCTATGGCTGTGTGCCAGGATGTAAGACACCCCAATTTGACCTAGAAAATTTTTTGCACACATACATATGACTCCATTGTCTACACCCCTGTTGAAAATGTCCAGTCCTCAACATAGGGAGAACCCTGATTTACCCACCTTGTACAGTGACAGTGGCCGGGTGAGAGTTGCGTGTCGTTGGAACACTCCTACTGTTCTCAGCCACGCACAGGTAAGCGCCCTCGTCCGACAGCTGCACACTGACAAACACCAGCGCCCCCGATGCGTTCATGTAGGCCGCAAACTGCCCCTGAGGACGTTCTATAAATGGGGTGTTGTCGCGATACCAGAGAAGCCGGGCAGGCGGGTACGAGTCGGGAGGCCTACACGGCAGTGCTAGCAGCTGACCGGCGGTCACTGTCACGTCCCGTGGTGATGTCACAAAGTTGACGTCTAAATCTACAAACATCCCAGAGAGAATGATAGATGACTCAAGGCCCGTTTACACAAGCGATAAGTTGCCCACTTTATTGGGTGATACAATGCACAGCTAAATTATGTGCGCGTTCACATGAGCACCATAACTAGACACTGCAAGTTAAAAAAGTTAGATCTATTCCAAAAGGTACTGACATAACTTTATGTCTGAAATACACTTACATGCCACTGTGACATTGATGTTGTCTGTGGAAACGCTTCCAAGGTCATTGGTTCCACTGCAATAATACAGACCAGCGTGAAACCTGCGAATGCGGCTAATTGTGAGCTTGCCATAAGAAGACAGCACCGTGTTGGTAGAACTCAGTACCGGGTCGTCATTTCTGAACCATGTGAAGTTTGGAAGTGGCTCCCCCTGGATAGGACATAGTAAGGTGAAGAGACCGCCGTCTGTTGCCATAATGTGCTTGGCAAGAGGTTCCGTAATGTAGGGTATCTTCAATGCGACTGAAACAAAGGGGACCAAACATACCGGTGATTCTCTTGAAAGGTGCTGTGTTAAAACTGGACAAGGACTTGCTCAATGTAAACATACTAAATAAAAGGACGTTCCTCAATTTGAATTTTATGCTTGTCTCTGGACTCTTTTTGCCAAAAAAATCAAACCTATCAAGCATTGGGTACAACACAATGGGTACAACACATTGGGTACAACACATTGGGTACAACACATTGGGTACAACACATTGGGTACAACACGTAAACATTTCTTATTTAGTTCTGGTGAAATCACTGGACAACCTATGAAATTATTTTTGAGTGTATCCAGTCATATTTTGGCAAAGAAAGGACACAAGTGGTCCGGCTTTAAAATAAGGTTATTTACACTTTTTGCAAGTTACCCAATCTAACATCTAACAATCTAACAATCTAATAATCTAACAATCTAACATCTAACAATCTAACATCTAACAATCTAACAATCAAATATAGCTCTTTCGATGATTTTAACAAAACTATGCACTTTTTAATAAAATCAACTACACATATGACACTCTACAGATTTGAACAATAAATCTGAGGATGAGCTAAATCAACTGAGGAGAGAACTTTAGTGCCTCAACTTTAGTGCCTCAACTTTAGTGCCTCAACTTTAGTGCCTCAACTTTAGTGCCTCAACTTTAGTGCCTCAACTTTAGTGCCTCAACTTTAGTGCCTGAATTTTTTATTATTATCTGTGGGGGTTTTGGTTTCTTCCGGGTAAGACAAATGTTGACAATATGAAGGCTTCAATAGTAGAAATTTAGAACGGTATGGTAACCAATATTTTCTAATTATACATAGCAATTCTACACCTGACTTTATATCTTGTTTGTCAACAGTAACCATGACAATACTTGCAAGTAGTTTATCCAGCCAGCACATAGTTGGCAGTAGCTAAAAACTCATATATTAATTATGTATTCGGTTTTATTATTGGAAATATATATATATATTGATTACGAAAGGGTGCACAGATCGATTGGTTGAAATGGTGCACACCTGAAGAGTAATAGAAACATTCCCATTCATGATATCATATCATGCATAACGATTTTGATTTGTTGTTTCTTGGGTCGCTGAGAATTTCGGCCCCACTGAACTTTTATCATCATCATTATATCTGACAAATCATGACACATCAAAAACCACCAATGTTTTATATCCTGCACATTGCATTAATGCGTGACCCCATCTGACCTGCATGACCCCAACAGACCTCACCTTGTATGTCCAGCGTGGCACGGTCACTCCGACTCACACCTCCGGTCAGTTCGTTCTCAGCCACACATTCATACACGCCTTCAGCAGCCTTGTAAACCGTCAACTTTAACCTCATGCTCTTCTGACCTATTATTCCATGGGTGACACTGCCAAAGGTCGTGACCTCCTGGGTTCCCCCATCGAATAGGGCGCCATCTTTCTCCCAGTGTACGAGCGGTGGGGGTGCACTTTTTCCTGTGACACACTGCAGACTGATGATTGAATCTTCCGAGAGTACCGAGACCACTTGGGATTTTGGGTGGAGTAGAAACTCGTCTAGGTCTGAAACCAGAGGGATAGAGTAGAATAATAAAAGATTTGCAATATAATTATACTGAAATTAAAATAAATATATTTTTTTTTAACTAAATGCTTCTGTTGACATTAAAACATTGAATTAGTATGATTACCTGTAAATGTGATTTCAAAATGATTTGAAAATAATAAATTTCAATAAATACATAAACCATACATTCAGTAAAGTATTAGTAATTATCTAAAACATAAAATGAGAACACATTAATAAACAAATGGTAAAAAGTTAAAAAAGACATCATTATATCACATGCTATGGCAAACCTATATGGCTATTCTTGAAACTTAATGAATCATGCTAGTATTTTCTGTGAAAATATGCAACTTAAAACGAAGCTGAGGTTATACTGCGTTCTGCCCATTCTACCATATGGCTCAGAATGTTTGGTATATAACGGAAACAAATCTGAAACAACTTTGAACCTTCCACACAAAATGCCTTCAAAACAATAATTCTGGCCACGAAAGATTTCCAACAAAGAACTGATGATATTACAACTGCACAAATTAACATAAATTACTTCCTAATCACAATAAGACAGAGATGGGTCATCCACATTTTGTGAAAGGATGATGACAATATAACCAAAAGGCCTTGTGATGGATCCCTGAAGGAAAACAAAAATGACCAAAAACAACACTGAGGGGAATTAGAATAATGTACATCACCTGGGGCCAGACTGCTGGTGGAGAAGTCTTGTGTCTGCCTTGTGTGCCAGTATGCACAGAGAGAGTTAAGTAAGTGATATGTAAAACACATGGCAGGATGAATACTAAGTTGTAAGAGAAGAGATTGGAATGAAGAGACACCCAAGGATGAAGGTAGTGGGGAGCAGACTGCGATGGGCAGGACATATACAGAGAATGAGTGAAGAAAGATTAACAAAGAGAACAGGGAGATCAGAGAGATCTCGAAAGGGCAGAACTGAACAGGAATGTAGGACAAAATCCCTCCCGGAATGACACGTGGGACAAATCCCCCACTCAAACCACCGTCATCAGTACTCACACACATTGTTTTATTTATTTATTATGATATTTTATAGTGTTATATAGAACTACATATTTTTTATTGTTCAATTTATTGTGTGTTGCCTTCTAATTCTTGACTGATTGGTCACCTCAGTTAAGACTAGGAAGAAAAAATTGCTCCTGGAATTGCTGGCTCCATTCTGTCTGTCTAGGTGGCTTCACAAGCTGTGGCAGTAAATTCAAGGCTGCTGTCTAAAGAGGGGTGTATATATAGCTGCACAGACATAAAAATCTCGACATGGAGGTCATAAAGAGTAACAAAGGTTGAAATAAGTTGTGCTATAATGGACACATTTACATCAACAAAGCAAAGAAGAACCGCATTCAGTGGGAGTGTGACGACATCGCCACACATTCATCAAGATATGCAACTGAATATTGACAAGTGGAAATAAAGGTTATTATTTATACTGCATGTTTTAGCAATGCTGGGAAGGTGGTTTGTTCTAGTCACCATTTAGATGGGGGATTATATCCAGGGGGGGCTTTTGTCCTGGGAGAGAATGGCAGAAGATTGCGAAGGGTGGAAACAACTCGTTGAGAGGGTGGAATAGATTAAGGGATGTGGCCCCCACCCCACATGGGACCAGGGGGGAAGAAGCGTGAATACTTACACGCCAGAACAACAGTTGCGATTCGACTCACGGTCACCGACTGATCCAAGTTTTGTATAACACACTGATACATGCCCAGGTCATCGTCTGTCAGCCTCGGCACAAAGATAGAGTGGTTGCCAAAGATACGTGCTTTGGGCAGGGATATAGCAATGTTCTTGCGCTGAAACTCCCACGAGTAGTACAGCATTTCTCCTTCCATCACCTGTGTGTCACGAGCAACGCAGTCCAGGGTCAGGTCCAAGCCGAGAAGGACGGCGGTTGACTGAGGCTGGACAAGAAACTCTGCAAACATGTCATAAATAAACTATGAGATTTGGGGTAAAAATACACTTTTCTGGACCAAATAAAAACTTGTTGCATAGAAAGGTATAGTCTGATCAGTTTCATTGTGAAATCATGTTATGTACAGTTGGACCCTGTTTGGTTTACGGTCACCTCGGTAATACGGCCACCTCACCATTATGGTCACCTCGGTAATACGGCCACCTCACCATTATGGTCACCTCGGTAATACCGCAACCTCACCGTTATGGTCACCTCAGTAATACCGCAACCTCACCATCATGGTCACCTCAGTAATACCGCAACCTCAGCCACCTCACCATCATGGTCACCTCAGTAATACCGCAACCTCAGCCACCTCACCATTATGGTCACCTCAGTAATACAGCCACCTCACCGTTATGGTCACCTCAGTAATACAGCCACCTCACCATTATGGTCACCTCAGTAATACAGCCACCTCACCATTATGGTCACCTCAATAATACCGCCACCTCACCACTATGGTCACCTCAGTAATACAGTCACCTCACCATTATAGTCACCTCGGTAATACGGCCAACTCACCATTATGGTCACCTCGGTAATACGGCCACCTCACCATTATGGTCACCTCGGTAATACGGCCACCTCACTATTATGGTTATCCTGGGACAGTCCCAAATTGTTTCCATAACAGTAAATTTAGTCCCGGTAATGTGATCACCTCTCTACTCTAGTCAGGTCACTTCAACCCCAGTCCCAAGGGTGACCGTAATAGTGGGTTCAACTCTACATAATAAAGTACATATATGCCAACATTTCAACCACCCAAAGATGTCTTACTCTTAGTGGACCACAATTTTGTAATATAATTTGACAGTTATCTGTCCACGAATTATCAACGTTGCTGCTCAGTACATTTTCAAACAGGTGTCAATAATTCCCAACACCTGTGGACAAAGTTTACCGAGGTCAAGTATTCATGTGACGGGCATTAAATTAATTCATGTAAAAAAAATTACGTTCCCCTCTATATACAATGAAAACAGGATATTCGCCCCGAAACATTAAAATTATTCGCTACAACCTTTCAAGTTAACATAATCATTGTTAGAAGGAGAGGCACATTCTATTTATTAAATATATATATAAATATATTATACAGCTCACTGCTGTAACAAAACCCATTTTTTAAGCTTTAAAAAGGTTTATGTAATTTGCAATCAGGGATGGGCTTTATACAATAACACAGGATCATAGCGGAAGCAACAACCATATTTAACACGAGTACAGTAGCAAACAACAGCTAAAAGGAAATGGCTTTTATTGATTTCAACCATAATTAGTTGGTAATATCTAGCTAAAATGAGGCAGAATCCAACCAGCTATTTTTACACCACCACCATATGGGTTGCAAAAACATTAACGACATTATCAGAGTTCTTCAATTAGTGATAGTCAGGTGATTGTTCTCACTTATTGGTCACACGTGGTCAGTGTGCACATAGACAGCTACGCTGCACACATGCGTGCACATAGACAGCTACGCTGCACACATGTGCACATAGACAGCTACGCTGCACACATGCGTGCACATAGACAGCTACGCTGCACACGTGTGCACATAGACAGCTACGCTGCACACATGCGTGCACGTAGACAGCTACGCTGCACACATGCGTGCACATAGACAGCTACGCTGCACACATGCGTGCACGTAGACAGCTACGCTGCACACATGCGTGCACATAGACAGCTATGCTGCACACGTGTGCACATAGACAGCTACGCTGCACACATGCGTGCACGTAGACAGCTACGCTGCACACATGCGTGCACATAGACAGCTACGCTGCACACATGCGCGCACATAGACAGCTACGCTGCACACATGCGTGCATGTTCTGTGTGATTTCGCAATGTTGGAGCTGCACTTCTTTATTAATTCGTTTAATTATTGATGCACAGAGCTTAATTAACGAGACTGCCATAAAACCACCATCTGTACTGGGACGGCAGGCCTCTTGAATTGTTAATCACTAAAGTAGGGATACTGCAGATGTTTGTCCATTTTGTGCACACAGAGGTGAGGAGGTAGAAATGAGGAGAGGACAGGAGTGTGGAGGGAGAGAAAGAGGAGAGGACAGGAGTGTGGAGGGAGAGAAAGAGGGAAAGAGGAGAGGACAGGAGTGTGGAGGGAGAGAAAGAGGGAAAGAGGAGAGGACAGGAGTGTGGAGGGAGAGAAAGAGGGAAAGAGGAGAGGACAGGAGTGTGGAGGGAGAGAAAGTGGGAAAGAGGAGAGGACGGGAGTGTGGAGGGAGAGAAAGAGGGAAAGAGGAAAGACACATTTAGTTAGACATGGGTTCTGTTATAGGTGATCTGTCATTATGACTATTAGTTCATACTGCTTCTATTACTATTACAATAATTTATATATATTACTATGATATATAATATATTACTATTATTGGGTTATTGATACCGTTGTTGAATGTCCATATGGTGTTTGTGTTAGGAAAGAGCAGAAGCCATAGCCATAGCACTCCAACACAACAGGTGGAAGTAATTTGCTTGCTAATCCTGCATTGTTTTATTGAGCAGGTATATTCTGCAGTCATGAACTTATCAGTCTCCTGGTGTACTGATGTTGTTTGGATGATGGCTTGGCCATTGTCTGTACATTGTTAACAATTCATATCCCTCCTAATGTGGTAATATAGTAAAAATCTGATTTTTATGTATGTTTGCAGTGATATGTATGTAACAGAAAAGTAATAGGTCATTACATTAGGATATTTCAGTTGCTACAATTATTTTCAAACAAATCTCATATGCTACTATTAGCAACTATTACAGACAAAACTGATTATTACGTACAGTGTATTACTATTACCACATGTCTGCATCTGTGCTTTCAACATACTTCTTTTCACAACTTCAAACTTTGTGTGCGCGCACGTGCGTGCATGCGTGGTATGCTATCTGACTTACCAGTTGCAGTGTAGACGCCACAGAGCCGAAGGAGTAGGATAACCAAGCAATGTGCTGTGTTCTGGCTAGTCGACATCATTCAATCACACATGCCACGTGTGAATTTAAAATCTGTAAATAGTCAATGATATTATTTATATCAGGAACATATTGTTCATGCACGTATGTTACTAGAATTCTAACAAGTCTTCTCTCCAGCCTGTTTGCACTGGCCTGATTGAAATGCTTATCTTGCCTTTGTTTACCCAAAACCTGATACTCAATAACCCAATCTTCTCTGCTCCCCTGCAGCATAAGGGGCCAACAAATCCTCTCCACCCAGCACAGTCTTGGGCGAACCCAGCACAGTCTTGGGCCAGCCAAGTTCGATCCAAGTCTTCCCAGCCATATAAAACTACAGAAACACATGTCATAAAATGCACTTTAAGTACATAATTGTTTAACTTATTTGTTTATGTTAAACATAATATTTAATGCATATAATACACTATACAGAATGCATTATAATGGAAGTAGAAGAAGAACAAATTAAGGTATCCATAAGTCCTTTATAGTTATAATCGGCATGTACGTATTAATATGAGTGAATATTTTCACCGCAGAAGTGTACTGAACAGTAATCTTATTCAGTTGGGGCACAAGTCAGCTCTTTAGCTGCTAAATGAGAGTTAAAATTAATTTAAAAAGATACATGTTGGTGTTTATGTATTAATTGATGTGTACAGTATGATGTGTACAATGCTGCGGAAGGAACAAAATGCATCTTATATGCATTGGGGCAGTGCACGCAAGAATCAAATTAATTCTTGCATCCACCACTGCCGAGCACGCACACATCCTCTGGCTCTGCCACATTATATATTAATAATTTAATAGCATTTATGAACAGACGTCTAAATCTTACAATTATATTTATGTCTATGACAGTGCCGTATCCTGACACTTTTCATACTTTCATTACCACTTTAGATAATACTACAGCACGAGCCATTCACACTACTTGCAAGTATCTAATTCACCATCTCATATAATGACGTTAACTTCCCTGAAGTTGGCTGAAGACTGAAGTCTCTGACATCCAGCGGAAGTTACGGTGACCGGCACACCAATCATGCTCCTGTTAACCCAACAGTTACAAATGTCTATGATACATTAAGAGTCAATACGCACCTCACCTAGATGTCATGAAAGTGACAGAAGCGACGTTCTGTGGAAACAAATCAAGTAGGCGTTGTCTTTCATGGGCCCTGATGGATGCGTGCTATCGGTGAAGAGCATCTGTTTACACCCATTGTTTAATGGCGATAATTGATAAACAAACTGCGCGTTTCGTTTGATATTTTTATTCCGCTTTACCCCAATTCAAATGTTATTTGTTTGTTAGTGTGTGAGTATTTTGTCCTTTTATATTGGTTTCCAAAACAATTTAATAATGAGCTATTGGTAAGAGTCACAACTGCATTTCATTATTATTATGTAAAACAAGTTGGTTTGAGAGCGAGATGGTTTCGGCACGATGTGGTTCAGTGGCGTTACGTTTAATAGTGAACTGACAACGTGTGCGGTAAGAAATGCTATCTTGTGTAATTTGCTTTGAAGTTTGATATCAGATCTTAGATATCGTTCCGGCGATCCAAGGCGAGCATCTTGTACACGTTTATTTGATCAATCTGGCAATCACGTATTTACGTAGACGCGTCTGCAACAAATGTAGCGTGTTGCCAATTGATTCATGCTGTTGTTGGGCGATAAAAGGGTTAAAAATGTCAACGTTTCTTCTTCCGGGTACGAGTCAACCCTCTCTTCAAGGCTTATAGACTCGGTGTGTGTGTGCACACGTGCTAAAATGTTGTAAGAGAAAGTAATACAATATTTGGAAGAAAGAGAAAAGATGATAGCGTGCGTATAGAACTGCAATTTGAGGAGAGGAAAAGTTGATAGCAAAAATGCAACATCAATTAATGTTGCAAGCTGGAGATCTTCTGTCTGAAAATCTCCAAACTTGGTGCTGTAGCTACGTTGGCTGGCAGGTTATTCCAATTGGCTATTGTACAGGGTAAAAAGCTATACTGGATGAATTGCTTGATGATTAGGGGGAGTAGAACAGCTTGACAACCAGAATGTGTGTGTTGGGAGGGTCTCACCAGGGGTATAAGTTGGTAACTGAGGTTTAACTGAAATGAAATAAGCACTGGTTTTTAATTTTTCCTGGCCAATTTTGAGATTTCTTCATAGGAAACCTAAGGATGCATTTGCTGTTTTTGTGACATCATGTATGTGGTTATTCCAGGGCAGTGTTTTATTTAGGCCGTTCGTTTTATTCATGACCACACCAAGACATTTTGTGTTATCCTCCTTTATGAGTATGTTGCCATGAAGAGTATTGTTTTTTATTTGGGGTTACGGGATCTGGTTATGTGGAGTACACTACATTTCTGGGGATGGAACTCCATTTGCCATGTTTCTTCCCACTTGGCCATTTTGTCTAGATATTGTTGAAGGGCTGTCATGTCAGTACCATTGGATATTGACATGTAGATAATAGTGTCATCAACAAAGCGTTGGACAGTTGATTTGAGGTTATTAGGTAGGTCATTTATATAGATAAGAAAGGGGATGGGGACAATCACTGAACCTTGTGGGACTCCACTGATAACCGGAGCCCAGTCCGAATACATACCTTCATATGCCACACGTTGCTTTCTATCCTTCAAGAATTTCTCAACCCAAGTGTTTACAGGGCCAGTGATACCGTATCTCTCAAGTTTCTGGATTAGTCTGTGGTGTGGTACTTTCACTACTTTGTCAAATGCTTTTCGAAATCCATAATAATTACATCAGTTTGCCTTCTGCCGCTTAGATTGGCCAGGATATCTTGTGTGAAGGCTAGCAACTGTGTATCGGTTGATCGCTTTTTTCGAAATCCATGCTGCTTGTCGACGAGGATATTGTTGACTTTGAGGTGGTTTAGTAGGTGTTTTGAGATTATCTGTTTCATTAGTTTGCTGCACACACACATGAGTGACACTTGGCAGATTTGATGTGCAATATCGTTCTCCTTTCTTGAAGATTGGTTCTATATTTGCTTGTTTCCAGTCATCTGGTACCTTACCATTTTCAAGGAATTTAGAAAATATTATCTGTAGAATAGGAGCAACTGCTCTGACTATTTCTTTGAGGACTCTGGAGTGAAGCCTGTCTGGTTCCATGGCTTTGTTAGGGTTGAGATTTTCCAGGAGTTTTTGAATGCCTTCTGTGGTGATATTCTATTTGGAAATTGGGGGATACTGTCGTATTGGGTCAGCTTCCTGTGGGGGTGGATTTAAGGGGCTCTCTTTGGTGAACACAGAGCTGAACTGAGCATTTAGGATCCTGGCTTTGTTCAGGGGGGTGTCCTTCAAGATTCTATTTTTAAGAAGTGTGACGCTTACTGAATCTGTTCGTCTGTGTTTGATGAAAGACCACAATTTCTTGTTGCCATTTCTGTTGTGGTCATCCTGGTTTGGTGTGATTACTGATTCAACATATGTCCAATAGTCTGTTCTGGTTTCTTTCCTTATAGTGCTTTTCAATTAAGGTCTGTAATTTAGTTGTTCGAAGTTTGGATTTCTTTGATCCCTTCTTTGTTTTCTTAAAAAGTCGATCCCTGGTTTTTATTAGTTTCTTCAATTTACTCTATCCACGGGGGTCTATGCATTCCTGTGGGGGGTATGTGACTGTACTGCTTCATTCAGGACTATTTTAGTGGTGGTTCACGTGGTTCTCAGACTCAACTACTCCGGTGGTTTACTCCAAAAAGCCCATCAATAAGCTAACGTAGGAGCTTTGGATGTGTAATCTTGCATAAACAGGGCCCTTATTATTACGGCTTTGTGTTTCACTCTTACCTCGCTTTATCTATCCCAAGACTCGGGCAAGGCAAGACGTTCATTATATCACACTACGTCACTTTAGGTGCCCAAGTGACACATATGAATGTCAAATATTGTGTTTTCCTTTATCTATTTCGTGACATGCACAGCAAATGAAATATTACTTCACTGTTTTTAATAAATATTGATATGACCCATTTGTGTGTTGATTCGCCTTTGTGATTCGGATGCAATTGTAGTGTAATTAGTGCAAACGCTGCTGTTCGTCGCAATTCCGATTGCTAAAACTGCCCGAAAACAATATTTTACAATCATGTGCCACTTGGGCACCTAAAGTGACGTAGTGTGATATAATGAACGTCTTGGAATAGATAAAGCGAGGTAAGAGTGAAACACAAAGCCGTAATAATAAGGGCCCTGTTTATGCAAGATTACCTTTGGATGTTATCTAGAATTATTAACACACTGACAGATTCACAGAGTTAAAAACGTAAATCAAAACATTTATCCCCTAGCCACAAACAGTTGAACGTTTGATGCTTGATGAGATACTCCCTTCAAAGCTGATCACAGCTGAACTTGGAGGTAGTATAGTGAGTTTAGAGATCGAGATCACCAGCTCTATAAGGCGCACTGAATCCACAACAGTGGTTTTTCCATTTCCCTGTGTGGGATCGTTAACTTCCCCTGCCCTGGCATAGACACCAAATAGAATAGCTATGATATGTCTGTTCTGAAAGATATGGGCAAAGTAGGGTGAACGAAATTACCCAAGTTTCGAAACAGCAGCAGGTGGTTTCGAACCCAGGTCCCTTCGACCGAAAGGCTGCTAACGCTCTACCACACGACTATCATGCCCTACCACATAGTAATTGTGTGGTGGTCGTGTAAACTTGTCACTGTGTTCAGCACACGGTGACAAACTAAACTTTGTTATTGTCATGAATATGTCATTAGAATGAACAGTTTAAATTTAATAATATTTTTCTTTTTGCAGATTTTTGCAGGATGTCATGGCAGAAATCAAGTGGGGCATTTCGTGTGATCTGTGGGGTGGTCATTGGAGCTGGCACGGCATGGGTTATTCAGAAAAACAAGGACGATGATCATCCGAAAGTTCAAGTTAACAAGGCAGCTAGCACAGGACAAAACTTCTTGCCACTGCAGAAAGTTCTTGCTTCTTGGACAACAAATTTCTCACCCAGCATGCCTTGGGATAATAACTGGGACAGGTGCGCTTGTTGTCTATACGCATGTAGCATTCAGTTTAGTGCATACGTATCACTGCATGCATGGCATTGTCTGTTGCAGCCTTACTGATGAATCTAGGTCTGTTATGCAAACTTGGGCTCAGTTACGTAATTGGAATTGAAACGCCAATTCTAGAATTGGAATTGATATTTTATTTTAAAAGTAACTGGAATTGCTTAAAATGTAATAGATATTTTGAGTTACTTTTTCAATTACATCATGTAACTTTCTAACTGAAATTATTCACAACAAATAATCGGTAAAATATAATATGGATATGTGTGTATAATTTTTGTTTGTCATTATTTATCATAATATGCAGAAGTTAAATAAAGCTACTCTAAAATGGATGTTATTTTTTGGCATAAAGTATGTTTATAGTTGCTCTGTTTACAAACTCTTATTTCGACATGAAATTGATATTTTGAGGTGGAATTGGTATGCATAATTGGCATATACTAGTAATAGGAATTGATCTACATGTAATGTAATTGAGCCCAAGGCGAAACAACTACAAATTGCGTTTAACCACTGGAACATGGTCGGAGAAAGTTCGGCAAGCAGTTTGGGCTGTACTAAAAAACAATGAGTTGATGTATACTGCCCGAATTGATTCTATGTGGTAGTTTATATTGTGTTTGTGAATTACCAGAATTTTTGACGGATTACTGAATTGAATATGGATCTGGATTACCGTTGTTTTCCATATATTCTATCCCTGCCTGTTCATCTAATGTCTGTTCTTTGCGGCGTCTACTTGCAAGCGCAAACTTTCCACTGGACGTTTTACAACACAACGTCCACTGACTTTTGCCCTTAGTATGTTATTTTATATGTTAAGGTCAAGATATCTCTTTGACACAGAATGGACCCAAAATCTCTGGAGAAACCACCGAAGAATAAGAAGAGTGTGGATGAAAACAACAACGAGACTGAAAAACCAACGAAGCCGACAGCTCGTCGACATCTGCTTCTCATAAGACACGGCCAATACGAACAGGAAGCCAGATCAGACCTCGATAGGAAGCTCACAAGTCTAGGTCATGTCATATAATTCAACAAATAATGCTGGGGCTATTTTTGTAAATCCATGTCTGGTCCTGCCTCATCCTAGGCTCATAGTCGACATAGCAACAGGCCAATTACCCTTTCTACGAACAAACGAATTACCCTTTGTAGTTATTACGTACAATTGTCCACAATGCTACGCCAACAATTATGTACAATCGTTGACAACATCATGTGTCTTTTCTTCAATTGTCCAAAGTTACATAATACAAGACTAGGCGTCGCTAGACATCAGGTGGATATTTCTGTGATAATTTCTTTAATATTGTTATTGTGAGAGTCACGAACTACCGAGTTATCCCATCCGTAGGATGTGCATTTTTGTTAGTATATATATTTATATATATATATATATATATATATATATATATATATATATATTACTATATAACCTGCTTATAATATTCAAGTTACTTCTAACTCCTAGAAAGTAATAATTCTAGAAATGTTCTCTTGTCAATGTTTTGTCCATGGCTACCAGTGCTAAGCCTTTCTATTCGATCTCTTGCATTTGAAAACCCTAAATCAAATTAGAAAATATATTTTAAATCTGCCTATCGCATTAACTCATTTATAGGAATGCCACCTATCTCTTCAGGGCTCAAACAAGCCGAAGTGACTGGGCAGCGACTGAAGGCTCTCAATCTGCCCTACACGACTGTCATCCACTCATCAATGACTCGAGCACAGGAGACAGCCAAACAAATACACCAGTACATCTTACCGCAGGATGACATGAAGCAATGTGATTTACTGCGAGAAGGAGCGCCAATACCACCAGAGCCCCCTATTGGCCATTGGAGACCTGAAGCCAATGTAATTACAAATTTTTTTATTTCGGTAAAAACCCATATACATTTAGCTATACATTAAAAATATAATTGTGTCAAAAAATTAAAAGGTTAAATAAGTTTAAAAATGATAATAAAATATATTTAAATGGGATGTAAAGTCACCACGGTACGCAATAAAGTGCTCTTGCCCATTTAGACCACATGGGTCCAGTAAAAATATTTATACAATCGGTCATACATTTTATTAAATAGTTTTCAATGTGATAAACCCATTTTCTAAAACCATAAATATTATTCATCATTAGGGCGTTAAAGTTATCAATGGAATTGTTAACAAACATCCAACTAGCATTGTCCCGTCTGTTGTATCCTAAAATCCGCATATGCTTGTTGTAGGCAGCTTTAAATCAGGGTTGAAAAAAAATCTAGATTTTTTTTATTTAAATCAGATTTTTTATTAGATTTTTTAAAAATCTGGTATATATACATTATGTAAATATAAACAAATCTGGTATATATACATAGATGTTTATATTTATAAAATCTTTCAAACGTGTTCTATTCAAATCGATTTGGGTTCTTGTCTTAACAGAGGGTACATGATTTTTGCTTATATAAAGACATTAGACAATGTCAACAAGGCCTCACCTCCTGTAGTTGCATAATCTGTCTTGGAAAGGAAAGCATGCTGTGTGTTTGTGGCTGTAGCAGTGCTAATTATTGTTTGCTGAGAGGGTGGATTAGCACCTGTCCAGGGCTCTGTATACTCTAAGGGTTTCTAACCAGAATACAGACTGGTACAGTATTGAGTCAACATACTGAATTGGTAACAACTAGCACAAGCTCTAAGTGGACTTTAACATAGGGCTTCTGACTTGAAAAGATACTTCCTCTTGAAGACAAGTTTGTGTGGCTTCACTGCATTCAGAAAGGGAATAGCTCAAACATACACAAATAAAATATTTGACTGTCAGGCTATCTGGTGTCAATACAGCTACACAAGTGTGCGTCCTTTGTGTTTTGTGTTAAAAACATACAAAACTTTGTTGATCTCGATGCTTGTAAACAATTATTTGTGTTAAATTCATATAAATCAAAGATTAAAAAAATCGGAAGTAAAAAAATCATAAATCAATTACTTTTTTAATCTTTTTGGAGTGATTTAAATCATGATTTAAATCACAATGATTTAAATCAAATTATTTAAATCAAACAACCCTGCTTTAAATTATTCCAAAACTATTGATTTAAACATTTACGAACCTGATTCATAATGTGCTAAATGAATTTAGAACACAGCTTTAACTGCTATATGATGCAGGCATTTTGCATAAAATAAAATATTGTTATGTTGGAATTTCTGCAAGAGAAGTATTTTTATTTTCAGCAGTTTTACCAAGATGGCGCCCGGATAGAAGCAGCGTTTAGAAAGTACTTTCACCGTGCTTCTGTGTCGCAAACGTCAGACAGTTACGAAGTGGTTGTGTGTCACGCTAATGTCATCAGATACTTCGTCTGCAGGCAAGGCACAAATCTACCTTTGAATAGTTTTATGGATATGAATTTTCAAGATGTTTTCTTTTGAATTCTGATAAACACTGTCCATAATTATGGTAATCTTGCTTCAGCAAATTTTGCCTATTCAGAGTTGTTCAATTGTAGTTAATATTCACTCTGCATAGCCCATGATTAGAACTTTTTATTTTCAGGAACAAAAACACCCACAAAGCATATTTGCTAATTGGTTTTGCCCTAACATATCTTGCATCATATTCATATCGGAGAAATAATGTGGACACTGTAACTAACACTAATTCTAGGGCTGAATTACATAAAAAATCTGCATCTAAGAACACTGTGATATATGGCTTGCATAATAGTCGTTACCCGGAATATCAAGTTTTTGATGTGACGTCATGTGTGTATAAACAGTGCTTCACGGGATCGATTGTCAACGGAAGTACAAGTTGGGCTACAATTAGAGAATTGTAAAGAGTTACTGTTTCAACAAAGAATACATTGTACCAACTATAATGCTTACTGATAGAAACCAAAACGTAAAAATCGGCTGATTTGACATTTTAATAACTTCAAACACGATTTAAATATACATATATATGTGATACATAGATATGCGATTGTTACAGCACATAGCAACAGATTCGCACGAATTACGTGCTGTACTTCTGTCAACAATCACTCCCATGATGCATTGCGTGCTAGTTGTATATTATGCACCAGAGGCGCCACTAGTTATTCTGAGTAGGTCGTAGTAACTTCAAAATCGTTGTTGTGTTTGTTGTTGACAGAGCTCTCCAGTTTCCTCCAGAGGCATGGCTTCGGATGTCTCTATACAACGGCAGCATCACATGGGTGACAATTAGTCCAAGCGGACGCGTGTCACTACGCACTCTCGGGGACGCAGGTCACATGGCTCCAGACATGCTCACAACCAGTTAATCACACACCTTCAAAACTACAAGTCTACCAATTTACATCTCAGCTCGTTAACTGGAGCATGAACATTTGAACTAAAGACATTCTTTGCTGATGCACTAGGAAATTACTAGATTACTTGTTATATGTATATATATATATATATATATATCATAGGCAAATGTATGCAATTTTATATATTTGAAGCACCAATAAAATGAATAGTGAATTGTACAGATTTGTGAGAAAGTGTTTTGTGCTCCACCATACTCTGTGAGTTGAAGTGTGGTGAGAACAAATCTACACTTCGCGTTTTTGAATAAATATATTAAAACTCGTTAACGTTGTGCCAGAGCGCATATTGCTATTTCAGATACTAAAGGAATCGTGATGTGACATTTTTGATGAGAAATTTCAACGGATTTATTTTATTACAAAGAGTTGCATATTTCGCAATCACCTGCAGATATCCATGACTGTTAAATTGAAAAATCAAGCTTTCATCAAAGACATCCAACATAATAATATACGTCTATGCAGACTCAGCCAGGCTCCACATTCTAGTGTTATCCTTGTTCTCTGTTACTTTGAACAAATCCTTCAGTATTTTTAAGATAAATAGGTTTGTAATAGCAATCTTACATGATCATTGGGATGTACGTCTGGATGACTCATCAACTCCCCACTGGTCTCTGTCCTGGGTTGCCTCAAGGAGATCTTTGTGATTTAACAAGATTGCCATCCCAAACAACAAGTTTCAGTTGGCAAGTGGACAAGGAAGCCATTGGCTTATCGAGAGTCCAACAATTTTCTCATCTATGTGTAGCCCACTCTTATCAGATATCTGTCAATTCTAATTTTAAACATATTCACACTACTAGCATTAACACAATCATTTGGCAGTTTGTTCCATTAAATTATCACCCTCTGTGAGAAAGAGTACTTTCTCATGTCCAACCTACACTGCTCCTTAACTAATGTTGCTTTGTGTCCTCTGGTTCTACTGCCTTCTTTAAGTTTGAAGAACATATTCCTATCAACAACCTCCTAACCGTTCACTATTTTAAACACTTCTATTTGGTCTCCTCTTAATCTTCCTCTTGTCCTGTGTTAGCAGCATATCCATCCGTTCTTATGTTATCGAGCCACATCTTCCTTGGTCTCCCGTTCACAGTGCCTTGTAGAAGTACTTTGGCGATGCTGTTGTGACGAGTAATGTGTCGTACCATTGTAGTTTCCTACTTTTAATTGTCATCAGGACTGGCTTTATGGATCCTGCCATATCAGGGATGGTTTGCACTACAAATTCATTGGTATTGTGTTCTCTGTAGGATATTTTTCGGATTCTTTGAAGACATTTCCTCTTGAAAGTTTGCAGTCTTCTCTCAGTTTCTGAGAATTGCGGTAAAGGTTCTGTTGATGGACAATGTTGGCACGACTTCTAATCTCGGTCAAAAATGAGACGTGATTTTAAATACTGTACAAGTTAAGTGCATAAATAAATATTTTTCAGCACCATGCCTGTTTATTGTTGTAAGCTATAACCTGTTACTACAGCTCTCATAGCACATTGGCATGTTGTTGCTTTCCTCTTTATCCCTATAGTCCGGGGTGAGGCTGGCACCGATACCAGTCTTCGATTTTTATTTTCCCTTCGTCACTGATTCCGTTTCACTGCCAACTCCACCAACCGTTTCCACTCCCCCGTCCCTTGCTCTCCACTCCCCCTGTCCCTTGCTCTCCACTCCCCCTGTTCCTTGCTCTCCACTCCCCCTGTTCCTTGCTCTCCACTCCCCTTGTCCCTTGCTCTCCACTCCCCCTGTCCCTTGCTCTCCACTCCCCCTGTCCCTTGCTCTCCACTCCCCCTGTCCCTTGCTCTCCCCTCCCCCTGTCCCTTGCTCTCCACTCCCCCTGTCCCTTGCTCTCCCCTACCACTCCCACCAAATCTCTCTTCACGCAGTCCTCCAATCTCAGTCTTAGTCTTCCTCTTCTCCTTCCCTCCACTCTAAGTGCTTCTTCGTCAACCGTCCCCCTTCCATTCTTGGATAGTGACACTGACAATCAATGACTCGTTGCATGAGGATAGAATATTTCTGCTTCCATGTTCTTGGTAGATTAATACATTAAATGCTAGTGATTGTTAGATGGTAGCCCTCTAATGGGGATGTTTTGCTAAAAAAAAGTACTTTATGAACTGGAAATGGACGTATATGAATTTCCTGCTTGAATTTCAAGGAGTTGTAGTTCATCTTGCTAAATAATAATGCTAAATAAGTTAATTGCTAATTAATTAACTATGATTAATTCAATCAATCATGTATACACTAAAAATTATATATTTCTTGCTTAGTTAATTACTTATTAAAGTAAATTTTCCTTCGAAGCTATAATAATTATTCAAAGACCCGAATGTAGTGCAATGTATTATATATCCTGATCCATCCTGTATATGCCCTTATATGTTCTGCCTTAGCAATGAGTATCGAGAATGTCCAGAAGATTTTAGATTATTTAGTGCACATGCTGTATTTGACTAATAATACAAGCCCAATCACATTGTCTTTTTGGAATTTGGCTTGGCTACATTCAAAGTTAATCTGACTTAAATAAGAGTGCTTACTATTTCTAATACAGTCTCCGTAACAAAACTTAGTGTTCATCCACACCGGCGTCCAACTCAAAACATCACATAGAGTGGGGAGGCTTGTTTGGAAAAAGTGCCTGTCAGCACCATCCATGGGCGTGGTATATTAGTCTAGGTTGTAGATAGGGAACCAATATTAATGTCGTCACAGTATTAAGATAAATGCCAGCATTTGCCAACACTAATACAAGCAAACATTACATAACGATTTTTTTACTTAATATTTCCAACCCCATATACCATGCGTTAGCCCAAGTAACGACTAGGTTGGGGTAAACTTGACGCCAAATGCATACTTTACGAGATGGTTAGAGGCGATTTGTTTATTCTGTCTCTATAAATACCGCTGACATTTGTAAAACCCGGATGACAGCACCGCACGATGAACGGAGTGTTTCTTCAGTCGCATAATTGAATTCTGTATAAATATACGGGTGTAATCGTAAGTATACATTTATAAAATAACACAGTAAGAACATTGTGCAGTTTTGGCGTTTGTATACACAGCAGTAACTTCGATAAACCTGGTTAGCAACCACGATACAAATGACGCTCATGCGTGTCAACAACAGGTGCCATACCAGGAGCGTTTTCCGAGTCTCAGTATTCGTACGAGTTGAGCGCATTCGTTCTTCTGTTCTTTCATTAAGGCGTACCGCTGTGTTTAATCACGTGTATGTACAATGTATCACTAGATTATTGTCGGGGTTGATATTAATTGTATACTTATCTCAAGACTCCGACTGCTATAAATCACGAATGTTGTGCCAATTTAATTTGGAACTTTTAACAAGATTTTAACAAGATTGCCATCCCAAACAACAAATTCCAGATGGCAAGTGAACAAGGAAGCCATTGGCTTATCGAGAGTCCAACAATTTTCTCATCTATGTGTAACTCGCCCTTATCAGATATCTGTCAATTCTATTTTTAAACATATTCACACTACTAGCATTAACACAATCATTTGGCAGTTTGTTCCATTCATTTATCACCCTCTGTGAGAAAGAGTACTTTCTCATGTCCAACCTACACTGCTCCTTAACTAATGTTGCTTTGTGTCCTCTGGTTCTACTGCCTTCTTTAAGTTTGAAGAACATATATTCCTATCAACATCGTCATAACCGTTCACTATTTTAAACACTTCTATTTGGTCTCCTCTTAGTCTCCAGGTGTATAGTGTTGTCAAAAAAATATTGTAATAAGCAACTTTTGTAACTAAGGTCTCTCAATTAACTTAGAAAAGCAAATCCTTCAAATTTGAAGATTACAAAAATTCATGTTCGCGCATGAATAGTCAAAGAAGGCATTATAGATAGGCAGATATAGACATGCATGATATAGTAGAAGAGGTAGTTAAAAAAGAAAGAATATAATGCCTATAGGTGTTATTTATTTTTTATCTTTACATCAATCTTGGTCTGTTCAGTCTTGCACCACAAGGAATATTGCAGCTTGAGATATCATATTAGACTCATAGGCTAGTACCATCAATTCCTGAACATTGATAAAATCCATCACATAACACTTTGATTTTAAGGAGGTGCTGTTTCATTGTCATTTAATATAATCTAATTGGCCTATCCAATGAGTCTATATTTTATTTTTATTTTAGAATAGCTTGCACCACTTGTTCTATGTTCAGCCAAACACTGGGACGGTGTGTGTCAGCTACTTCTAAAAGCAAAAGATGCCATATATGGAGGCCACGCATTGCAAATGTACGTGATTGTTTCAGAAAGTGCTTCTAAAAGATGGCTGATGAGCACCGCCGGAGTGAAGATGGGGGAGTAGAGCAGGGGCCTGGGCTGGCTTACCAGTCCTTTGTACAGATGGAGAATTTGCTGGATAAATTTAAGCTACTTCACTATGAAGAATCTTTCTGCCAGCAACTTGGCTTCAAGCCATTCTCTAGGTATGGTGTTAACAGTGTCAGTGGCTCTCTTGTTTGTTGCCTGCATGATGCACTATTTCACACAACTGTTAAGTTAAGGCTAGGTTAGGTTAAGTTGGTGTCAAAGTTTCATAAAAATTTGTGTGACAAGAAAGAGGTAATGTAAGAAAACTTAAAGATACAACATAATTACCCTATTTGCTATGAAAAAATATATGTATTTGGACCCATAAAATAATAACATTCACAACTGCCTGAAAACATATGGTACACAAAATAATTAACAAATGCGCTGTTGGAATATTTAAGCACTTGATGCCATGTCTGGTACGTCTACCACTGACGTCACTGTTATTTTAAAATATAGACATTATAGTCATATATTACCATGAAGTAATATAAGTTTGATGAGGTTTACCTTTTGTTGCTGTTTCAGACACTACTTTGCACTGCAGACGAATTCTGGAGAGCAGTTCTTCTCGTTTACGTCAATTGCAGCGTGGTTGTTGCAGATGTCGGGAAAACATTTTGAGCAACCTCAGGAGGTGAGCAGCACTCGCCATTAATACAACACTTTTTTAATGTGTCTTTTTTTGGTATTAAATTTAATTAAAGGTAACATAAAACGATTTTCAATGATAACTAATACTGAGCCAGTTATGGGTTTCATATAATTAAATGCCCAAATTCACTTAATTTTTCGATCTCATTGTATATTTAACAATGTTCTACTCCAAATTTTAATCTTTATTGCTCTAATATATTTACCATCAGAAATTATATAAAATGGGAATTTGACAGACAAATAATATATTGTCTGATGAAAAAAATTATATTTCACCTTTAAAGATCATATGCAAAGTTCGGATACATTTACTTGTTTTCACTCGTTCTGGATAGAACTGTGTCCCCTAATTCATATTCAGTGATGAAATTGTAAAAGTTACATTAATTTAGTCATAAAACAGGGGATATACCTAAATTCACGAAGGCACTTTCCGAAACCAATTTGTGGATTTTTGCCGGTAGATGTCAGGCCATGTGACATCATTTTGGCCAAACAAACCAACTTCGCCTACGCCGGTTCATAGGCATTTAACTTTTAACAAGATTTAGATCACGCAAAATGTTGAGTGATGTGGATTCTGACAGTTCAAGTCATTCCGTACATGTACGAATCAACAACACAGTCACAATCACAGAAACGAAGTTAACAGCGACAGCGAGTTATGTCAGACCAGGTCTGATTTATTGGCTGAAGCCCTTGGATTCATTCTGCAGTAAACAAATGCCCGCAGTAAACAAATACCCGCAGTAAACAAATGCCCGCAGTAAACAAATGCCCGCAGTAAACAAATGCCCGCAGTAAACAAATGCCCGCAGTAAACAAATGCCCGCAGTAAACAAATGCCCGCAGTAAACAAATGCCCGCAGTAAACAAAAAACCTCAAAAATAACGTAAATGTAAATGTATTTACAATAGTCCTTGAATGGATAGATGATCCGGTTTCTTGGTTATTAATATTAATCATAATTACCTCTCAAGAAACTTGCAGTTCATTTTTGAATATTTCGACTGCATCTCACAGTCTTCTTCAGCAGACTGAAGTTACGGATGTGTCACATGACCAATGTCATGTGACACAAGCTGGAGTAGGACTGGTGGGAGCTCCTGGCCGACGTCTCGGTTCAGCGTAGGTTTGTTTCTGTGGATGTTAATCGCCTCCTTTATTTTTCTCCTGTGCCAGTTCTCCTCGTGGTCTAGAATATTGACGTCCTTCATAGAGCACTGATGACCTGTGTTCAGTTTGTGTTCACTTATAGCTGATAGGGGTTGGCGACAAGATAGATGTTCTTTGATTCTTGTGCCAAGTGTTCTGGCTGTTTCTCCTATATAGTGTTGGTCACATTCTGGGCATTGTATGTCATATACTACCCCACACTTTGCTGCCTTTGCTGTTCTGTCTTTTGGGTGTACCAACAGTGACCTCAGGGTGTTGATAGGTTTGTGGTAAACCGAGATGTTATAGGACTTGAAAATCCTTGCTACTTGTTCTGATAGTTTACTAATGTAGGGCAGACCTATGGCATGTTGTCCTCTGCTGGTTTCTGTGGTAGTGTTCTCCTTCCTTCTCGTTGGTTGCGTGGTGTTAAACATCCAAGTTTTGTAACCGTTTGCTTTCAGCACTTTCTTGATGTGGTCCACCTCTGTGTTCTTGTCTTCTCCTTCCGTTATCAGGTTTTCTGCCCTTTGGAGGAGTGTCCTGACTACTGAGCGTTTGTGTTCTAGGTGGTGATTAGAATCCCAGTTCAAATATTGGTCCGTGTGGGTTGCTTTCCGATATATCTTGATATATCTTGGTTGATCCATCATCATTCAGGCATACACACGTGTCTAGAAAAGCTAACGTATTGTCCTGTTCTGGTTCTACCGTGAACTTGATGTTCTCGTCCATTGATTTCAGATGGTGTGTGAAATGTTCTACTTCGCTCTCTTGTAATACTGTGAATGTGTCATCTACATACCTCAACCAGATGTCTGGAGGATGAGGTGCTTCTCTGATGGCTCTTTCCTCAAAATGTTCCATGTATAGGTTTGCCACTATCGGAGAGACCGGTGAACCCATGGCTGCTCCCTTCTTCTGTTTGTAGAATACTCTATCATAAATGAAATATGTGGTGTTCGGACAGATTTCTAACAGTGTGATGATCTGATTTACTGATAGTTCACATCTGTCTTTCAGTGTTGTATCCTGGTTTAGTCAGTCCTTTATCACTGATTAGTAGTCAGGACACTCCTCCAAAGGGCAGAAAACCTGATAACGGAAGGAGAAGACAAGAACACAGAGGTGGACCACATCAAGAAAGTGCTGAAAGCAAACGGTTACAAAACTTGGATGTTTAATACCACACAACCAGCGAGAAGGAAGGAGAACACCACCACAGAAACCAGCAGAAGACAACATGCCATAGGTCTGCCCTACATTAGTAAACTATCAGAACAAGTAGCAAGGATTGTCATATCACCATAATAACGAATAAATAATAATTGCCTGATACAACCATGCATGTGTTGGACGAGAAGTGATGTGTAAATGGAAGGAGATTCAGTGCGTAATAAAAGCAAATTTTCTTTTTTCAGTTTGATGATCCAAATGCTACAATTTCCAGCATTTTGGAAGAAGTGCGACAGTTTGTAAGTTGATTTTGTGCGTTTTTAAGTTAATTAAGTTGATTACCAACAACTCCATTTAATTTTCGTGTGTAAGATAAATGTCAAGAATTTCTATATTTCAATTTCTGCAATTAAAAATGTTGGCATATACATACAGGTAGCAATATAATATTTATTATTTGTAGCATATATAGTATAGTGTGGTAAAGTGGATCAAAGTATGGCCGAATTAGTATGAAGTTGTTTCTTTGAGTAAAGGTATACTAAATCTGAGTATCTCAGCTTGGACTTGATAGTGACTTTTCTTCATGTATGTTTAAAGTTATCTGACCCTGTTGAATGTTTGTTTACAATTACCTGACCCTGTTGAATGTTTGTTTACAGTTATCTGATCCTATTAAATGTTTGTTTACAGTTATCTCAACCTGTTGAATGTTTGTTTACAGTTATCTCACCCTGTTGAATGTTTGTTTACAGTTACCTGACCCTGTTGAATGTTTGTTTACAGTTATCTGATCATATTAAATGTTTGTTTACAGTTATCTCAACCTGTTGAATGTTTGTTTACAGTTACCTCACCCTGTTGAATGTTTGTTTACAGTTACCTCACCCTGTTGAATGTTTGTTTACAGTTACCTCACCCTGTTGAATGTTTGTTTACAGTTATCTCAACCTGTTGAATGTTTGTTTACAGTTACCTCACCCTGTTGAATGTTTGTTTACAGTTATCTCACCCTGTTAAATGTTTGTTTACAGTTATCTCACCCTGTTAAATGTTTGTTTACAGTTATCTGACCCTGTTGAATGTTTGTTTACAGTTATCTCACCCTGTTAAATGTTTGTTTACAGTTATCTCAACCTGTTGAATGTTTGTTTACAGTTATCTCACCCTGTTGAATGTTTGTTTACAGTTATCTCAACCTGTTGAATGTTTGTTTACAGTCATCTCACCCTGTTGAATGTTTGTTTACAGTTATCTCAACCTGTTGAATGTTTGTTTACAGTTATCTCACCCTGTTGAATGTTTGTTTACAGTCATCTCACCCTGTTGAATGTTTGTTTACAGTCATCTCACCCTGTTGAATGTTTGTTTACAGTTACCTCACCCTGTTGAATGTTTGTTTACAGTTATCTCACCCTGTTAAATGTTTGTTTACAGTTATCTCACCCGGTTGAATGTTTGTTTACAGTTATCTGACCCTATTAAATGTTTGTTTACAGTTATCTCAACCTGTTGAATGTTTGTTTACAGTTATCTCACCCTGTTGAATGTTTGTTTACAGTTATCTCAACCTGTTGAATGTTTGTTTACAGTTATCTCACCCTGTTAAATGTTTGTTTACAGTTATCTCACCCTGTTGAATGTTTGTTTACAGTCATCTCACCCTGTTGAATGTTTGTTTACAGTTATCTCAACCTGTTGAATGTTTGTTTACAGTTATCTCACCCTGTTGAATGTTTGTTTACAGTTATCTGACCCTATTAAATGTTTGTTTACAGTTATCTCAACCTGTTGAATGTTTGTTTACAGTTATCTCACCCTGTTGAATGGTTGTTTACAGTTATCTCAACCTGTTGAATGTTTGTTTACAGTTATCTCAACCTGTTGAATGTTTGTTTACAGTTATCTCAACCTGTTGAATGTTTGTTTACAGTTATCTCAACCTGTTGAATGTTTGTTTACAGTTATCTCAACCTGTTGAATGTTTGTTTACAGTTATCTCACCCTGTTGAATGCTCCGTGTTGCTATTTAAGCACACACTTTGGTGGCATTAAATAGTTTTTTGCTGCATTGTTTCCTTATCGGAAATTTTTTGTTTGCTGTCAGGGTTACAGCCCAGACTTTCCACCCAGCAAGTTGAAGACGGGGTGCGGTGAACAGTGCATCTGGGTGTTAGATCGACTCGCAGACGAATCACTAAAAGCAAAGAACTTTGCATGGAAAAAGTCAGTACCATTTTAGCTGGCCTTCACTTTAGGGCGTTCTCTTTGGTTCACATTTTTACCCACTCCTCAGAAAAAGTATTTTAAGCACAAAATCAAACAGACAATTTGACAATTTTGTGCAACCAAAAAAACTTACAACCATTAATCAGTTTAATTTATGAACTAGAATTTGTGTTGCTGGTACAAGATGTTGATGTAATATCATAAACATCATGTTGTATAAAGTATTCAAGTTATGTTCATTCGTCCTGTAAGTAGCACATGGAATGGCTCTCCCTCTATCAAGCTCGTTATTGCTGTTCTAGGCCTACTTATCCAGAAGAGGAACTTGATGAAGAAAACATCGTAGAAGATGACACAGAACTGGATCTGAATAATATGCATGATACCAAGGACGAAGTGAGTAAAATTGTAGCTATTTATTTATTGATGGCTTAAAAATCCCTCGTCTGATGTAGCACATCAAGAACAAGGTACATTGACAACTGAATCGCGGATCGCAGAATCAGCCATTTATTTTAGTAAAATCAAATATGTTAACTGGGACGGAATCATTCAGATCTGGAATCATTACTTGTTCCTGCTGTATTAAAATGTGCCCGTTAAATAAATCGGCTACTTAGTATATTGATCTGGTCTGAAGTGATTCTATTAAGCAGTGTTTACTGTTGGTTTAATAGAAGACTGTGCACCCTTTTTTTAAATTATTGAAAGAATTGAAGTTGATTATTGAATAACTTGCAAAGGTGTGAATAGTGTTATGCCATAATATATAAAACTTTTGCATTTTTTGCCAAATTTTAACCAGATCTAGTAAAAAATAATTGAATAATTTGTTTGATTTTTTCACCAAAACTAAATACTCTGTAACACGTTTGCACAAACAAGCAAGCATATCATAGTCAATAGGAGAATATAAAAATTATTTGTGCAAAATGGGGCTGAAATGAAACGTGCAAAAATATAATTAAAAAAACAACTTTAATTGCTGACATTTAGTAAATTATATATTACTTCAAGCTGCCCCAGTTCTGTGAATTCTATGCAATTACTGGATATCTCGAAATCAGTCGTGTATGTCCGCATGCATCCATGCACACACACACAGCTCTGCACAATGAAGCGCTGTTTTAAACATGTTTTTGTTCAATAATTATATTTTGTGCTGCAGTTGGAGGAAGACAGTGACTTTGAAGAGGAAGAAAACATCCTGGGTTTGGATGACCTCACAAAACTAGGAGCAAAAACCGTGAGTGTATAGCGTGTCATCATTCTAGATATCACCTTACCGATGGCTTTTAATGATCTGTTGGAAGTGTTTATATATTACCACATTTTAGTTGCTGCAGTAGCCATGTCATCTGGTGTGTGCTTACTGTAGGACCTATTCTATTTGTATGTCCATGCATAGAGTAGCAGATGTGGAGAATCCAGAGAGGTAAAGTAGAATAGACCCGGAGAGATGTGAAAACACCTGTATTATCACTCATTTATGCTAGTTTTGCATTTTGCATAAACGTGATGTATGAACGCATTTAAAATGTCATATAGTAGTATGTTCACAAAACTGATTTGTACTAAATAGTGAGAGATTGGACAAATTGTTTGCCGTATTGATGGTTTCTCTCCGAAATTGAGCGGAGAAACTGGAGCTAACCAGGCGGCCTCTCTGAGCTGTTCTGTTTGTCCAGAGCGTCTCTGCCCCAGACCACTACAAATAGAATAGACCCAATGATTTGATTTGCTTATAGGATGCAACTGACGCCAGCAAGCCAGACATGATCATGGAGTCGAGTACAGATGCCGCTGAGTGGAAGTTGGAAGTGGAACGGGTGATTCCGCAGCTCAAGATCACCGTCAGAACTGACAACAAGGTAATGTGTGCAATCTTCAATATGTGTATCACTGATCATAAGGATCAATACTTCGGTATACATGACGATGGTTGTTCTAATGTAATCTTGAAGTTGATATCGGCTGTTTTTAATTTGTATTCATTAAACAGTTGACCAGATAAAAAATATTTTCAAAGGGCCCTCCTTGATTGAAGAAGAATATGTATGACTCCTAGGAATTGTTCTCTCGAACAATGATGATAGTATTTGGTATTGAGGCTTCATATAAAAACCTGCTAATGGCCTGTTTCGTTTTGTTTAAAACAATGGACCATTTGAAAAATGTTCAGCTATTATGCTAGCTGTGTGTTGAGATGTCTGGGTGTTTCTTGGCAGGACTGGCGTGTGCACGTTGAACAGATGCACGTACACCAGTCGGGAATTGATTCGTCGCTGAAGGAGACACACACATACCTCGACAAACTGTACGAGGAAATCACTCGAACCCTCGAGAAGATCAGCGTTCGCGAGAAGTATCTCAATACACAGTTGGAGCAACAACTGATCGAGTTTCGCTCCATGCAGGACCAGCTGGCCGAGACCAAGGAGAGGTACCGTCAGGGTAGTGGCGGCGTTACGGAGAGGACAAGGATGCTCGCCGAGGTACGTCACTGAGGCATCATGGCTGTATAGTCAGCTTCATTCATTCAATCGTATCCTCTTGCAAAGAATTGGCTGAGCCATATAATGAACACTTCTGCAGTGGCTCATGAGAGATGGAGTCCACAGCAGGTTACGCATTTTACTCCATGTGTGATATTTAACTTCCCTCGGCAGACACCAGGTGGAAGGGACCTATAGTTTTTAGTCTCTTCCGAAAGACACAGGCAAAGTGGACTGAATGAAAATTGTCCAAGTTTTGAAACAGCGGGAGGTGGCCTCAAACCCTGGTGCCTTCGACCCACAGTTGGATGCTCTACTACACAGCCACAGCTTCCCAATGTAGACAGCTGAATACTTGTATAGTTAATTCTAAAATGTTGCCTGCTGTGATGTGACATTGTGACTGTTAAAGACCAACTTCCACACATTCCCACTACACACAAACGGCGCCCTGTCAGAAGTTGACAGTTATGTCACAACTGGAATAAAATGCAATTGTACAATTTATTTTATAATTTTTTTTTCTGGTGGGGGATTAGACTAACAAAAATTAACTGTTGAAAATGTTTTGCTATCAATACAAAATATTTGTGTTCCATTGTTATTTATATAGTTATAAATTAGGATTCATGTAGTTGTAATAGAAGCAGTAAGAAGTAATAGTAATAGATTATCTGTAGTAGAAGTAATAGTAATAGATTATCTATAGTAGAAGTAATAGTAATAGATTATCTACAGTAGAAGTAATAGTAATATATTATCTATAGTAGAAGTAATAGTAAGAGATTATCTACAGTAGAAGTAATAGATTATCTACAGTAGAAATAATAGTAATAGATTATCTACAGTAGAAGTAATAGTAATAGATTATCTACAGTAGAAGTAATAGTAAGAGATTATCTATAGTAGAAGTAATAGTAATAGATTATCTACAGTAGAAGTAATAGTAATAGATTATCTACAGTAGAAGTTATAGTAATAGATTATCTATAGTAGAAGTAATAGTAATAGATTATCTACAGTAGAAGTAATAGATTATCTACAGTAGAAGTAATAGATTATCTACAGTAGAAGTAATAGTAATAGATTATCTACAGTAGAAGTAATAGTAATAGATTATCTATAGTAGAAGTAATAGATTATCTACAGTAGAAGTAATAGTAATAGATTATCTATAGTAGAACCCATATCTGAACCATTTATATTTAAGGTGTGACGCTGCAGGTCAGTATGATTTTTTATTTGCCTGGTGCAATTTGTTCTGCTCAAACTGTAGAGTGAGTCTTACTAAGTATATATTGAACTTTTTTATGCTATACCTCCATTTCCATGGTAACAAACAAAATGGCCACCAAAGCTATCAGAATACAGCGGAAACACATTTTGAGTAATTTATTTTTAAAATGCCGTTTCACGTGGGGTAATCTTCCGTTAAATTGCTATCTTTCACTTTTTGTTTGCGATACCTTTCAGGTGACAGAGGAACTGGAGCGCATCAAGATGGACATGGAGGAACGTGGCAGCAGTATGACGGATGGAGGCAAGTGTCGTAATCATGGCAACTCATTTCTTAGCTAACTACAAATTCTTTTGTGGTTTGACGTTTTACCTTACATATGATGTTTCCATGCCACTCCTGGCCAAAGTGCTTACATTACAAGTTTTGAATACCAGCAAGACCTTGAATATTAGCAATAAACTCCATATCTCTGTGAGGATTTTTAGGCCCCATACAAACACTGCATAAGTTTCTGTACAAAAAAATCGGTAACATTCTATTAACTCACTAGTCTGTATGTTAACTACAATTTTCCGAGTCGAGAGATACAGTCCCCAATGTTGAGAGCCAGGTTTTACACCAGACATACCCATGCCTGGTCCAGGTCTTGAAGCCAGAACTCTGGCATGTAAGGCGCTAACCACTACACTACTGCATCTTTCTTGTGTTGCAGAATAGGCTATGTACATTACAAACTATTAATACACAGGTGTTCCTGTGTATTAGTGGTGCTCATTCTATCAATTAGCTACCTTTATAATCTACATGTGCTCATGCGAATAATTTGCTGTTGAAGAGTCAAAACAATGGAAGTTCATTTTGATCTGCACCGTGTGGTTGGTAGGATACAAGTCTATTAGACTTATATGTACCACATGAAAATGGACTTTTATTGTTTTGATTCCTCAACAGATTTTTTGAAGGATCAAAACATGAAAGTCCATTTTTGTGTTAGAAGTTAATCTAATAGACTTGTATCCAACCAACCACACGGTGCAGGTCAAAATGGACTTCCATTGTTTTGACTCTCCAACAGCGATACGCATGTACATACACTGCATGTGCGCATGCATATATGGCATTTAGAATATTATGCTAAGCCAAGCACTAGTTTCAGGGAAAATTACACTTGTCTGGGAAAATTATATTTTTATCGGGAAAAAAATCATGTTAATTCCCTGTATGAACCCTGTGTGTAATATTGTTCACAATTTCTACGGTTACGCGCTACTGTTGCAGCTCCTCTGGTGAAAGTGAAACAAGCGATACAGAAACTGAAGCAGGAGACAACACAGATGGACATCCGCATCGGCGTGGTGCAGCACATTCTTCTACAAGCCAAGTTGAGAGAGAAAACCAACAAGAGTCGCAACCCACTGCAGGACATCTCAGCCAGCGAGTACGAGTCATTCTAGAGACAAGGCATTCACTACGACATCAGCACCGAGACAGCAGGCACACAAACTACATTTCCATGACCAAAATTATTTAAAAAACGGACGCTATTTATGGTCAATGTCCTCCTATTGAGGATACAGCTCGAAGGATAATAAAACAAGTATGTACTAATGTGTACTGTACCACCTTTTCTGCAAACCATGCACCGTTTTTACAATCTTGATTTTGACCCTTTAATATTTTTTAAAATACATGGTTTGGCGTGAATTAAAATATGCTAGTTTATAGCAGCTGTATATGAATACCACTTCACTGCTTTAAAAGACCAATAAATATGAAATATTGCATTTTTTACTGGGTAATTTACACTACAGCAATAAAGACGTACAACATTGTTTATTTAGATGTACTTTGATAACCAAAAATTCAGATAATACAGGCATTTTAATTATGAAAAACCAACCCCCAACTAGTCGGGTTGAAAATTCCCGTTAACAATGGTAAAAATTCACATATGCAAGCAAATGATTTCACCGACACGTGAAAACATCTTGGAAATCGAATTTCATATAGCTCTCCGTTATCTTGTCTTGCCACCAGATGCTCGGTCATAAGACAAATCTTGTTAACACGTTATTTATTAACTATTTTATTTACTGTTGTAATTGTTTGGATGCAGTTGTACGTCTCATGTTCGTCATTAGACAGATTGAGTTTATCACGTCTTGTAGAAACCACATATAGTTGACCCTGCCATTGATACATGGTTGATGGGGTGGACAGTCAAACAATGAATAAATTTAATCAAAACATTCCACCACAACTGAGATTGCCTCTATTACTGGGTAATTAGCTTTGTGGACCAGCCTTTAAAAAACTGCAAATGTAAGAAAAAGAGTAATGCTTTAAAAAAAGAACAAAAGACGATATTACGCCATGCATACACATTCATTATTAAGCTCTGTATAGTATGCATGCAACTTAATGTTATGGTGTTTTGTTCTGCATCTGTTTACCATTGCTTACCATGATGTGCTGTTAAAGCCAGGTTTGTTCTGCATCTGTTTACCATTACTTAACATGGTGATGTGCTGTTAAAGCCAGGTTTGTTCTGAGCTGCACATTATTCATGCTATTACGTACTGTGTATTTGTTATTTGATGTTTTCATTATAAAATTATAAAACAACATTGCTTCAAGTATTTTTCGAGATATCACACACCTGTGAAATACATCTGCACTGATTACCCTAACCCTGGCAACCCAAAAACAAGACAATTGACACATTCTTACACCAAACATAAATGTCTTCAAACAGAACCAAATATTATCTGTAAATGCCTTATATTACCAGATACGAAAGAAGACCTGCCGTATCATAGAGTTTTTGGGAATTGTACGGATTACAGACAACCAGTTTTTATAAATTTGTTACGATAGAAAAATTTTGCATGTTTTCTTGTGTTTGTCACAAGTATAAAATCAAATGCCAAACTTATAGCGGTCGAAGCACAGATACATTTGATGCGAGACATATTTCCGCGAAACCTAAGGTATACTTTGTAGCTTTATTGATGGCGATAGAAAATTTTGCATGTTTTCTTGTGTTTGTCACAAGTATAAAATTAAATGCCAAACTTATAGCGGTCGAAGCACAGATACATTTGATGCGAGACATATTTCCGTGAAACGTAAGGTATACTTTGTAGCTTTATTGATGGCGATACTAGATAAAATTTGGAATGCTATAGGCCGATTAACCACTAATAACCATTAATTTATACAGAATTTCATCCAAACAAAACGGCAGGTATGAACATGATGTTTATCTTAGAATTGCAACACAACTAGATAGATTCCGACGGAGGTTCAAGACTGAAGATTGTAGTGAGTGAGAACTGTTCAGTGCTGAAGCTGTAGTTGTCGCAGTTGTGTCACGGCCAGTGTCCACCTCTCTGTCCACTGCTGCAATGTCATGTTGTCCACTACACAGTTGACCACGCAGTGTTGGGCTGGCTGATCCCACCTACATAACAACACGTGGTCACGCAGAGGTCAAGACAAAACAACAGCTGGTTAACACAACGTGCTATCAAGTCACTGTTGATGTGCAAAAATAAATAATTATTGAACAACTTCAGCAAGCAACAAGTTGATCATATCACTAATTAATTAATAATATATCCTCAGGAAGGTAGGAATAGTTTCAGATGTTTTCAAGGTGATGGGAGTTCATTCCAGATCCTAGGCGCAGCGACAGAAAAAGCCTGTTTGCCTAAGTTAAGCTTAGTTTTAGGAACAATAAGTTGTTGTGAAATGGATGATAAATGAGAAACTGAGAACTTGAAGTCATCCCGTGCTCAATAATTATATCAGCCTCAATCTTGAGAAAATGTATTTTCAAGGAGCACCTTGGATCTTAGTGAAAATAATTATATTAGTCCAACTTATGAGAGAAAGTGTATCTTCAAGAAGTGTCTTGGTGAAAATAATTATATTAGCCTAATGCTTGAGAGAAAGTGTATTTTTAAGAAGCACCTTGGTTAAATTCTTGGTGAAAATTATATCAGCCCAACTCTTGAGAATACGTATTTTCAAAGAGCGCCTCAGTGAGTAAAAATAATTATATTACTATTAGCCAAACTCTTGAAAGGAAATGCATTTTCTATGAGCTCTTTGTTTCACTTGAAGTAAGGATTCTGAAGGATATTTAAGTACTGCTGTTGCTGCGCAGGCGTTCTGTCAAGAGAAGGTTGGTGCACGTACCACTTGGCCGCGGTGTCCTGTAGTTGCAAACAAGCACTGAGGGCCTTGGGTGCCCGTGAGACATGTTTCTCTAGAAGTGGCACCAGTGTCTCCAACTGTTTCTTGTCATGCTCGGCCACTTGACGGCGTACATCTGCCATACAAACACAAGTTTACTTCTCAAGTACAATATTTGGAATCGTGCAGGCAAAATTTTTTATATTCTCAATATTCCATTTGTGATAAAATTTTGTGGGTTTGTTGACTGTGCCCACTACACGCTTCACAACATGTGGAGACTGTGCCTTCTCTAAAGTGGCACCTTGCCATAGAACTGTCTCCTTCAGTCTGTTAGACAATGTAATATCACCACGTCTTTTAACACAGCACTTAAGACACACCTTTTTAAAACTGCCATTTAAAACTTACTAACTATAAAATAAAATTATAAAAGCAAGACAAAAGCAAACATTACGCTACGGACGCAAGGCTGAACGCCACATTTACAATATGTAGAGGGACAACAATAAAACTGATAACTAAATCAACTATGTACTTCAGAATGTTTACAATGACCCCCCCAGCTCTTATACACAATCCACCCTACAGACATCCGTTTTATCTCAAATTCAAATTAAAGTTTCAAAACATAAAATGGCATTTTGCAAAAGAATTTTGGAGTTTTGCCACAGAACAATTTCCAGAAGATTGCCATAGCCAATGAGAATGCACTTCAAATTCCCTAACATTTCAACACTATTTTTCTGGCTTTTTCCAGACTCGTCTGAATCATTACAACTGTATCTTGTTGCACAAGGCAATAAATATAACGTATCTAGTAATTTATTATAAAGTAGTTTGTGATTCCGTATGTCTGTCTACTCCATGGGGATCGTTCACACATTAAAAAAATTCAGAGGGGGTGGGGGATATTACGAAGGAACTTATGTGGACTTTTGACATAGATTACGTAACTCAGAACAATAATATGTACCATTGTTAGCAATGCTATATGCACGTTTTTTACTTTTGTCAATCAAACAACCTGTGGCTGTGCAAGAGAGTCACCTTTCATGTGGCGCAGTAGACAACAGCCGTCACTGTTCTCTCTGCCCGTGTCTACGGCAAGTCGGCCACATCGAGTCAGGGTCAGTTGTAACTCATCCCCTTCATTCAGTCGATCCATCACTTGAAGCAACAGACATTCTGGAGCCTGTAAACAAACATATTCTTTATTTAGTAATTATTATTACTAAAATTTACAAAGTGCCATGTGTCACGTACAAAACTTACATGCAATCATAAAAATAATAAATATATAGCATAGTTAAAAATATATAATAAAAACTGAGTAGTCGATTAAGTTTAATAAAAAATATATAATAAATAATTATTGTAAATAAATAATAATCATAGTAAATAAATAAATAATTATAATAAATAAATAACTAAAATACATATTCATAAAACGTGTCCTCAGTCACAGTCATTCATCAATGGAAGACCATAAGATTGGTCTGGATACTGAGAGAGCCTGTATGCCGTAGCCATCTACCTTATAGCTCAGAACTACCAGCAGATGCAGATCAGCAGATCGAAGGTTGCAGGTAGTATGTGCATACGGTGTCAGGAATTAATATCTCCCATAGCACAATAAATACAATAAAAAAATTTCTATCATATCTAACTCCTCGGAACCCTGAGTTAAGAGACACACAAGGAAAGGGTTTCGCAAACTAAAAATTGGTAAAGTTGTCAACAGAAGGATGAGTTTACTTGAGAGCTAGAGGGGAAGCAACGTTAACAAGATAAGTCTTCATACATTTTCTTATACACTTCTGATTTATGTAGGATAGAATGTAAACATTTACGTAGGACAGAATGTAAACATTTACGTAGGACAGAATGTAAACATTTACGTAGGACAGAACGTAAACGTTGCACTGTTGCCATCCAATGTGGTTAGATTTCAATTCAAAATATTTTCTTGTATTTCAAATTTCAATCAGTCTTTATACTCAAAATACTTGCTGCATAGCAATAGTAATGGCTTACACTTTATTTTCACGTAGATCAAATTATCATTATTTATAATGGTTAGTTAATGAAGATCAGTAACTGTATATAACCATCATGGTGGCCTGATCTTTCAGGCCTTGGTATAGGTCTCCATGAATCAATCAATATTTTATTCACAATTGTCATGTATTGACAAGATCAGGAATGATACTGGCCTCCCGCTATCGACAGCAGCGCGGCATGCCATAAATAGAACAGAATCGAGGGGTGCAACTTCCCTGAGGACAGTGAGGAGTCAATATGGCCTATGCATTTAAGTCAAGTAACTCAATCTCTCTCTCTCTCTCATACCTAAAATTCAAAACGTCAAAAGCAGACGAGTACACACACAATACACACCTGGTGATGGGGGAAGTCCACTCCTCTCAGCACTTTCTCCAAGTACTGACCAGTTGAACTGTCCCGGTTGCCATGGAAACGATTAATGGACAGGTCAGCAGTTGTTATTTTGTAGGCACTGAAATGAAGATGTAAATAACATAGACGTGTTTGGAAGAACGATGTAGCATGGAGCTTAATCAACGTTCTTTTCTTTGTAATTAATCAAGATGCTGTATTATGCAGAAATCCCCCAATTCAACATATCTCTCAATTCAGAGCAAAATTATTAAAATCTTCCAAATAAAAATGAAACCTCCTGCTTTTCTATAAATATTTTTTTTCATACTCACACCAGTGCCCTCTTGTGATTAAACCCTATCGCCCTGCAACTGAGATTTATTGTTTGCTTTTTATTTGTTTTTGTTTCAATATTCGACCAGTTTCACCACCATTTGTCTTACCGCAGTCTGCCTATTTCATTTGGTACAAATCAGAAGATCTCCATATTTTATTTTTTTACTTTGAACCTCTGGTTAAAGTTATTTTTATATTATGCAACAGTACTGTCATGTTGAAGTTTTCATGGGTCTGTACAGTTTTCTGTAAGAAAGAATGGAGAACAAAAAATCCCCAAAAAATATATATGCCCCAACAGAGAGCTAAAATTGGTCAATCAGAAGCAACTACACAACTGATCAAGTTTAGACAAGAAACTACAGAATTACGGTTGGTTTTATCAGGCTACAGGCTACATACGCAGTCGAGTTTAGAATACAAAGCATGTGTGCCTTTATTAATGATAACTAGTGACAGTTGCAGGTCTAGAAGGGTGTAGAACGGTACTCACAGTACCTATTGGGACCCGTGGTACCTATTGGGACACACGGTACCTATTGGGACGTGTGGTTTCAGTTTCAAACGTGAAACCAGACAGCACTATTATGCAAGGAAAAGGGGATGTAAAAGATTATGCACTATGTTTGTGTTTGCGTGCGTGCAGGCATGACTAGAATTTTATCTGACCAACAAAACACAAACCTGTCCATGACAGTGAAGATTGGCATCGGCTGGACATGAGCAGAAAAACTGTCCACTTCTTTGATGATGCTGTCGCGCAGTTGCTTCGACAGTTGAGCGGTCACATTTGAGTCTCCGCACACCGTACGCTTCAAGTACTTCAATACCTGTTTACAACAATATCATCATCATGAATTATCTATATATTACTACACTAACTTTGGGGTCAGTCTGGCAGCATCTCCTCCCAGGTGTCAAGGTCCACTCGTCTCTTTCTATGTTCCTTCGCCTCCTGGCACCAGTGGCCTCTGATCTACCAACTGGTGATGTATTTAAAAAACTAAAACTTAGTTATTTAGAGTTATTTATCTAGGTGTTAGCAGCTCAACCGATATGCTTTTTTTATCCTGATTACTAATACTTACCAAATGTGCACAAGTTAATGATAACAGCTATTCCAAGTAAAATTGGAATAGCTGATGGTCTCGGCAAGCTTTGCTGATGTGGCAGTAACAAGTTAATAGCTAGGCACCATCTAAACATGACAACAAATGAGGCAGGATGAATTATATTTGATAATTGTATATACATTTTAATCAAGACATCATAAAATAAATTCTCAATAAAATGCAGATATGTATCCAGTCAGTTATCACCAAACCGTAAAGTTATGCCACTGGATAAATCAACAGCTGTACATACAGATCTCAATTTACTTACTAAACTCACACTATCATGTCTAATTTCTATACCATTAAACATATGCTGTCTAATTTCCCAACATCACCTAAACCTCTTGGGTGCAACAAGGGCGGGTGTAAAGTTAATTTATTTAAAAGAAAAACCCAGCATCTTGTAAACATTATCAGCCAAGCACCATTTTATTCAGTCTGAATCAGTCAGCATATTATGGTAACCTAAATACAATACATATTCTGTCAACTTTATGCAACCACTTGCTTACCTACATCTACTGGTTTGCAGTGCTTCCTCAAAACGAGTTCGCTGTACAAACTAGGAAATGTTGACTGGATTTGGTGCAGTTGCCTGCACACAGCTAAATCATTTCAAATGATCTGTTATTCGCTGCCATTTGACAAATGCAGGCCGTATCATGTGATGCAAAAAAGCCTTGTTCAAAATGCACAAAACTGTATGTTGTTTCCTACGCTCATAAGAATTCCACAAGAATTAGCATTTACGTAAATCTCAATAACGTCCTATGGGACAAACGTTGCTACATGAAACACCTGGGTTAGACAAATCTAGCCACTGTTGGTTGAAGAGGATGTTTGCGAGAAGAACCTACCTCTGTCTGATGTGACTCCAGCTTCGTCTGCGATGCCAAGTTCTGCTTCACCAGCACACGGATAGCATTCTGTTTAGCATCCTGGAAGGATAAAGGATGCTAAATAATCCGGAAATCATTTTTAAAAATGTGCATCGGACTGTACTGCAGGCAGCCGAAATATAAAAGTGATATTTGCGTATCACGTCTAACGATATTTTGACAACTTGTTGCATACTGTGTTGCACGTTAGGAACTAATAGAGAAAATAACCTTTAAACCTTTAGCTTGTTATTGTTAAGCTCCAGATACATTTTTCATCTACGCTTATTTGGATTTTAATTCTTCACATTTTAGTCACATTTCCACCCATCAAGCTTTAGCACAACTGTTTTCAGCGATCGATCCATACCAGTGTTCAATCCATACCAGTGTTCGATCCATACCAGTGTTCAATCCATACCAGCGTTCAATCCATACCAGCGTTCGATCCATACCAGTGTTCGATCCATACCAGTGTTCAATCCATACCAGTGTTCGATCCATACCAGTGTTCAATCCATACCAGTGTTCAATCCATACCAGCGTTCGATCCATACCAGTGTTCGATCCATACCAGTGTTCGATCCATACCAGTGTTCAATCCATACCAGTGTTCAATCCAAACATATTTTTGATTACAAATATGTTCTAGCAATTCTAAACATAAGCATTTGGCAAAGACAATCTTCTTTCCTGTACAGTGTACAAATAGGCTGTTGGTAAACTCCAATTATAGGACAAATGGAGCAATTTATAACTGACAAGTACCATTTATTTTAGAGGAAAAATACAAACAACCAAAGTTAAACAAACAATTAACCGTCTCATGACCAGAACACCCAGATCAACATGATACTGCCTCATGGCCAGAACACCCAGATCAACCCGATACTGCCTCATGGCCAGAACACCCCAATCAACCCAATAGTGCCTCATGTCCAGAACACCCCAATCAACCCAATACTGCCTCAAGGCCAGAACACCCAGATCAACCCAATACTGCCTCATGGCCAGAACACCCCGATCAATCCAATACTGCCTCATGGCCAGAACACCCAGATCAACCCAATAGTGCCTCATGGCCAGAACACCCAGATCAACCCAATACTGCCTCATGGCCAGAACACCCCAATCAACCCAATAGTGCCTCATGGCCAGAACACCCAGATCAACCCAATACTGCCTCATGGCCAGAACACCCAGATCAACCCAATACTGCCTCATCGCCAGAACACCCAGATCAACTTGATACTGCCTCATGGCCAGAACACCCCAATCAACCCAATAGTGCCTCATGGCCAGAACACCCAGATCAACCCAATAGTGCCTCATGGCCAGAACACATCGATCAATCCAATACTGCCTCATGGCCAGAACACCCCGATCAATCCAATACTGCCTAATGGCCAGAACTCCCTGATCAACCCAATACTGCCTCATGGCCAGAACACCCAGATCAACATGATACTGCCTCATGGCCAGAACACCCAGATCAACCCAATACTACCTCATGGCCAGAACACCCCGATCATCCCAATACTGCCTCATGGCCAGAACACCCCAATCAACCCAATACTGCCTCATGGCCCGAACACCCAGATCAACCCAATACTGCCTCATGGCCAGAACACATCGATCAATCCAATACTGCCTCATGACCAGAACACCCTGATCAATCCAATACTGCCTCATGGCCAGAACACCCTGATCAATCCAATACTGCCTCATGGCCAGAACACCCAGATCAACCCAATACTGCCTCATGGCCAGAACACCCAGATCAACCCAATACTGCCTCATGGCCAGAACACCCAGATCAATCCAATACTGCCTCATGGCCAGAACACCCCGATCAACCCAATAGTGCCTCATGGCCAGAATACTCAGATCAACCTAATACTGCCTCATGGCCAGAACACCCAGATCAACCCAATACTGCCTCATGACCAGAACACCCGAATCAACCCAATACTGCCTCATGGCCAGACCACACAGATCAACCTAATACTGCCTCATGGCCAAAACACTCAGATCAACCCAATACTGCCTCATGGCCAGAACACCCCGATCAACCCAATACTGCCTCATGGCCAAAACACCCAGATCAACCCAATACTGCCTCATGGCCAGAACACCCCAATCAACCCAATACTGCCTCATGGTCAGAACACCCAGATCAACCCAATAGTGCCTCATGGCCAGAACACCCCGATCAACCCAATACTGCCTCATGGTCAGAACACCCAGATCAACCCAATACTGCCTCATGGCCAGAACACCCAGATCAACCCAATACTGCCTCATGGTCAGAACACACAGATCAACCCAATACTGCCTCATGGTCAGAACACCCTGATCAATCCAATACTGCCTCATGGCCAGAACACCCAGATCAACCCAATACTGCCTCATGGCCAGAACACCCAGATCAACCCAATACTGCCTCATGGTCAGAACACACAGATCAACCCAATACTGCCTCATGGCCAGAACACCCCGATCAACCCAATACTGCCTCATGGCCAGAACACCCAGATCAACCCAATACTGCCTCATGGCCAGAACATACAAATCAACATGATATTGCCTCATGGCCAGAACACCCCAGATCAACTCAATACTGCCTCATGGCCAGAACACCTAGATCAACCCAACACTACCTCATGGCCAGAACACCCGATTTACTAAATAGTAACAAACGTTATCTGGTTTTGAATGATGTCGTTGACTGGAAAACGGACTCTCTTTTAAACTATGGAGTACAAAGTAAGTTTGCTGTAATTTCAGCCAATCACATTAAAGCTTCACATTTGCTGCAACATAATGACAATTATTATTTAGTCTTGAAACATCCAAACACTGGCGATGTCTACAATTACATGGTAAGTTTTGAACGTTGTATTACATTAAACAACAGCATTAATGTGACAGAATGGCAGAAGATCGCTATGACTTGTCGATAGGGCGGAACTGACTAAGTAGTGTGGTCCCCACTCAGCAAAGGACCAAAGGGAAAGAAGCAGGAAAACAGCAGGCACAAATTAGGCATTAATTGGGCCACAAAAGCATTAAGAACAAGCCCCATCAGTAGCGTAAGCCACAACTTACAGCCAGCTTGCCGAAGTCTTGGATCGTCTGATACTTGGCTAGCACAACTTCCTTGTCTCGCATTGCCTGACTTATGTTCTCTTTAACATCATTAGCAGCCTGGTCCAGACACTTCAGCGATGCCCTCAATGCTGAAGTCTTGATCTCAACTTCGAGCAGATGCCTTAAAGTATACATTAACCGTCAGCCAATGACATATCTAGCCGATGAGTAAAGTTTGCAACAACAATCCAAATAATCTTAATAAACAACTTAATTATTATTTATGTGCGCAGAAATGTAAAGCCATTAATGTTGTTGTATTTACTGCACATGAACAAATTAACTTTGAATCAGAATGATGATATACAGGACTTATTGACTATAATTCACTGACATTGGCCAACTGTTCAACAGTTTTCAAATTTAAACTATGATTAGCAAAACAGCGACATCAATGGGGTCTAACGTAGAAACTACAGAGGAAAAGGAATAAAATAAATAATCTGGGTTTTGTATGAATGTTTTTATTGTGTCCAGCCCAAGCCTGGCCCGGCCTGCTCACACTAGGCCCACGCCCGGCCCAAGGCTGATGTGTTTAAATTGTTTTCAGCCCAGGCACTGCCCCGGGCCCGCAAAATTATGTAGAGGCCATGGGCTGGGCCGGGCTTGAACCTAAAGCCCGGCCCGTGCTAAAGCCATTGCCCTCACCTCTGCAGCTAGAACATATCTACGTAATTTGATATGTTCTAGCTGCGACAGCTGGATAGACTTTGCAAAGTCCGGGTGTGTAAATTCGTGGGCGGAGGTGCAGGCGGATGATTTCCATTTCGTGTGTAGGGGGTGTACTACATTGAAACATCTGCAGGAGCAGGTGATTGAGCTAAGGCGTATGATTTTGATGATGACAGGGCAGGGTGAGACAGAAGTGAACAGAGGTGGTGAGAATGACGAGAGCAGAGGTGGTGAGACCGAGGAGAGCAGAGGTGGTGAGACCGAGGAGAGCAGAGGTGGTGAGACCGAGGAGAGCAGAGGTGGTGAGACCGAGGAGAGCAGAGGTGGTGAGACCGAGGAGAACAAGGAGAGCAGTGGCAATGTGAGGGAGAAAGCTGGTAAGAAGAAGAAAGATGACAGAAGGCAAAGAATGCAACAAAAGAGAGGTAAGCGGGTGAGTGGAGAGGGATTGCCAGGTGGTAAGACGGTAAAGGTTGATGATAGGAGAGAAAGGGGGCATACTAGTAGTGTGCAACAGGAAAGGAGCTTTGCCGATGTAGTATCACAGGGAAAGCGAGGAAAGCCCGGTATTTATGGGGATTCCATCATTAGGAAAGTGGATAAAATTGTAAATAGAGGGGATGACATAACAGTATGCCTACCAGGGGCAAAAGTAGAGGATATAGCAGAGAAGGCAGGACAGGTCATGGGTGGTGGCACGGGAGGTGCTGTTCTCGTGCATGTGGGAACGAACAATGCAGATAAGGAGGGAACGTCAGCCATCATTGGTAAGTACAGGAGGTTGATCAAGACACTTAGAGAGGCACGAGTTGGGCAGATCGTATTGTCGGGGATATTACCAATAATGGGAGGCAGGGGTGAGGAATATAGGAACTGTAGAAGGATGGCGATCAACACACAGGTACAGAAGGTATGTATGGAGGAGGGAGTAGGCTTCGTAGACATGTGGTTAAACTTTGTGGGAAGAGGTGACTTTTTCATGAGAGATGGACTTCATCTGACAGGGAAGGGCGCTGCAGTTCTTGCGTGTGAGTTTGTCAGAGTGGTCGACGAGGGCACAGGTACCATAGATTATTTAAACTAGATGCGCAGGGGGAACTGACAGAGAAAACTCAAAGGAGTACTACTACAAATACACATCCAAAGAAATGTTCACCAATAATTTCAGACAATGAACTTAAATGTGTATGCTTAAATGCCAGGAGCATAGTAAATAAAAAAGTGAGTTAGACATTATGGTAGCAGATATTGATCCTCATGTAATAGGCATCACAGAATCATGGGCAAATGAAGATATAGTAGATGCTGAGTTAGCACTGACAGGCTATGTAATGTTTAGGAAGGATAGACGAGAAAGAAGGGGAGGTGGAGTAATTTTGTATATTAAAGAATCTATCCAAGCATATGAAATAACACTGAAAAGTGAAGCAGATAGTGTGGAAGCAATTTGGTGTAACATAGTTACCAGGAACTCAACATTAACAATAGGAGTAGTTTATCGTAGTCCTAACATAGGACAAGAGGAAGATGTAAAATTACAAAAGGCGATAAGGGAGGTGAGCAAGGGAGAATGTGTTATAATGGGTGATTTTAACCATGGCCATATACAATGGGAATCATTAGAGAGTGCTGGAGGTGACGACCATCAGTTTCTACTTCTAACACAGGATTGTTTCCTTACTCAACATGTCTTGGAACCAACCAGAGGTGGGAATGTGTTAGATTTAATTTTGTCTTCTCAAAATGAATTAGTTGACAATGTTAAAGTACACGAACCTTTGGGTTCAAGTGACCATAACCAAATCCATTTTAATATAAAAGTAAAAACAGGGAATACATATAAAAAACAATGGAGGAGGAATTTCAACAAAGGCAGATATAAAGTGATGAGAACATATCTAGCAAATATAGATTGGAATAATTTGCTGAAGAACAAGACAGCAACAGAATGCTGGACTTGTTTAAAATATGAGATTGAGGGCATTATTGAGAAATTTATTCCATTAAGAAAACAAGGGAAAAGATCCAGGAAAAAACACCTGTCAAAAGAAGCTATTAGAAAAATTGCTCACAAACAGATGCTGTGGAAGGTCTATAAACACACTGGAAATGTAGAAGACTACACCAACTACAAAGAGGCACTTAACCTAGCTACTACTGAAATTAGAAAATCTAAAAGAAAAAAGAACCTTTGAACAAAAATTGGCAGGTAATATAAAAAATGACAGCAAGAGTTTCTATGCTTATGTAAGGAGTAAACAGAAAGTTCGAGATAAGGTCGGACCACTGGAAAGCAACAGTGAAAGCATAATTTCAGATGGGTTCCAAATGGCAGAGGTCCTGAATGAGTATTTCAGCTCAGTTTTTACCACAGAAGATATCAGCTCACTTCCAGTTCCATTGACTAAATTTGAGGGCAATACATCAGAATATTTAGGGCAGTTATTTGTAACTCCTGAAATGATAGCAAAGAAAATTAAGAAGATGAAAGATAATAAATCACCTGGAGTTGATGGGATACCACCAAAACTGCTAAAGGAAATTGTTGATCAAATTAGTACACCACTTGCAAACTTATTTAACTTGTCACTAGAAGAAGGAATAGTTCCTTCAGAATGGAAAGAAGCAAACATTACGCCGCTGTTTAAGAAGGGATCGAGGAAGAAGCCAGAAAATTACAGACCAGTGAGTTTAACATCAGTTGTATGTAAATTACTTGAAACATTAATTAGAGACCACATGGTGGAATTTCTCATAAAACATAAATTAATAAATACATCTCAACATGGATTCCTAAAAGCAAGGTCATGTCTAACCAATCTCTTATGTTTTTAGAAGAAATTACAAAGTGGGTAGATCACGGGTCACCAGTGGATGTTGTCTAGTTAGATTTTCAGAAAGCTTTCGATAAAGTGCCACATCAAAGATTGTTACTTAAACTAAAAGCCCATGGTATAGGCAATGATGTAATCAACTGGATAGAAAAGTGGCTTACACACAGAAGACAGAGAGTAATAGTAGATGGTAAGATTTCAAACTGGAAATCTGTTTTGAGTGGGGTACCACAGGGATCAGTGTTAGGCCCTATACTGTTTTTAATATATATAAATGATTTGGAGGATGACATATCTAGCAAAGTACTCAAATTTGCAGATGACACAAAAGTATTCAGAAAGGTTACTAATGATACAGATAAACAAAGTTTACAGGATGATCTAGAAAAATTAGTTAAATGGTCAGAAAAATGGCAAATGTTATTCAATTTTGGGAAGTGTAAATGTATACACATAGGACATGGAAATATGGACGAGGAATATAAAATGGGGGATGCTGTACTAGGTAGAACCACACAAGAAAAGGATTTAGGAGTAACATTTAATGCTGACATGAAAGTTTCAGAGCAATGTGGGATTGCTGCTTCGAAAGGAAATCAAATTCTAGGCCTAATTAGGAGAACTATCACGTATAAGGAGAAACATCTAATTGTACCCCTGTACAAAGCAATAGTTAGACCACATTTGGAATATTGTATTCAAGCATGGAGGCCACATCGTAAAAAAGACATAGATAAGCTAGAAAGAATACAACGAAGAGCAACTAAGATGATTCCAGAATTAAGAGACCTTAGTTACGAAAGTCGCTTATTACAATGTGGTTTGACAACACTAGAGACCAGGAGACTAAGAGGAGACCAAATAGAAGTGTTTAAAATAGTGAACGGTTATGAGGATGTTGATAGGAATATGTTCTTCAAACTTAAAGAAGGCAGTAGAACCAGAGGACACAAAGCAGCATTAGTTAAGGAACAGTGTAGGTTGGACATGAGAAAGTACTCTTTCTCACAGAGGGTGATAAATGAATGGAACAAACTGCCAAATGATTGTGTTAATGCTAGTAGTGTGAATGTTTAAAAATAGAATTGACAGATATCTGATAAGGGCGGGCTACACATAGATGAGAAAATTGTTGGACTCTCGATAAGCCAATGGCTTCCTTGTCCAATTGCCATCTGGAACTTGTTGTTCGAGATGGCAATCTTGTTAAATCTTGTTAAATCTACTGGCGAATTGGTTACTCATCAACTCAAAGGCAAAGCCAAAGGTGACACCGCTTACTGGGTTGACTCTAAGTGCCGTAGAATTTGGGATGAAAACAAACTAATGGCTATAACTACTTTATTTAACAAACAAACATTGAGATTGCATTGGAATATCGGCTGGGAACTGCAAAAGGCAGGAAATGTCCCCAAAACAGACAATGTGTGGTATGGTGGTTGTGTGGTAGAACGTAGACTTTTAGAACTTTTGTTCGTTCCATTTCGTTCACTCCACATTGCCCGTGTTTTTCAGAAGAGACACTAAAACCCATTGTTCCCTTCTTCCTGGTGTCTAAGCCAGGGGAAGTAAAGGATCCAACACAGAGAAATGAAAAAAACTTGTCATTGACTCACAGAACTGTTGATCTCTATCTCTAAACTACCACTGGCGTCAATATCTCTGTTAATTATTGAAGAAAAAAATGTGGAATTTATGAAAAGAGCATAACCTGGCCATCTGTAGGGCTCCTGCGTCACTGGCATAACGCTTCCTCAGGATTGCATCTAGATGGATCTTGGCCCGGGTCAGTCTCTCTTTGAGATACCATGCTGTGTTCTGATGCTGCTGCGTCTCCAAGAAGTGGTTGATGTGAGCTTGCTGGCCCGCCTACATCAGAGGGATGAAACAATACAATGTCACTAAGAAGTGGTTGATGTGAGCTTGCTGGCCCACCTACATCAGAGGGCGAAACAATACAATGTCACTAAGAAGTGGTTGATGTGAGCTTGCTGGCTCACCTACAGCAGAGGGGCCAAACAATACAATGTCACTAAGAAGTGGTTGATGTGAGCTTTCTGGCCCGCCTACATCAGAGGGGCCAAACAATACAATGTCACTAAGAAGTGGTTGATGTGAGCTTGCTGGCCCGCCTACAGCAGAGGGGCCAAACAATACAATGTCACTAAGAAGTGGTTGATGTGAGCTTGCTGGCCCACCTACATCAGAGGGCGAAACAATACAATGTCACTAAGAAGTGGTTGATGTGAGCTTGCTGGCTCACCTACAGCAGAGGGGCCAAACAATACAATGTCACTAAGAAGTGGTTGATGTGAGCTTTCTGGCCCGCCTACAACAGAGGGGCCAAACAATACAATGTCACTAAGAAGTGGTTGATGTGAGCTTGCTGGCCTGCCTACAGCAGAGGGGCCAAACAATACAATGTCACTAAGAAGTGGTTGATGTGAGCTTGCTGGCCCGCCTACAGCAGAGGGGCCAAACAATACAATGTCACTAAGAAATGGTTGATGTGAGCTTGCTGGCCTGCCTACAGCAGAGGGGCCAAACAATACAATGTCACGACTTAAATAGTCCATTCAAAATATTAGTAGCGTGTGGACAAACTTGTTTCGTATTGCAGACTTTGTAAAAACTACCTGATTTAGGTGAGAGCTAAGTCAAATTGCCTGTGGTAAATAGCCCCGACTGCCTGCCTACCTCCAGTAGCTGGTGGACACTCTGCAACAGACTTGGCTCAACTGATGTGTCCAGTAGATGACCATTGCTTTCATACTTGAATCTGCATAAGTACATAAGTACAACTGGTCAAGAAACGCGACAATAGAAATATCAGTTGTTTGTCTCAAAACACATTTGCATTATGGCTTCTCATGTTAGAATGCACTGATCTCTGCTTAATAGAATCTTGGATAACATAATCAGCTGTTTAGTAGAATCAAATATATTGGCTAGGACAGAATCACTCTTAATAGAATCAAACTGTTCTGCCCTGAAGGGATTCTATTGAGCACAATTCACTGTATTTTAGATGCCAGGTGTATGAATCTACATCATTCGACTTCATTGCATAAATATTCTGTGTGGCTGGTAGAGTTTCTTCATTTAATCTGCTGATTCTTTGGCCATAAACAGCAAAAAAAAACAATAAATTGTTATATCCCATTATTGTTTATCATTTTAGAATCCTGCCTTTTGTTGGTATGATGTAAACATTCACAACGTGATAATGTATTAAATCAATCAATGGAACATTTACATATTTTCAGACTAGCGCGCACCGCTACAAATACATGACATCATTGTTTGGCGCATGCAACCGAAGAATTGGTTTTAACAGCACTGAAAAGAAGGTGGTAACTTCTATTGCAATGGCATCAGCATTTACGTACTTGAGCATGTCAATGTCTTGGTGGATTGCGATCTGTGTCGTCTTGCTGCGCAGTCTTAGCACCGAGTCCTGGGCGTTGATGCACAGAGACGTCAGAATCTGCTTCGAGGAGTGCTTGGAGAGCACCTGCTCGACCGACTGCCACAGGGCCTCCTTCCTCTTTGTCCTGATATACACAACCAACACGCCCACATTAGGTTTATGCACATCACAACCAACACACCCACATTAGGTTTATGCACATCACAACCAACACACCCACATTAGGTTTATGCACATCACAACCAACACACCCACATTAGGTTTATGCACATCACAACCAACACGCCCACATTAGGTTTATGCACATCACAAATGTTTACATAATGAGCAAAATTCAGACATATAAAGATGGCGACACTCCTTGAAATAACATACATTACACATTATATATATACATGCATATATTAAAAGATTTGTTAATTAAAAGAGGTATTGGTAGCAACAGTTAGTCAGTCACGTGAAATATAGACATGATTTGTTTGTATGTTGCATAGCATAGTCCAAAGATATTATAGTAACTGGTTCTAGTGGTGGCCATCTGTATCATCTTTGAAACTGCATCACTCAATTTAATACAATGTAAGATTGGCAACCAAGGTAAAGTGGACAGCTGGCTGGCTTAGGTTTATTGAATTTTTTAAAATTAAAATGGTGACTATTTTGAAATCAACATTTTGCCAATTTCAAGTGTTTGTACATCTGAAAATATTCATAATATAATTGGCTAACTGCACACAAATTGTGCTTCTCTTATTACCCATTACACAATTATTATAACAGTTTTGATGCAGCTGTTGCTGCCCTGATGGAGGTGTGTGATTTACAAATTTGTCACAACATGAAAGGTCACTTGAAACAGCAGTAACGGCCACCTGAAAAGTCTGCTGTAGAAATTCCTGCCTTTTGGTAGTACGTTTGCCAATTACATGACCAGTACTTCCAGCATGTAGACTTATTCCATGCTAAACCAACAAGTTCTGGTCTCAGTGTTATGAGGTTTATGCCTAACAGCAATAAAAGACATACATGAGTTTGTTGGTGCATGAAAAAGACCCTTGTAAGAGCTCTTTCAGAAAGCAGCCAATCAGGTCACACGTCTCTCGCACATCCTTCTGCAAGAGAAAACATACACAGTCAACTACTTTGGAATACAAAACACAAGCTAAAACAATACAAATATGATACAAGGTCAACATATTACATTATGTAAACAAATCGACAGTTTCTGCCAATATTCTTCAGTTTTACAACCAGCTTTTTTTATCCTAAGTGTATTTAAGTAATCTATATGCACCATTCAAAGTAATCTACAGGTGATATTCAGGGAGTTTGCAAGCAATCAGCCTATAGGATGACTTTAAATAATCTACACTCACCATACAGAGTGTCTCGAGGTAGTCTCCTCCTGCGTGAATGTCCTCTTGTTGCTTGCTATAAACTGATTCCCCCACGGGCTGTCTACAAGCAACACGATCCTAATATGGTCAGACTTGGGGGTCAATTACAGTACATCAATTCCAATTACACACACCAATTCCAATTACACACACCAATTCCAATTACACACACCAATTCCAATTATACACAACAAATATCAATTCCAATATACAAATTGCAATACAACCATAGACATACTCAACACTCAACAAAAATAACATGTATCTTACAGCAGATCTATTTAATTTCTGCATATTCTGAAAATACTAATTACATTTCCACCAATTCCAATTACTTTTAAAAACAAAACACCAATTCCTATTCTGGAATTGGTGTTTCAATTCCAAATACAATATATTATGTAATGTAAGACCCCATATATTATGTAATGTAAGACCCCATATATTATGTAATGTAAGACCCCATATATTATGTAATGTAAGACCCCAAGTCTGACTGATACCAAGAAAGATGTCATATCACTTTCATATTGCTAAAATTTTGTTCACCAGCTAAACTTAAACAAAGTGTTTGTATATGTTGACATAGTAATACTATAATCCGCTAGACAGAGACAGCTGGTGTTCTCTCCTCGAACATGCGGCATGCTTGTATAAATCATAGACATCATCCATGCCAAGACATTGCCTTCATCTAGGTATCTTTATTTTCCTGGTCATCGCTGTGGTTGGTAGTAATTTCACCTGCAAGTTGTGTTGTTAATAAATGTCGAGTAATTTCCACAACACATTACTTCAATGAAAAGAGCTTCGGTCTGAAACGTTACACAATTCACCATATCACAAACCACCTCCTACATTATCAATATTTACTTGTTATTATATAAAACACTGTAAAATGTAAACTAATGTTGTGGGCGCAAAAAGACATTTCTGTGAAGGACGTGTGACTGCCACCTACTGGGCTAGTGTGGCGAGCTGCTTCGTGTGCTTGGTCAGACGGTGTGTGTACTCCGTGTACTGACTCAGGTCAACCTGGATGGTGCGGGAGTGAATGACCAGTAGCGCAGCACGCCGCTGAAGGTCATGCACCACACTACATGACTTACGGTACTTCGACTCTGAAACAACAGTCAAAGCTGTGCCAGTCACAAAAGTTTACTCATGCAGTTTATGAGTTACCGCACAGTTTATGAGTTACCGCACAGTTTATGAGTTACCGCACAGTTTATGAGTCACCTTTATAGAAGTTGCTTATGTGCCTCTGTAACCTTAGGTAGAAAAAGTTAAAGTTAATGTCATGAGAGTGCTACCAGTCAGATAACATCACGAGGGCTTGAAGCACGAGTGATGTCTGCTGGTAACACTCGAGTGACATCAACAAACAGTATGTTATATATTATATAATGGCAAATTAATATTTTAACATACGTTTTCACTTTGTCCATTTGTAAACATGCAGCTGATGTGGGTTTTTGACGAAGATTACATAAATCTTTTTACATAATCAGAGAAACATGCAAAGCATTCCAAACCATCGAGTGTCTATACCAACGCGAGTGCTTGATCATGTATGAAATTATTCAAACGTCAGATGGATTCTCAGAACGAGGTAGTTGTGTGTTATCTAGATGGATAAATCATGGTAAAATTCTCTAGACCAATCCGGTAGTCTTATTACCATGATATATCCATCTAGATAACACATGGCTATGTTGTTATGAGAATCCTATGTAAAGCATACGTTTGTGAATGTCAAGTGGATATCAGCCGTTGTATAAATTCTTATATAGCCCCGCGGTACGCGTCACCCCTGCCAGACCCATTCATTCCAACACAAACTCGAATTCTCTGGGAAGCTTTAAGCCAAGCTGCAATTACTGCAGAAAGTCCTCTCAATTACAAGTACAGCGTTCTACCCACTGCGCCACAGTGCGATACAAGTCTGAATGGCAATCTGTGGCTTAGAAATTATTATGAAATAAGGAAGAACTTTGCTAGATTAGTATGGTGCATACTGGGCTGGTTAAGTAGTGGAAATATACAGTTGTATATACAGAATTTTCAGTTGTGTGGCAATCCCTGATTTTCTTTGACATGCATCTGCAAAGTTTATTGTTGATTCTGCAGCAGTTCACACTAATAATCTACAACAAACTGTAGAAGTAGAACTGGAATGGAATAACATAAACCGTTGCGACCGCCGTCACCGGTGACAATTTTAAAACTAGATTGGGCAGGCAAATCCACAGTGCTATGGCACTCATTCGCACATAATAACCTTCAGGTCCACACCAAACACTGTCTGCCAATGACACGTGGTCTGGGCTCACTCTAAGGACTAAAATGCTTTAGTCAATTTGGCCAAATTCCATTTGGATTAGTCAATTTGGCTAAACGTAAAAAATTTCTTTAGCCAAATTATAATATTATATGGTTTAGCCATTTTTTTCGTAATATAGTTTAATCCAATTTTGCCATATCCATTTAGGCGATATACATTTTATACTGGGTCAAAAGTTGTTAGATGATGCCATGCACACACAAGCCAAAAAAATTAACCTGATTTTAAATACTGGTATTTGTGTGTATACATTCTTATACTAATATAATTACACGTACCGTACTACATGATCTGAAACAGATTTGACTATTTCTTTATGCCAAACATCAACAGTGTAAACACATTAAACAATTACATGATATATAATATTTGAAGTGGCTAGCGCTCTGGACCCATAAGCCCACCTGTACAGCTATTGGTTTGACACTCTTTCCGCTTTGTTTGTGCAGTAAGCGTGTGCGCGTATTCTCAGCGACATATTATGTGCATATGTAAATGGTCAACAAATAATTAATCGACCATGTGCTAAACATCGGATTATTATCTGATACGCTCAAAATTGACAAAGTAATGATGCAGCATTTGAAAAGCATAGCTACATCTCTTCTCTTCTTTTTCACTAGCTAGGTCTCTTCTCTTAAATTTTCTGCTTGCCAAATACTGATTCATTTCGCCATTGGCAAAAGGCGATCGGTTAGCATGAGCACAGGTGATCCAAGGTGTTGCTGTGAATGTCCATGCTCTAGACCTACCTGCCTGCTGTAACTCCTGCCTCTGTGTGTCCAGCTCTGTCTCCATCTGGGCAGTCGTTGCCAGTTGTGTCGCGAGTCGCTGGCCCAACTGACGCCTCTCAGACTGAAGCTGGGCACATTCGGCCGAGAAGACACTGCTCGCTTGGTAACGCACCTTGTACGCAGGCACTGACAGCTGGGAGTGACTGGTTGGCATTAAGAAATCACATAAACCCCTTCTCATGTCAGTGCATATATCTGATAGTTGGAAGTGGATGGCTGACATTGAAAGTACAAAATCTTATTGGTTTTACTGTAAAATCATGGTATGTAGTATAGAAACTATCAGGGTTGAAAAAAACCATGATTTTTTAAAATAAAATATTTACCTTTTTAATTTAAATCTGGAATATAGACAATTATATAGATGTTTATATTTATAAACACTTTCAAACATGTTCTATTCAAATCGATTTGGGTACTTGTCTTAACATGGTAGATGATTTTTGCTTATATAAAGACATTAGGCAATGTCAACAAGGCCTCACCCCCTGTAGTTGCATAATCTGTCTTGGAAAGGAAAGCATGCTGTGTGTCTGTGGTTGTAGCAGTGCTAATTATTGTTTGCTGAGAGGGTGGATTAGTACCTGTCCAGGGCTCTATGTACTCTATGGGTCTCCAACCAGATGGCAAACTGGTACAGTATTAAATAATTGTCACCAAGATTGTCTCACTTGAGTCAAAATACTGAATTGGTAACTACTAGCACAAGCTCTAAGTGGACTTTAACTCAGGGCTGCTGACTTGAAAAGATACTTCCTCTTGAAGACAAGTTTCTGTGGCTTCACTGCATTCAGAAAGGGAATAGCTCAAACATACACCATGTCATAAAATATTTGACTGTCAGGCTATCTGGTGACAATACAACTACACAAGTGTGCACACTTTGTGTTTTGTATTAAAAAACATACAAAACTTTGTTGATCTCGACGCTTGTAAACAATTATTTGTGGTAAATCCATATAAATCAGCGATAAAAAATCATAAATAATTTTTTTTTGGAGTGATTTAAATCATGGTTTAAATCAAACAACCCTGTAAAATATTCTAACTTCTTGAAAGCCCAAATGTGTTTTAATGAAGCACAATATTTTAAATATAATTAGTTTTAACCACTGCATGTTAATTTCAACAAATGTTGACTTGGTACTTGTCACTTTTCATTAATATTAATTAATCCATAACTTTATTTTGATTTCTTGCAAACACCGTCTTAGTCCATAATAATATTAATCCTTCACTTTTGAATGAATCTACTGCTGTGTATGCATAGAGAGATACAATTAGTAGTTTAATTCTGTGTCTTGTTGTCATAAGTTGCAATATGGTATCCCATTTCATCAGCATTGCTGAATACGGGCATCAACATCAAAGGATACAACTCCAAATTTCCTTTCACCTTTCTCACAGTTCTGCAAAGTGAAATTGCAAATCATTATTCAATGTTTGATCGACCACGATATGCTCAGGACGACGCCAGTTAAACAGCTGTCAAACTGCTGACCATTCCCAGGTCTGATAAATAAATTCTACGGTATCTTTCTTGACATCATCTGAAGTATGTATCATTGTTTTGGAAAACTGACATAAAAATTAATCTGCGAAGACATTGCTGGTGCTGTAACAATATCTACTTTACTAGTTTTTATCAGCTGTGTCTTGATGATGCAGTCTTCTAAATGTCAGACAAAACAAGTCATTACGTGATGGAAATGCACCATACAGTGTATTGGATTGTATGAAAACCATTTTATCTGCATGTACAGCAAATTATTAATTTAATATAATATTAGGGATGGTCACAACATTATGTGGCAACAAAGACAATGTGTTATTCAATAGAAATAGCCAACTAGACATTTTATTTAAAGCTTTTTTGGAGGTCAGTGATAACAACGTAAGGTTGGTAAAAAACTACTGGATAACGGACTCGTGAAAGGTGTGGTCAAAAGCAAAAGGTAGAGTGATCTATGAGGAACTGCGTTGTGGCAACAAATACAGAAATAAAGATATACATGGATACAGAGTATCTAGTAGATTGTGATATCAACTCATTGCAAAAGTTGTGGACTGCTTTCAAAAGTGATAATTCTTTTTATTATTACAGCGTTATTATGATGTTATTATGATGGCAGAATATCTACATTTTGTAACGACTAATGGCTTAATACAGTTAACCCGAAGCAGCCCTGTGCAGAGCTAACACAGGAGTGGTTTATTTTCTGAGTTTTCCTTCTGTAGAGTTGGTGAGTCCATGACAGGTTTTTTGCATTTCCCTGCGAGGGATTTTAAATTACCTCCCCTGACAACAGTGACATAGACACCAGGTAGAACAGACCAACAGCTTTTAATGTCTCATCTCAAAGAGACAGGCAAAGTGGGGTGAACAAAGTTGTCCATGTTTTGAAACGGCAGCAAGGTGGTTTCGAACTCAAGTTGACTTTGTTTGACTGAAAGTCTGAAACTCAACCAAACACACATCTGTGAAGGTGTACTACTCACTGTAGTGATCGAACATGATTCAAGACAAACTTCCAGACTTCGACCATTGGACCACAGCAAACACTGAAATAACAAGCAGCGATAACAATCAGCCACAAACATCCTGATTCCGACAAACCGTAAAATCTCAATTCAAGTCCAAGACAGGTTTAGAGAAACAAAGTTAGTTAAACTTCAAGCTACATAAAGCTTTCCTTAACACATTTTTTATTAAAAACTTCCATTAAGTTTATTGCATTTTAATTAGTTCCACTAGCAATGGATCATTAATTTTTTATGGGTCATGTTTGGTCTGAGCCTTTTTCCCACTAGGAGGCATCTGGTCAGCACCTTAACATACAGTAACGAGAGCAGCATCTGTTAAAACTCAGCTGAAATTTAAATTACTCAGTGAAAGGCAGTAAATCTAAAGCAAAAGGGAAGTCCTGGATATAATTAGTCAACATTATACTGATACGTATGGACGAGGAGACGCCCGCAAACCAAGCAATGTCCACATTTTTCTAAACTGATGATTCAAGGGATATCGCGGCCGACCCAGAACCAGCCTCCCTGGCAATTCTGATGCCGACATGGAGCACACTGGCATGCTGCTAAAGACAAGGGCCGACCTGGAGCACACTGGCATACCGCTGAAGGAAAGGGCCGACCTGGAGCACACTGGCACGCCGCTGAAGACAAAGGCCGACCTGGAGCACACTGGCACGCCGCTGAAGACAAGGGCCGACCTGGAGCACACTGGCACGCCGCTGAAGACAAGGGCCGACCTGGAGCACACTGGCACGCCGCTGAAGAAAAGAGCCGACCTGGAGCACACTGGCACGCCGCTGAAGACAAGGGCCGACCTAGAGCACACTGGCACGCCGCTGAAGACAAGGGCCGACCTGGAGCACACTGGCATGCCGCTGAAGAGAAGGGCCGACCTGGAGCACACTGGCACGCCGCTGAAGACAAGGGCCGACCTGGAGCATACTGGCATGCCGCTGAAGACAAGGGCTGACCTGGAGCACACTGGCATGCAGCTGAAGACAAGGGCCGACCTGGAGCACACTGGCATGCCGCTGAAGACAAGGGCCGACCTGGAGCACACTGGCACGCCGCTGAAGACAAGGGCCAACCTGGAGGACACTGGCACGCCGCTGAAGACAAGGGCCGACCTGGAGCACACTGGCATGCTGCTGAAGACAAGGGCCGACCTGGAGCAGCTGCATCGGATCGCCAAGACTAGGACCGAGTGGAGGACACTACACAGAACTATTGAATAATAGCAGTGTAAGTGCGAGTAAAAACAGCTGCTCGGGTAAGCTAGCTGTCGCAACTGAAAAAAACACTCTTAATAATAATAACAAAAACTGATAATAATAACAAAAAACTTAAAATAAATACAGTAACTCACTCTTTGAAATCACATGCAGCGGGCATCTGTGCAGTGCTGTATCTACCCCATGGATGATATCCCATCTCGTTGACAGCCCAGTTATGTAGTCTATTGCCAACATCTGCAGCTGTCTCCACTGTCTCCAGCAACTCGCTCTTTCCCTTCTGTTTCTTTCTGTTAGCCATTTTCTTCCACAGGCAGTACAGCTGCCAAGATGTTGTGAGGCAATAAATCCTCTTCAAGTCACGATTGGGGGCTCAAACATGCGTCTCTGGATCAAATGTAAATATGTTGCATTTTTAAATATTTACTTAAAACTTTTAAATACATTTGGTCAACTACAAAGATGTTGCAGTAAAATTTTTAATACACAAAGTTAAATTCAGATTAAATACAATCTATATTCCTATGAAGAAATCTCAGAATTGGCTAGAATTAAAAACCAGTGCTCATTTTACTTTAGTTAGACCCCAGTTAGAATATGCCGCTGCCATATGGGACCCCTAGACACAAACGTACAAAAACAAAATAGAGATGGTCCAAAGACGGGCAGCACAGTATGTTTGTAACAACTACAACTGTGAAGCAAGTGTCAGCACCATGATCAAACACTTGCACTGGCACAGCCTCCAACAAAGGAGAACCGACATCCGCCTTGTCATGTTTTATAAGACATTACATGGCATAGTCGCCCTGGACCTCTTCCCCCAACTTATACCCCTGGTGAGACCCTCCTGACACACGCATTCTGAAGCTTTTCAACTCCCCGTAATCACTAAGCAATTCATCCAGTATAGCCTTTTACCCCGTACAATAGCCAATTGGAATAACCTGCCAGTCAACGCAGCTGTAGCACCAAGTTTGGAGATTTTCAGACAGAAGATCTCCAGCTTGCAACATTAACCCATTAGGCCCCAGGATTTTATTAAAACATGCCACCATGTTCCCAGGATTTCTGGCAAATTTTGAGCAATTTTACCTCGTTGTGTTAAAAAATCTGTAGAAAAAACTATTCAATGTTGACAATTACAAGTTGTGTTTATTTTGAAGAGTAGTAATTTCTCCACATGCCTGTATACATAGAAATAGGATATATTAATAAAATGTTGACATTTGATCACAATTTGCAAAGACAAAATAGTACATTTGTTAAAACTTTGAATGTTGCGACTGACATTTGAAAATGATCCCATGCTATAACCCTATGCAACTCAGCGAAGAAAATGTAGCTATATGTGTTAGCTTTGCACCACTGAAAACGTTATCAAATTCTGATGGTTATATTTCAGGTTACACCATATTTTATCATGACAAATTTAGAAATAAAAATTTTTGAGATAGCGTGAACAAAACTGATGAAAATCAAGATTTCCGAAAGGGCAACACATGCACGTCACGAGCTGTTGTTGTTGCAAAATGTATCCGCTAGGGTGTGGCAAAATTTAGTAGCGTTTAGTTCAGTAGTTATTCGCCAGGATTTTTTTAAATAGAGGGTCCTGTATGCGGCCGGTGGCAGCCGTTCCAGGACTGCAGAGTGGCCGGCCGCGGCCATTGTGGGGTCTAATGGGTTAACTGATATTGCATTTTTCACGCTATTAACTTTTCCTCTCCTCAAATTGCAGTTCTACATGCACGCTATCATCTTTTCTCTTTCTTCCAAATATTTTATTACTTTCTCTTACAGCACACTGAGTCTATTAGCCTTGAAGAGGATGATGGACTCGTACCCAGAAGAAGATCAGAAGGGTCAAATATGCAATTTGCAACGTGTCAATTACATTTACAGATATTATATTCTTCATTACATTATTAGTTATGACATTAGACTTAACATCTTAACTATTTAGTATTTTATGTTTAATAAAGTAATTATTTCCCAATGTGTCCAGAAGTAAAAAATACATGCATTAACATTTGTATAGGAATTAAATTAATTAACCCATTTAACATAGATGATGAAAAGTATCCATAAAGTCGAACATTGTGATACTGTTCGATACACATACATTTCAGAAAGGTTTGTCACTGACACATTGTCTCAGTGTCTGTATTTTGGTTGAGACTAAGTCTAGAGTAGAGGAAATTAACTAGTTCAAAAGTTTTACCGCCGTTTCAACTTGCGTTTGCAGCTACAAACGGCACCGGTCGGCATACACAACGCCTACGCGAACGGCTGCTGCCTCAGATTTCGGTGTTGCCTATATATTTTTCATATTAATTACGAATGTACATGTTTGGCTACCTGTAGTATAATTTCGATCAGTCGGTGCAAATGAAAACACGTTCGGCTAGATAGCCATCATCATGTCACCTAGCGATCATTACAAACATTCAGCGTCTGACTTTGCGCCATCTAGCGGGTTTCGCTTCCGTTTCTATGCACACAACGCAAAGCTTCAAAATGGCGGATACCACTCCTAAACCTTCGGTTATTAGCGCTGCTTCGACGAAGGATCTAGATCAATTCTTGAACACAGTCGACGAATTCGGTAAATATATATGGAAATTAAAATATATTGGTAGTCAACTCAAAGGAAAATTATCATAGATAGGGTATTCAATTTCAATCGCAAAAATGGCATCCACATGTCAACTACTACTACAAGACGTAGTACTACTACCACTACTAGTACTACTACTAGTAGTAGTACTAGTACTACTAGTAGTAGTAGTAGTACTACTACTAGTACTAGTACTGGTCCAGTATTACAGTAAGCCAAGCCAAGGCACAGCTACAAAGCCACAAGTCACAACCTGGCACAGCCACGGCTCAGGCACAGACAGACACACAGTCCTTGTCAAGCTTGTACCAGTTGCGGCTTGTCTTATTGTGTCACATTAGAATCCACGTGTTACAACTGAAAAAATCAACTGATAATGTAGTAACAACCAGTAATTATTGTAATAACCAATATTATAATTATATGATACAGTAATTTAAATAATTAGCCGAATATAACCAACCAATGATGTAATAATAAATCAGTGATGTAAAGATCAACTAATAATAATGTAATGAACAACCAGCAATGTAATGATCAACAGAAACACCTCTGCCGTTTCGAAGCTTGAGCAACTTTGTTTACCCCACTTTGCCTGTGTCTTTCAGAAGAGAAAGTAAAAGCAGTTGGTCCCTTCTATCTGGTGCCTATGCCAGGGGAACTAAAAGACCACACAGGGAAATGGAAAATACCTGCTGTAGACTCACTAATTTTAGAGAAGAAAAACTGATAATATTGGCTTATTGAGAGTCCATCATTTTTTAATCTATGTGTAACCCACCCTCCTGAGATATGTGTCAAACTTGTTTTTTAAACATATTCATGCTGCTAGTAGTTACACAATCTGTAGATAAGTTGTTCCATTCATTTATTGTCCTCTGTGAGAATGAGTACTTCCTGATATCCAGTCTACACTGATCCTTTACTAATGTTACCTCATGTCCTCTAGTTGTACTATCTTTTGTGAGTGAGAAAACATATTTCTATCAATATTTTCATACCCGTTCAATATCTTGAAAACATCAATTTCATCACTTCTTAACCTCCTTGTCTCTACAGTTGTTAAACCACATTCTTTTAGGGATTCTTCATATCTAAGTTCTCTCAGTTCTGGACTCATTTTAGTTGCTCTTCTCTATATTTGTTGAAGCATATCTATATCATTCTTACGATATGGTCTCCAAGATTGTATACAGTATTCTAAATGAGGTGTAACTATTGCTTTATAAAGAGGTATAATTAACTTTTTGTCTTTGTATGTTATATTTCTCCTAATCAACCCAAGCATTTGATTTCCCTTTGAAGTTGCAATACTAGACTGCTCTGAAACTTTTATAACAGCACTAATTTAACAAGATTTAACAAGATTTGCCATCCAAGCCAAAGGCCCAGATGGCAAGTGGACAAGGAAGCCATTGGCTTATCGAGAGTCCAACAATGTTCACCTACTTATAACCCGCCCTCCTGATATATGTGTCAACCTTGTTTTTAAACATATTCACGCTGCTAGCAGTTACACAATCTGTAGACAGTTTGTTCCATTCATTTACTGTCCTCTGTGAGAACGAGTGCTTCCTGATGTCCAATCTACATTGATCCTTTACTAATTTTACCTCATGTCCTCTAGTTCTGCTATCCTTCTTGAGTGAGAAAAACATATTTCTATCAATATTTTCATACCCATTCAATATCTTAAAAACTTCAATCTGATCTCCTCTTAACCTCCTTGTCTCTAGAGTTGTTAAACCACATTCTTTCAGGCGTTCTTCATAACTAAGGTCTCTAAGTTCTGGAATCATTTTAGTTGCTCTCCTTTGTATGCGTTCAAGCGTATCTATATCCTTCTTACGATATGGTCTCCATGCTTGTATACAGTATTCTAAATGAGGTCTAACTATTGCTTTATAAAGAGGTATAATTAACTTTTTTCCCTTGTATGTTATGTTTCTTCTAATCAATCCAAGAATTTGATTACCCTTTGAAGCTGCAATACCACACTGCTCTGAAACTTTCATATCAGCGCTTATTGTTACTCCTAAGTCCTTTTCTTTTACAGTAGTACCTAGAACAGTATCTCCCATTTTTATAGTTTACATCCAAGTTCCTGTGTCCTGTGTGTAGACATTTACATTTCCCAAAATTGATAATATCTGCAATTTTCAGACCTTTTAAAAATGTTATCTAGATCGTTTTGTAAATGTTGTTTATCACCATCAGTATTAACCTTTCTAAACACTTTTGGGTCATCCGCAAATTTCAGTACGTTACTTGTTATAGTGTCGTCCAAGTCATTGATATATATTAAGAATAATAAAGGTTCCAATCCTTGTTGTACCCCACTCGAAACTTACTAGTTTGAAACCTCCCATTCTACTACAACACGCTGTAAGTCAGCCATTTTTCTATGCCATCCATGATGCCATGGGCTTTTAACTTAAATATTAATATTTGATGTGGCACTTTGTCAATAACTCTCTAAAAATCTAAGTAGATAATATCTATTGGTGATCCCTTGTCTATCCACTTATTTCTCAAACCCTTTTTAAATAATGGTATGATGTTTGCTTCTTTTCATTCAAAAGAAATCACTCCCTCTTTTAATGACAAGTTGAACATTCTTGCAAGCGGTATACTGATTTGTTCTACTGTTTCCATTAGTAATATGGGACCAACCGTACATGCAAATGACTATCTTCAATGACATTTCCAAAAGTGGCCAGTTAACATATAATGGCTGCGTGATGAAATAAATCACAATTTTGCACATTATGCAGCAACACACTTTTAAAATTTGTCATATATCGAATAACTGATTAGTTGTTTAATAAATTATGCACTTGTCTCAGCTGCTGTTGTATGTAGATTGTCTATGGTCATGGTCGTAGATTCAATAATGCGAAGTCTCGTCAGTCCTGGCGAAGAGAAAACTCAAGAAGTTTTGAAAAAAGCTGATGAATTCATAGAAAAACGTAACAAAGATAAGACAGTGCAGAAGCATCCACCGCGAGACAACACAGGTACGTTTTTAATTTACTCTCTAAATAAAAATTGACACAACGATACTTTGGAAATGAATGATTGTGTATAGTTTCCTTGTATCATGATACTTTCCAATAAGATGTTCTCCTCTTTCTGGCCTAACTGATATACACTTAGTTTGGCTTCTGCGTAACATTCAGTCCACCAAACTGCAATATCAAAACCTGGACAACTTCGTTCACCTTCCACTGCTTGTGTCTTTTGAAAGAGACACTAAAACTCAAAATTCCCCTCTGTCTAGCGTCTGTGTAAGTGGAAATAAAATGTCCCATAAATGTGTAATCTGTACTTGACTCACTGACTGTAGAGTAGAAAACTCTGAATGTAAAATAAATCATCAGCAAAATGTTTTATTAAATGGACTTGCTGAGAAATTATCCTGAGCAGCTGTCAACTGAAAATTTATGAAATATAATTTTTAAAAATTTATTTTAACCAGACAAACCAATAGCTCATTACAAATGTGTCTTTCCTGACAGGCGTAAACAGAAGTGTGATCAACCATGAAGCGTTCCATACTGAAAACAACCCGTTACCAGATTCTCATATACAGGATGGTATGAACCCAGGTAAGAGACAGTGTTGTACATCATCAAACATAAAGGAACTTTTTTAGGTAATTTTCAGACATATAATTATATTATATATAATTTGCATTTTGTTGACACTTTGTGAGTAAAACAGTATAAGATGAGTGGTAAAAGCACTGTTTTTAGAAAAATGCTTTCAGAGTTTCCAGTTAGCTTACATAAACCATAAACCAAGATGCTCGTGATGGCACGGTACTGTTCTAACACATCCAGAAGGAGTTAGGATGTTGTACAAAAAAGAATTGTGTGTAAAATTTTCGACAGAAATTTAGGTTTATGCTAACCATTTGCCAATGGCTGAAACCTGGCTTGGCTGGGAAAAGTAAATTGACTAAAGAAGCAACCACATTAGTCAAATGGCTAAATGATAAAATATGTTAGAGTGAGCCTATGAAATGTAATTGAGTAAACTCTGGATCTGATCCACTCACACTGTAATTTTTTTGATTTTCTTTACAAAATAATTATAATAAATAAGTAAATAAATAAGTAACAGCCATTAAAGCGAAACAAAAGTCATGGTACTGTATTGGGACTACGCACATAAAGGAAAAAATAAAACTAAAAATGTGCAACTAAAATCAAGACTATCATGCCAATGGTTTACTCAGTATGTGTTCTAACAGTGGGGACTAGATTCCGGTCATTTCTCTTTCAATGACTGAGTTACATATATGGGGTTAATTCTGTTTTGTCAATTCCAATTCCAGTCAATTCCAAAAAAATCAATTCTGCCTTGCAAAAGTCAATTCCAATTTCAAATTGTCAATTCCAAATTGTTAATTCCAACTTTTAAAATCCTAGGCTAAGATTAAGTTCAAATCCAATTAATTTTAACACAGTTTTATTTGTACTTGAAATTATGTGTGTACAATCATATTTAATCAGATATGATTAACAAATTAACTATTGTTCATTCAATGCATCTATATATATATATATATATATATATATATATATATGTGTGTGTGTGTGTGTGTGTGTTTACTAGGTTTGCTATGAAAAACTTAAAAATGGCATTCATCCATTTGATATGTACTTTCTGCTGCGGCACCTCTCCTGGATTTTTGCTAACCAGACATTTTGAACAGCCCTGGAAAGTTGGGTCATTCATCTGAGTTTGGAACAGTTTCCCTCTGTTTATATCAGTTGTGGTATCACTAATATTTCAAAAAAATTACTGTAAACTTTGAGTTATCAACATCCTAATCACCAACATGTATTCTCCATTGGGAAATAAACCTTGCCCACCGATAAAGAAAATGAGATAAGGTCCGAATGGTCTGACTTTGGTTTTACTGTCTGTTACAGTAACTTAGTATTTGTTTTTGATGCAAAAACTTTATTATATTGGTCTTGTTCACAATGTTTCAATAACAGAGTAGACAGTGTCTATGCTGTAATGTTGACAGCCAAACTCCTGCGTTAGCCCAAGTTTGGAGTAAACCACTTGAGACTTGAGACAGCTTCTTGGCTGTTAACAGATTCAGGGTGGCATACTAATAGCAGACAAATATGATTTTAATAGTAAATTTAAAGTGTAAAGATTAACAGTATCATGTCAATAATTCCAACAAAATCAATTCCAATTCCAGAATCGGAATTAAGGGTCAATTCCAATTCCGGAATGGAACTGACCCCATGCTGTTAACCAGCGCGACTGATAAGTGCATGCGCAGTTGAAATTGGGGTGACCTAGACTACAAGTAATGTATTAAGGAAGACTGGCATACACAGAACCAAGACAACGTCTCAAACAAACATAATATTTTGCCAGAAAAAAAACTGGTTTAGTAAACAAAGGCCAAAATATGTTGCATAAGTTGAGTCGGGATATAAATAGTATGGCCATATCCTACAGGCAAATATAGGAATAGGTGTATACAAATATATTTTCATTTGGCGAGCAAATATAGCCAGAATACCACACTTGTGACATAGGGTTATCTAACAGTATAGTGCAACCCATAAAGATGTGTTCAACAGGGTTTTCCTAGAAAACAACAGGGTGATATTCTTAATTGTTGTTACAAATGTTTTAGTAACTCTTACAGGTTCATAGGCCGAAAACCATGACTTGTTTCACTTTAACAAGCTGTAACAGCATTCTGGAACTGAAATAACAAAACTCCATCATACATAGATAAACAGATAGGTATTTTTTTATAATTAACATGTTACTTTTATAAAGTAGCTTTCAGTATTTTTTAATGAAATGAATGGGGGATGTTGTCTGGTGTCACTCTAACTCATTTTATCATTTAGACATTTGGCTAATGTGATTGTGTTTTTCTTAGCCAACTTACATTTTTTCAGCAAAATTGGCTAAAGGTCTTACATTTTTGTTAGGCAAACTTAATATTTTTAGCCACTGGCTAATTGACGACTGATGAGAGTGAGTCTTGGACTTATGTGTTTGTTACATAGGCGTTCATGCGTGTCATGTTTGTTACAGAGGCGTTCATGCACGTCATGTTTGTTACAGAGGCATTCATGCACGTCATGTTTGTTACAGAGGCATACATGCGCGTCATGTTTGTTACAGAGGCGTTCATGCGCGTCATGTTTGTTACAGAGGCATTCATGCGCGTCATGTTTGTTACAGAGGCGTTCATGCACATCATGTTTGTTGCAGAGGCGTTCATGCGCGTCATGTTTGTTACAGAGGCGTTCATGCGCGTCATGGAGGCAGATGTGGCTGAGAGGGGAGCAAGGAAGAAGGAGAACAAGAAGGCAGCGACACACCTCAAACTGAAGGGAAATGAACAGTATGCAGCGGGAAACTATGAGGCTGCCATTGAATACTACACACAAGTAAGTTGTACATGTTATATTATTAAAATATGTCTGCTGGTTGTGTATGGTGTGTGTGTGTGTGTGTGCGTGCGTGCGTGTGTGCATGCCTGCATGCCTGCGTGCACGTGTGTGTTCGCTGGCTGACTGTTGGGATTGTCATGTCATACCTACATTGGGTACAGATATATCTACAAAACATAAACATGTTCCTGCAACAACGAACATGGTTTGTGTAGTTTCTTTTATGTTGCAGTTCTTTCCAACAAATTACAAGCCATAGTTTTAACGAGGCTTATAAATACAGAGCTCTTTGTGGGTATTGCAGAAATTCATTGTCCAGATTAAAGTGCTGTGTAGACTTACTTGAGTGAACGAATACGGTTATGTGCAGAACCGTTTCTTGTAGTTTTGGGGTGGAGTGGTATTGGGGTTAGAACGTCGTGCTCTCAATCGAGAAAAGCTTTGGTAATTTCATTCAGCCCACATTGCCACAGTGCACTCAACTGTATAAATAAGTACCTGGCTACAGACAGAGGTGGATATCTGAATGAATAATCTTTGTGCAGTAATTGCAGCATGGCTGAATGCTTCCCAGAGAAGTCGAGTTGGCATTGGAATGAACAGGTCTGCCAGAGAGTGAAGTACAAAGTGCTTTGAGCAGTCCCAAGAACTATATAAGAACATACTTTTTCAGGGCCTTAGTCTGATTCGTGACATGACAGCTCTCTACACCAATCGGGCTCAGGCTTATATCAAGTTGGGGGAGCATCAGAAGGCCATCAGTGACTGTGAATGGGCACTCCGGGTAAGTGTTGAGCTTCGTTTTAATAATTAACTGACTTTGAACACTTAATCAGTAAGATATTTGTGCACACTTTTATCAGAGATGTGACATTTGCCACATCATGTTATATATGACTGGGCAATATTTAAAACCACCCATGCATGGTTTTAAAATATCATGTACCTTGTACAGAGAAGGTCATTCTGTGTCTGTTGTAGGCCTCTGATGATTGCACCAAAGCCTACATTCACCAGGGTCGTGCCCATCTTGCACTCAAGCAGTATGACAAAGCCATTCACTGCTACAACCAAGCTCTCCAAGCAGACCCAAAGAAAGAAAATGCAATACGAAGTAAGACATACCTTGCAAGATTGATTTAATTTACCATTGCTGTAGAATTTACTTTTGTCCAACATTGCAACAGCATTATAGTCAGATTGATTTTATATGTTTAAAAACTTGTCTTACTGAATTAATATAGAAAATACTAACAATAAATATGTGCAAATGTAGGTTGAAAAACACTGAAATCTTCAATTACAGTTGTAATTTTGTTATTGGTAATTGAGGTAAAAATTACATTTGTTAGTGTAGCAGTGGCCTGGTGTGTTTATTTGTGCATTTTAATAATAATGTAAAGGGCACAAACACCGTCGTTGGCGCTGAAATCGCGGGAAGCATAGTGATGTGGTATGATGCTTTCCAGCAAACGGCACTCAAGTCAGTATAAACAAAACGAGATGGTTTGAATAGGAGAGATTTTTAATTAGGTAGTTGTGGTCAGGAACTAGATGTGAGAAGACGTCTTTCATATTAAAGTCGAAACAATGCCGTTGACGACCGAATATGAGTTGCTTTGAAAAGAAGCTGGATCCATGCTACATAGAAACTAGCAACAGTAATAATAATAAATAATTAGACATATACAACGCGCTGTGTATATCCGGTAAAAACCAGAGGTGCTAATAACAAGAGTTTAAGATAAGTTTTAAATAGCTGTAAAATAACTTTGAGATAATGTTGAGATAGCATTGAGATAACATTGAGATAACTTTTAGATAAGTTTAAAATAACTTTAAAAGATAAATACAAATATTAACATCTGCCTTTGGACGCTGTTGCTTGCAGCATACATAGCCGAGGCTGAACGGGTGAGGCGGGTGGACAGAGAAGAGGAATTAGCTCAGAAAGCACTTGAAGAAAGGTCAGAGGAAGCCATGAGTCTCCTTGACCTGATGAAGAAGATAAACAAGACAAAGCAGCTGCCAATGTTTTACAGTGGAGGTCTGAGAATACTCACAACGAAACTCAACAACAGTGAGCAGTTTTGATGTAAACTCTCCTGTGTAGGGTGGGGTGGGGTGGGGTGGGGTGGGTGGGGGTGGGGTGGGGTGGGGTGGGGTGGGGTGGGGTGGGGTGGGGTGGGGTGGGGTGGGGTGGGGTGGGGTGGGGTGGGGTGGGGTGGGGTGGGGTGGGGTGGGGTGGGGTGGGGTGGGGTGGGGTGGGGTGGGGTGGGGTGGGGTGGGGTGGGGTGGGGTGGGGTGGGGTGGGGTGGGGGTGGGGTGGGGTGGGGTGGGGTGGGGTGGGGTGGGGGTGGGGTGGGGTGGGGTGGGGTGGGGTGGGGTGGGGTGGGGTGGGGTGGGGTGGGGTGGGGTGGGGTGGGGTGGGGTGGGGTGGGGTGGGGTGGGGTGGGGTGGGGTGTGTGATAATACGTACTGTACATGCATCAGTCATTTCTGTAGACTATCGGTAGTAATCTGGAAGTCTGTGTAAATCAGTGTACATGTATTGTATCAGATTCATGACGTATGAATGATGCTTAATTAATAATAATTGTCTTAGCTTGTGTTAACCGTTGTGCCAGTATGACTAATTTGAGAGAAATCGCACACAATAGAATGTTACATTCACAACAAAGTGTCACAGTAAATTCTATTTAAAATGTTCATTATATTTGGATTAATGCATTACCCTAGCTAGCTGACAACACTCTTAATTACGTATCATGATTTCATATTTGGTCAGTATGAGATTGTTTATTTCAGCCGATGAAAGGACACTTTTTCGAATAAACGGAGGTTTGACGATCACACAAAGTCATCACCTGATAAGCCAGTAAGTGACTTTTTTAATAATTATTCATTAATCAGATGCTATAAACATTTTGAACTTTTATATTATATACAATGAAAGTCGTACTTTAAATCGAGTTGACTGTTGATGGTTTTATTGTGCAGGTGTTTTGCAGCCAGTGCTGGAAGTTTGTCAGCGGAAGAGCTGGACATGTGCACGGTGACACTGCAAGCTCTGGCTGCTGCGTGCACAGACAATGGTCAGTTAACAGTAGACAAAAATATCACTGGCAGACATACCCATCTTCTGGACAGGATAACTTGGTAGTTACATTGACTGTTCTGTTCCCTCCTGAAAGAATGTGGTTTAACAATCATAGAGACAAGGAGGTTAAGAGGAGATCAGATTGAAGTGTTTAAGATATTGAATGGGTATGAAAATATTGATAGAAATATGTTTTTTTCTCTCAAGAAAGATAACAGAACTAGAGGACATGAGGTAAAGTTAGTAAAGGATCAGTGTAGATTGCATATCAGGAAGTACTCATTCTCACAGAGGACAGTAAATGAAAGGAACAAATTATCTACGGATTGTATAACCTCTAGCAGCATGACTATGTTTAAAAACAAGTTGGACACATATCTCAGGAGGGCGGGTTACACGTAGGCAAACACTGATGGACTTCCTTGTCCACTTGGCTTCCTTGTCCACTTGGCTTCCTTGTCCACTTGCCATCTGGGCCTTTGGCTTGGATGTAAAATCTTGTTAAATCCTTCATGCTCCCCAACAGTGGTGCCACTCAGCATATCATCGCTGCCACAGCTTGATTAAAAATTCTAAAGTGGCGAAGTGGTATAAGCAATAGGTTTGCTGGGTAATTCCATTTTTGCTTACGACTTGTAATGTCATTGCAGCTGTACAGTGGACGTTCACGTAATGTAGAAAACGTGTAGCATTGTGAACAATCTACAATTCAGGGTGATGTTATGATTCAAAGTAATAGTGGGGTGAATTAAAAAAATATCTCCTTCCTGGGGTCGTGGATGAAACCCTGAAAGCATCTAGTAGGAGTAGCATAACACGCTATGCTACATTTTCAAAACAAAAATATTTATTTTTTGGTAACTTAAAAAAACTGTTTTTGGTAACAAATACTGATGTAGGTTTCAAACTTTTGATTATTTTGCTAATTTGTTCTACCAGTTGCACAGAGAAGAATAAAGAAAATGCAATACCCAAAACCTTATTTGGCTAACGTATTTACTTCTTGAGATGTCCTTGGTTTCAAGTAAATGGTCAAAGATTGAAAAATTGGATTGCTTGAAAGAAGCATGCTTTATTCATAGCCAAAAGTGACTTGGAGGTCTGTACCCAGTAGTTGTCATAAAAGTTAACTTTAGGTATAGTTAGCATACAAAGCTATCACAATATAATAGAAACACATTTTTAGTATTTTTTTCAGAGCATGTCATTTCGCCTTCCATGTCTACCCTTAGGTATTTACTAACCTGGTCATATTACTGTTTGCCTGCAGAAGAGAACCAGAGACAGTTGCTGCAGGAGTCAGACTTGTGCTCAAGTCTTCTCAAGTGGCTAGAGGTGAAGGACTCCAAATATGAACCACTGCAAGATGCAGCCATCTCTCTTGTGCATGTCATTAGTCAGACACCTGCTGGCAGTGCTTTGGTCATATCTACCTTCGACTTCTGCAGGTAAATTATTCTCCAAATATCCGAGTCAACATACAAAGTTGACATTCTTGCCAATGTTCTGTACCATATCTACATATGTTTGAATGGCACATTTCAAGGAATTGATCATTCCCATATCTCGTACTAAATAAACATAGCAACTTTTTACAAATAAATAATCAAAATCTTCTCTAAAATGACAGATTTTTCAGGGAAGTGATTTTTCCCATCTCACTTCCTAAATAAACATAGCAACTCTTTTATTCACAAGAACAGTGTCAGGCAATAATTATTCTATACTCAAGTATTTTCCAGTGCACCAAATATAGATTTATTTTGCATGTTATGCTCACCATATAGACTAAGGTGACCCTCCTGTGTAACAATCATCACTGAAGCAAAGTAGGAATAGAAATGTTTCCTGTCAAATAAATATCCAGTAATATTGTCCCACCCATAAATAAATAAATAAATAAAAGTTCTTTGATGCGCCAGTCTCTAGCTTAAGCCAATCACTGCGCTTGCAAACCAAAAGTCCATTAAAATATATATATAAATAAATAAATAAAAAGTGCACTGTCAAGTTTTTATGTACATGTGCTTGTCTGTATACAACAGTTTTTAGCAACAATTGAAATAGAAGTGAACAATTAAGTGTGTTTGCAATCTGCATTCACTTTTGAGAGTATCCTTGTCCTACAGATCTGCACCTGGCAAGTCAAATGCCCGTGATTGGCCAATACTGAGATGGGTGATATTTTTAACTAACACACTGCAATAACTTATTATCAGTTTGCTTTGTTAGGTGCAGTTATTTAATTTCAATTTTTTCTCACTGTGTTTACAGGTTATTGATTTGCACTTTGCAGCTAATGTCACAGCCGGGCGTGTTATGCGTTACCGCGGCTGACTTTCTGAACATCTTGGCATTATGTAAACAGTAAGTATTCCGTTTGTATCATGTAACGCTCATGCATTATATGTGATCCATACAATTATCATACTGTATGTGTATACATAAAATACATAGTGTATCTGTGTGTATATGTAAAATAATTATGTACAATATAAGTTTTACTTAGGATAGAATGATAAGGTGGTTTGACTTTTATGTTGTTACAAACCTGCTTACACAACATTTAATAACTGCTTTGTCCTTTAATTTTACTCCAGGATGTTGAAATATTGTGAACAACGTTTATCTTTGGCAGATGTATACACATATTAATGATATTATTTATTGCATCTTGTGTTTGTTTATGTTTTAGATTTAAGGTGCTGATGCGAAATGAATTAGATGCTATTTTACCAGTCTTGGACCAGTTATTGGTAGGTTTTTCGTTCAAGCTTAAAATTGTGTAATATTGTTAAAGATGTTGATGCATTATGTAATAATAAGTGTTTCATGGTAGGTCTCTTATTTTTTAACATCACATTATTACTATAATAATATACTGATGGTTGTATGTATGTGTTGTTGTGTGAGTGTGTCCTGGGGATAACCCACGGAATATCTGGGGATGCATGTATATTAAAAAAATTAGGGAAAGGTTTGTTTTCAAGGGATGAAAGAAGGGTGTAGACACCTGTGAAAACGTTATAAAAATGAGCTATGAAATCTTGTATTGCCAATAAAAGGGGTGCCGTGGAAACCTTAGCTGTGGGGCACAATAAGCAGTAAACGAGATGCCAATTTAGTATATTTGTTCTTATCTGAACATAATTATATGTACTCGAATATACAAACTACTTATTTATATTGCATATGTACTCAAGGGATATAGTAATGTAATAATTCTGGGTAAATAATGTCTCTAAAAGGGGCACAGTTTCAAGGAATAAAATCCCTCAGAAGGGCATATTTATATACCTTGTGTACTATACTTGGATACCCATAGATCAAGGGAGCAAGTAACCCACCAGGGTGAGAGAGGGACTGGGTGTGGTGGTGTTGCTTTGTGGTTGTGATAATGGAGAAGATATCCCAATTGTTTTGTAGAAAGATGGCGGCATTACCAACAAGTCTGTGCTGCCACATACAATTGCAGTATTGACCAACATTTGTACGGATTCTTGCATCCGTCTCAAGTTGATGCATCATGACGAGATCTGGCTGTTTTGTGTGAACATACTGGTAAGTGCGAACTCCTTGAGTGTTCCAAGTTGTCAAATGTTATCTCTCTCATCACCAACTTTAAACCCAGAATAAATCAAGATCATTTATCACACCGTATGGATCATTCAGTTTTGTGTTTGCAGGCTTGAAATAAAGGCTATATTTGCTAACAGACGTAGTTTGTTGCAAGAACTAATAGTCAGCTTTGTAGCTAGACTTTAGATGTTTTAATGTGTGCCTGGTCACATTGGTTAGTTCCTTGGTGTACTCACGGCAGTCATGGTAAAACTCCCCCATCTATGCTACAACATTGGTTGTTTCCCCACGTAAGTCAACCATGTGAGGTGTGAATGATTTAAAGATCATATGCAAATATTCTAGATATCATGATATATGATAACAAACAGTTGTATTAGTAGCTTGGAATGCATTAACGAACAATGTTATTGGCTACTCTTCAATAAAAGCCAATTATATTAGTGGCAAAGAGGCCCCAGGCGGTTTGACATTTTGCTTGGCAATGTCCGTACGGAGTCGGCGTGTGACGTTAGTCTGGCCAAACAAACATCAACAAACATTGTCATTCCATAGCAACGCAGAACATCTGTGTACATCAACAAACATTGTCATTCCATAGCAACGCAAAACATCTGCTTATATGTTGCAGTGGGGCAAAAAACAATGAATTTGGGCATTACATCAGTTTCATTATTTGAAACACTATTAAAACACTGCAACATATATAGATTTTAAATTACAGCTAGCCTAGACCGAGAGGCACTTTATACACTGTGCTACAATAAAATCGCAAATGCAAAGGGCAAGCCAATGCAAAGGGCAAGCCAGTGCAAAGGGCAAGCCAATGCAAAGGGTAAGCCAATGCAAAGGGCAAGCCAATGCAAAGGGCTAGCCAATGCAAAGGGCAAGCCAATGCAAAGGGTAAGCCAATACAAAGGGCAAGCCAGTGCAAAGGGCAAGCCAATGCAAAGGGTAAGCCAATGCAAAGGGCAAGCCAATGCAAAGGGCAAGCCAGTGCAAAGGGCAAGCCAATGCAAAGGGCAAGCCAATGCAAAGGGCTAGCCAATGCAAAGGGCAAGCCAATGCAAAGGGTAAGCCAATACAAAGGGCAAGCCAATGCAAAGGGCTAGCCAATGCAAAGGGCAAGCCAGTGCAAAGGGCAAGCCAATACAAAGGGCAAGCCAGTGCAAAGGGCAAGCCAATGCAAAGGGTAAGCCAATGCAAAGGGCAAGCCAATGCAAAGGGCAAGCCAATGGAAAGGGCAAGCCAAGGCAAAGGGCAAGCCAATGCAAAGGGCTAGCCAATGCAAAGGGCAAACCAATACAAAGGCGAGACAGCTCTACTCAAAATTTAGATCGACACAGTTGTTAAAAATTACATATATCAAGATATTTCGGCAGTAAAATCATACAGTGTCTACATATTTCCCCACATCTCCCAATATTCCTAATCAAACCACCAAGTAATGCAAAGACAAAGTAGGCTGCTTGTCCAACTTCCAAGTATAGGCTTGAGCTAGGCTAGACTCAACGACTGTATCTACTAGCTTGTACAAACTAAACATGGTATTTAAAAACAGTTTGATAAATAGAACGCATGGCACTGCCAAATCAACATTGTAAATATATTTACGTTTATGTTATTTTGTGGTTTTTGATCCCGGGCATTTGTTTACTGCGGCGTGAATTTGAAGGCTTTGGCCAATAAATCAGACACAACTCGCTGTCGCTACTAACTCGTTTTTGTGACTGTGTTGTTGACTCGTACATGTATGGAATGACTTGAACAGATAAGTTTATGTTGCACCGTCAGAATCGCCGTCGCTCGACATTTTGCAAGATCTAAATCTTATTAAAAGTTTCTGGTGTTATACATAGCCACTTGTGCCCGATTGTTTGCTGAATTTCGGTTTGACTGAACCAAAAACAATTTAGTAGTTTGTCCAATGATTTCACCAGAACTAAATAAACAAGCCTCATGGCGAAGACTAAATGGTTTACTATTTTGCAAAACGATTCTAAAATGAGACAAGCCAAACATCTATGTGCGGAAGCAGCTTTAAAATCCAGAGCTACTTTATAATTTCCTTCTTGACCTTGCTTTAATAATTTTAGGTCATTTTGAAAATGTATGTATTCAAATTGTACACTTTTTCAGGAGAGACACATAGACATGGTCAGCCAGCCACTGGACTATAAGATGATCTTCAGTGTGCTTGGTCTACTGACCAACCTGACCATCCAGTCTACTGACGAGATGTGCAGCCACGCAGAAAGATTGTGCAGACAGTGCTGCCACCTAGTGAGCACTACAGAGTGTGTGGAGTTTCTAGAGCGTGTCTGTGGCGTGCTAGCGGCATTACTACAGCACAGCTCTGACACTGTGGAGCCAGTCTGTCAGTTGGGTCTGATCCCGAAACTGCTCAACATATTGAAGGTTTGTGTATTGTGCACGTCACCAGTTTGTCCTTGATATAGTACAAACACAATCTGTGGTAGTAATCGGTGCAGTCATTAATTATTACCTATCAGTGAATGTGCATTTGTCATGAGACATTCCAAACAAAAAGCTCTTGCAGTAAAGCTATGCTCGTAGTTCATTAAAACTATACACACACTTTTGCCAGAAAGGTCCGTTCACACAAATGATTAGTTGCCTGTTTGGCGCCAATCACCTCTCGAGTTCTGACGGATCGTCTGCACTCGATCGTGGCAATCACTGATTGGCCACTTGCTTCAAACTTTGCCTGAATTGAACCAAGCCACAATTCCAGCGACACGCTTGTAGTCACTGATTGGCCTCGCTAATCAGTCTCATGAGGGTGTTCACATGAGCAATTAGTTGTCTGATTGGTCGGATGACACAGTGTCGCCCAATCAGTTTGACAACTAATCGCTCGTGTGAACAAGCCATTACTGATTTGTTGCCAGTTCTCACAACATGTACCATTCTATTGCAATCAGGCAGATTTTCCACATATTAAAATTTAGTTGCCACACTGCAGCTGATAATGCAATAATATATAACAAAACATATTATAACATTAAATAAAACACATTAAAAACATTCTGACAGTTTTACTTGTTATCTCAACAGAGAGACATGACAGCGAAGATTGCGAAGCCAGTTGCAAGATGTTTTGCTGCGTGCACGAAGTGTAATCTTGATTCGAGAACGACGCTATCTCAAAAGGAAGGTAAGGTCATACAATTTATAATGCATGTTAATGTTGAGGTCATTTTGAAAAATATATGTATTAAAATTGTCACCTTCTGTAAGGAAAGTAAGAAGACCCCCAAAATTAGAAATTGCTGCACCTTATACACAATTTAGACAACTTTTAGGTTGTAGCATTGTGCTATTCAGTGTAGTTATTTTATTCGAGGTGCTAAATTTGAAAAAAAAATATTTCTTTAATATTTCAGCTATCAATGATTTTTTTCTGGTTTTGTTATGGAGGCGTATCTTTGGCTGGTTCCCATTTCACCATGTGACATCTCTGATGTGGCTAAAGTGCCCAATCGGTCTTGTATTAGTTGAATATACCCATTCCAGTAAAACAAAGTGTATGGAATTCATGTGGCACAATATTCACCAACATAATTCATCATCATCTTGCCGTGCCACTCCTCTCAGGTCAGCTGTCTTAGCTTGCTACTTAAGTCTTCATTGTGCTATTTTTATCATATTTTTATATTTAATTTCCCCGTCCATACCTTGATGTTGTCTGTCCATTGGGCTCTTGATCTTCTCTTTTACGCTCTACCTTTCCCTCCAATATTTCCTGTTTTTTCCTTCATGTCCGATGTTCAAAATTTTTTTAGTGTTTCTGTATCTTGTTGAAGAGTTGCTTTTCATTCTGGCCTGATTTAGCCTGGACTGAAGCGATGTTCAGTCCAGCTTATACAAAGTATTCTTCTTAATTGCACAGACAAGAAACTGAACAGCTTCAATACACGAGAACTCCTGAATATCTCAACCAGTCATCACCAAGATTACAAAAGCCATTTGCAGGAACCAGTGAAGACACATACATGCATGCATGCATGCATGCATGCACGCACGCACGCACGCACGCACGCACGCACGCACGCACGCACGCACGCACGCACGCACGCACGCACGCACGCACGCACAATACACATCATTGCTGCCTTTCACATCTTTCATATTTCAAGAGATGATTTTTTTTCCCAGGCCTGAACGTTCTACTCCAGTTGGTCAAGCACGACGATGAAGCGGTCATTGGCAACGCAGCCTTGTGTCTCAACCACTGCTGTGAAGTGACTGGAGTTTGCAGAAAACTGACCAAGACGTCCATCATCATGGACCTGCTGGTGCACGCCAGCAGTGGTCAGAAACATGTTGTCCAACACAACTGTGCCATACTCATTGCCAAGTTAGCCAAAGGCGACCCCAGGTAAATAAACATTTGTAACAACATTATTTGTTTTGTCTAATAATTTGTTTATTTTACATATTAAACGATTTATTTCTAATTACTGCACTAGTTCATCTCACCTATTTTTTTGTGCACAAGTCTGACAGAATATCTACATTACCATGTATAAAACGTGCTCCAACTTTTTAGCGTCAACCCCCGATTTGCCCGCTTCTTATAGTTTGGTTGAAACCATTGATCTGTATATCTGGATTGGAGACATGTCGATTACATGAAGGCATCGGCTGCCTACTTACTTCACCATGAAAATATAATGATAATAGATATCAGTGCAGACGCTTTCTGCATCAAATCTGAATGCCTACATCACACATTCGCAAATGTTGGTTGGTCAGGCGTTTGAATAACTTTGGACATGAACGCACGTCTTGGCATAGATATACGTGATTGTTCTGAAACCACTGATAAAACGTGAGCATTGCAGTGGATGCTGTGTGATATTATGGTGAACCAATATGATGGCAGAAAGGTTCCAGTGGCTTCAAGCCTAGTCAGCGTAACTAATAAAAATAATTTGCACATTTTGTAGCTACAAAAATAAGTTGATATTCAGCAATTGAGATAACAAAGTTTTAGTTTAGACTACTATTAATTTTATACGAGACCAATAAATTACGGTTCGTATTTCTTTCATGACAATGTTTTGTTTTACTTGTCCTGATTGAGCAGAACTAATGCCATACCTACTTCGATGAGACCTCCTATTCCAGTGGGCTTTCACAACTAGGCTACCATTAATGTAAGACTGCAAATCAGGACATTTTCATATTCTCTGTGATTTTGTTTCTCTCTCCGACAGAAAAATGTTTTATACAAAACAAGATCTGTTCTAGATAAACCATTCCGTTCAAGATTATCTCCATTACACAGTGTGGTGTTTTTGATGTGTGCATAACCGTAGCTTTCTGATGTAATAAAAAGATTAATAATTTTGAGCTTATGTGGTATTTCTGTCTGTTGTAGACATCTAGCCCGACTGAAGGAACTTCACGGACTCGAAGTGCTGCATAGCGTCATTCAGCACACCAAATAGCATCATACAGCACACCAAGTAGTGTTATGCAGTACACCAAGTAGTATCATACAGCACACCAAGTAGTGTTATGCAGTACACCAAGTAGTATCATACAGCACACCATGTAGTGTTATGCAGCACACCAAGTAGCCAATCTTATCACCGATACATCAACTTGGGACCAGCATATAGCCAGCTTAAAGATAACTTACCAATAGCATTTATACTAATTAACCCAGGCTTTAGCGACATATTACTAGGTGTAAACTGCTAATTCATAATGCACTTGATACAATTACATATCATAGTAAACATTTTACTACCAGTGTCCCAGTTTATATTATTCCTTGGTATCTACTCCCGATATACACCTATCTTTCCTAAAAGAAATTCCACATATAAACTAATTTTTGTAGGACATATATATGTTCAGGATATATCTCAGAGAAGATATCTGGCAACAAAATAAACTGGGACGCTGGCATTAAAATGCATTGTAATTTTGCATTTTTGTGTGTACTTCGGAAAGAATTTCCTTTCTTCTGTCTGGAGAATAATGACCCTTTCTTGTCTACTTGCTTACAATATTGACAGTTACAGATGTTGAGGGGGAGAGAGACATGAAGGAAGAAACACTGTTGCACTGGTTTATTTGTACTGTTAGTTATGACGTGTTTGAGTTTCCGCATCACACTGAATTGTTTCAGTGTCTCGTATTTGTTATGCGACTTGTTCTTGAAAAGCCTAAAAAATTTTTATGAAAGTTGAAAGCACAAGTTGATACGACGTGATCACAAAGTTGTCACATGACAAAGTTAGATGATGTGCTTCTAATTTTGTACATCTCAAATAAAACATTTAGGTGTTGTGGAGACCGTCAGCGATGAAGTTTATCTCGTCCATTTCAAGTTTCTGACACTTGTTTGTGGATTTCTCTAGGGGTGATCTCAACAAAATTATGTTCGGCACAAAACAAAATCCATTTTGTTTAACGTTAGGCCCCCTTCCGCTGCTTCATGAAACACTAAATTGCATCAACCCGCGGATATCCATGAACATTTAGTCGTACTCCGTCAATGTATGCTACTCCACCCGACTTACCTAAACGTGTGTATTGTCGTGCACTGATGTTTTGAGATCATCCCTTAGTTTTACCTATGCAACTGATATTATTTACCGACCAGTAATACTTGCTATTATATACACAATATAAGTTAGTTAATCTTTTTGGAGTATATGTAGGTATATTTTCAGCCCAAATATAATTTTCGTCACACAACTGTACAGTGACGAAAAGATTGTTCTAAAATGACTGATGTATTTGCTTCGAAGATAGATACAAGACCAATGGCTCTTTGCAAAACAAGTGTATTTTATTAAGGTGTAATGGAATTATCAGTAATATCTCATTATGTAACCACACACACATGCATACGAGAAAGGTGATTATCATTAAAGCTCTGGTCGCCATGAATTCTTTTTCCTGATTAATGATGCTACTGGCGACAGAAATATCAGACTTGATGTTGAGTCGGTCGCAGCCTCTAGCATTTACGTATACAGGTAGCCACTGAAAACACAAGAGGCATATTTTACCACAGAAGAATATTTCACATACAAGAATTACTCAAGAACATTTGCCAAATACATATTAGCACAGTCACTTCAGATGACACTCGCTATATGGAACACATTAGGACTTGGCTTGATTATCTCAAATATCCCTAGACAGCTCAGGTCACTCATTTCACAACTTATGCTTATCCCTCGTTCTGATAATGACTTGCGCGTCCCCGTTCACGATTATACTTAATGATTTTGTTTTGTTGCGCATCTGAGCTCAGGTTCGTGAGAATATAGACGCCATAGAAGTTTAACTGTTATCATTATTGTTCCATATATCCAAAGTTCCTTCGACCATGGGTAAGAGGGACGGTGATCAAGACAGCAAGGCAGAACAGGGATTTCAAAGTTCCTTGTAAGCAGTTGTTCCTAACGTCATGAGTCCATACACAGTAAGCACATTACCCGTTGAGATAGTTTTGATAATTGAGTCAGTTACATGACTGCATGATAAGGCAGTGTATGCACCAGTGGCACAATTGACTTAATGACAAAATACTCTCAAATGCACGAGTATCTAGTTTGCAATATGGCAATGTAAGAGCAAATAATTCCAGGCTGTTGAAGCGATAATAATACCAAAATCAGAAGAAAATCTTTGGAACTATTTTTTGGAGAAACAGATGCTGGAAAATGAAGAGAGACTGAGAAAGCTAAAGTAGGGAGACTTGCACGAGTCATACGTACGGCAGTTTCATGCGCATGAAGACACGACACATGAAGAAGGAGACGGCGATGCAGACAAACGCGACACTGAGCAGGAGGATACGGTTGAGCTTGGGCGTGGTCGGCTTGTTGGTCTGGTCAAGCAACACGAAGCCCATGCCACCCATGACGAACAGGAAGCTGGACGCGAGGCCCTCCATTATAAACTGACCATTCACTCGGTGTTGCATGAACGCTACCTGTGAAATACAGGATGAGGCACCAACGATTTGTCAGATTTTGACAACAGTTTCACCACTGGCCAGTTTCTGTGAGTTCTTTAGTATAAAACATGAATCCAAGCTCAAACCATGATTCCAAAGACACATTATTTTGCTCGTCAACTAAAAGTGAAACAGCATTTAATTTTTTTTATTTTGCCCTATGGTTATTTTATTATGGCATTTACAGATACATTGGCAGAACTGTATAATTAACAAGAGATTAGCAACACTTAAAACAGTTAACCCAATTGGCATGTTAGTGAAATAGGCCATGTAAATGTAATATTCATTATTTCAGATAAAATAAATTATTTCTCTTAATTAAATTTTCCACCATGAATTTGCAAGAGAAACAAAATAAATAATACAATAAAAAGTAAGGACCTTCACGAGGTCAAATGTTAAAACTTAAAATTGCTTATAGAACAAGTATTTCACATAACTGCTGACGTGACTGTAAAGTTAATTGCAGCTGTCTACCAATGATTACCATTGCCCGCATCATAACCATCACTGGACATAATTTCACACAAACCATTGTAACGAACATGTTTTATTATTTCTGCCTAAAATATTATCATCACAAGAAATGGTGGATTCCTTAAAAAATGGACCACTGATAGCTTCGTGATTAGTTTTATACGTACTGGTTTTGAAACACCTTTTTCATCTGTGGTTGATCCTATGCTTGGAGGCTCGACAATTACGTCATAGATGACACCTGAAATATAAGGAAGACATCAGACTGAGCTTGTGTCAATGGTAACTACTTTCCTTAGATTTAAGATACTTTACAATCAGGAAAACATTTGACTCGTCACTTTTCGGACGAAAATGTATGCAAATATTTGCAATGATCACCCCAGGAAAGTTATCAATTCAGTAGACAACAAAGGTCCTGTGTCCGTGATGTTTATGCATTTAATGCATTATGTTTTGCCATACAATGAGGCTTCCAATCTTTTTTGCGAAACATCTTTCTGTTGCTTCTCTGTATACCCTTCAGCCCTTCAACAAACAACACTTAACATGTCACAGCAGAAGTCTAGCTTCACTGACAGGGCTGGGTCCAATTATGTAATTGTAATTGATTACAGCAAAATTGTGTAATTGTAATTGATTATGGTTTCGAAATGTTGCTGTAATTGTAATATTTTGTATAATTGAATATTTATTTCAATTACAGTACGTTTCATATCACAAAATACCTGAACAAATTGTCAATAAAAATATAATTTAAGTCTCAAGAGTTGAAAATCAAGACTAATAATAACACCTGCTTGTATATTTATATTTAAGTCTCAGTATTCACTGTTTGGTAGGTACTGGTCAGTGGTGCTAGTGGTGGGTAGCCTTAGCAATTAGCCTTTTCAGTAAGTTGGTAACAGCCAGGAAGCAATAAACAATGCAAAGACATTGTCAGACAAAGGCTAAGCTGGTATTCAAACAACATGGAAAGACCTGTAGCCTGATATTGCTTCAGAAAATATCAGCTCAGTGAAACATTGCAGAGTTAGCAAGCCAATTACACCCCTTGTGTTGTGGTGGGTTGGAGACAGGTCAGGTGGCAAGGACCATTTATAAGGCCTCTCTTCCCATTCCCAACTCACACAAAGCAAAGGGCAGACCAATTAAGAATGTTAGCTTAGAGCAGGAGCTACAACCTCAAAGTAAACACATCATACCCTATTATTAGTATTTTCCAAAGAAAAATTTAAGAAATGTGCACGGATAAATGTCTGCATTGGAATATGTCCTGTAGGATTATGTCTGGATATTGCATTGTATTTTTATTTAATAAAAATATATTTTAAACGGCTATCTTTTTATTTAGTATAATTCAAAGTCACAATTCAACAAAATGTACAAACATTACCGTTATATTTGTTTATCAATTGTGTACAAAATATTGAAATTCAGCAAACCGCGCAAAAATACATAATTAACAAATGCTGAATATATTTGGTTCCGCATAATGTAATTGAAACAGTGTAATTGTAATTGATTTGGAAAATTATGACAGTAATTGTAAGTGATTTGAAAAATTATGACTGTAATTGATATTAATTTGTGTAACTGGACCCAGCCCTGTTCACTGATTTCCTAGAACTGTCAGCCCAGGTGCTTATTGGTCGCCCTGGTCAACATATCCCACTTTGACAAAAAATTCTGAAACTTTTGCGCATGGAATCGATATTCGAAATAACTACGAGTTATTTCATTTATCGAGTGCAAACAAATTGTTAGAACTTAGAAGTTGTTTTGAGTGAGTTACGTATGAATATCGAACGGCGAATGTATGTTTCTCAAAGCGAGGACAGTGCTGGAAATTGCCTTAAAAGGAAGAGCATACGGTAATAGGCAATATATTAAATGTAAAAATCACAGCCATGGGGCCATTTGGTTACATTACTGTAGTAAGTATTACAAATAGTTGCTTAAATTTTTTTTCACTAAGTAAAATTTCGTGTATATTTACTGAGTGCACTGATGTGGCGCGACACCACTGCCATCTAGCAATCAATGTCGTTAATGAAGCAAAATCTGCCGTGGAGCAAACACTACGCCGGTGACTCTGCTACAAAGTTAGGGGGGACCAGTATTTAATAATTTGCAGACTAAATCAATAATACATCCTTCGAAGGCATGCACTGCACAAAATCGCGGCCCTGGAGAATATATTATGTCCTGGACCGTGGCATGAACACCCAAGCCGGCCATGCATCAAATCGAGAAACTGCCGACGCGTGGCCTAACTTAAGTCTACGTCACTGGAAGTTTACCTGCTGTGACAAAGAAATACGACAGAAGCACCAACGCAAAAACGACCATCGGCGAAGGCGTCGCTACCCAAGACGGTCGTTTCAATTTGATATTTGGACATTCTAACACGGTGAACGGAATACTGTAAAACGCTTCCATCGCGAAATTTGCCTGTTGCTTATGTGGACAGCGGAGCTACGCAGCGTGAATTAGTTTAGTATAAATAGAGGTACTATGCGCTCAAGTTTCAAGTAGTCGCAAACCGTAAAAGTCTCAAGTAGTCTACTCCAAACAGACCATTGTACTAACACAGGAGTTTGTGCGCATCAGATATGTTATGTGATATTTTGATTTAACTGTGCAATTTGATGTTGGTCAACAGTTCTTATTTCCGTGTTTGTTTTTCATAATGACTTTGGAAGGGATATTTGGCAAATATCATCATGTTTTTCACAGTGCTTAATATTTCGAACTTCGAAGTCTCTGTTTTGCAAAATGTATGACTGACATGTCGTTTTGCCTTAAAGAGTAATAATTTAAAAAACAACAAGCTGTCATTTCACGAAAATAACGAATATTATTTTTAGTTATCCCAATAGATTAATGTATGTCAGTCGCGTATATACCTCTACCCATCTTCATAGCGTCAAAATTAAACTGTACACGATGTTTGAAGAGAGCAAAGTCTGAGATGAAATTTTATGAGAAGAAAATTTCATCATTAAACCAACAGACTGATAATTTCACACAACATCTTAGAAACATGACAATTTATTTACACACTTTTTTTAGGAACACCACAACTTAGATTCACTGCGTGTTATAAAATGTGTTGTCATAATTGTTTCTAAAATGCCTGTGGAAATTATGTTGTGATCTTTCCCGAACTCATGGTGGAGATAAATCATGCAGTGCTTCTAAAATTCGTGGTGAAAAATATTTTTCTCACAAATTGGGGTGATAATCTGTAAAAAAAAATGTTGTACTGCAGTGCACACTGCATATCAAAATGCATGCTTTATTTATTTGTCCATCAGAGTAAGAAACACACCGGTATGTCCGTCCTTAAAAATGTAATCACAACAAAACACAGACAACTAATTCATTCAAGATCAAACTGACAAATGTTCTTTATTTTAAAGACATTAGTTTTTCTCCAAACAATTAAAATGTGGCACTTTAATGGCGATGCATCATCACTAAAGTTGTCTGTGTTTTGTTGTGATTACATTTTTAAGGACGGACATACCAGTGTGTTTCTGTACTCTGATGGACAAATAAATAAAGCATGCATTTTGATATGCAGTGTGCACTGCAGTACAACATTTATATATATATATATATATATATATATATATATATATATATATATATATATATATATATATATATATATATCCACATGTGTGAATATATACATACATGCACAAGCGCACACATGCACACATGCACATGTGCATGCACACACATCGCCATTAAAGTGTACCATATCTATATATATATATATATATATATATATATATATATATATATATATATATATATATATATATATATATATATATCTATCTATATATATATATATATATATATATATATATATATATATATATATATATATATATATATATATATATATATATATATATGTTTATATATATACACACACATGCACATGTTTTTTTAATTTTATTATTATGCACAACAATTGTATATGTTGATGAGCAATAGGCAATGTGTGACCTATAATCACTGACCAGGACAAATTATCCTCACATTTCAATCACAACCACTTTTTCCATTGTCTTTTCTCTTCTTTGCCTCACCCATGTCCTTCTCACCCATATCCTTCTCTCCTATGTCCTTCTCACCCATGTCCTTCTCTCTCCATTTCACTTTTTCCACATCTTCCCAATGCACACATGGGGGTGATATCCCAAAAGAGCACTTTCAATGCATAGCATAGGCATACATCAATGGCATGCTACAGTCGTACTGTAATCTCAGATCTTGTGTTCTTTTTCTTATATCACCAACCTTTAGCAGCTGTCTTGGTTTGAAATGTATCATGTACTTGTATATAATATGTAGTTATTTCAGTAGATATCGTCTTTATAAGTGCACTATTTATGTATTCTAACAATATAAATTAAAGAATTCATCATGCAAAAATAGACAAAAGATACTAGTACTACATACCAAAATACATGATTGCTGCTATTTCATCCAATTTAAGCATATCTACAATTTAAGCATCTCTACAATTTAAGCATATCTACAGGGTTTTGAAAAGCCCATAGTAACTTCTTAAAAAAGACTGATCTGCCTTACAAATCCTGTCTCCAAGTCAGAATAAATTATATCCAAAAATGTATATTTCCTGCTAAAGGTGACTTATCCAAAAATACATACATATGATGCAGTTTATTGAACTAATCTCCATGAATATTCTAGTTATGGTTGTTCTTGATGGATTAGTGGGGCAGAAATGACCGCCAATGATATTTCTTTTTTCAAAATTAATTACCTGTGCCAATGTTTTTGTTTTGATGAGCAGTCCTGATGGAATTCATCAGACAGACGGAACATTTACAAGAGGAAAAATATATATGTCTATGTATGTATGTATATACATACATTACATACACACACACACACACACACACACACACACACACACACACACACACACACACACACACACACACACACACACACACAGAGGAAACAGGAAATATTTATTCATCCCAAAGACAACAAAAGAGAGTATTCAACACATAAACCATACAATATATTACATATATGTCGACATGATAAAACAAAATGGTAAGAATATAGAATATGGTCTGAAAATAAAAGATAATGTCATATAAGGGACGGGAGACTCCTACTAAGACTAAAAAATAATCGCTGTCATAGGAGCCACCCTGTCTATCAATTTCACCCATTTTTAAATTATAAAAAAGGAAAATCCCTATTAATATTAATGCATAATTACTGAGTGAAATAAATTAATATAGATATTACAAATGCCAATTATATTCCTACAATTGGATATACATAGAGTGATTTTTATCCAAGGAGGAACGGAGACATAGTCAGTCATGTTGACATATATAACAATTTTGGATTGCACATTGTTCAATATATGTATTCAGATAATAAAGTTTGATATAATTTGAGAAACCATGTAAACTGTGAGTGGTGACCTTGTCTTTTAATAAATCAGGTGCATTATTTATAGTATGTGGCAAACTGTACCTGAGACTTTGTTTAGCAAACTTGTGGTGTACCCTGATCATATGTATATTATATTGACCACATGTATTAAAGTTGCGAACACTATTGTTTTGATCAAGTGGTAAGTTTTGCAGGTAGACAGGTAGTCTATTGTTTGAAAATTTATGATATAATTTTAGTTCCTGCAATTTTAGAATATGCTCGACTTTTGAACAGTGGATCGGTATGAGCATTATATTTACTTAAACATATAATTTGGACGGCTTTCTTTTGAAGTTTTTTATTCTATCACATATATAGCCCCAGGCCATTAAGCCATAGTTTAGATGTGACAATGTCAAAGTGTTATACAACATAATCTTTATATTAAGAGGTAACAATCGTTTAAGTTTATTTAGGATACCTATAATTCTGGAGCACCTATTTGAATTTTTTTATGTGGCTTTGCCAGTTTAATTGTTCATTAATACACACACAATATATATATATATATATATATATATATATATATATATATATATATATATATATATATATATATATATATATATATACATATACATATAGTGACGGATGCAGTTAAGAGTGTGCATTTCCCTTTTTCCAAGTGTGACCCATTTTTTTATTACCAATTTAAAATACCAACTTAGAATGCCAACTTAAAATACCAACTATTGCATTTGCTACTATAAAAGATTACCCATTTGGGACCTTGCCCCAATAGTCTAGCTTCCTTTTCATAGCATAATTTGCCCTTTTGACAACAAGAAGTAGCGTTTTGCGGCTCTGCTCCCAGTTGCATTTTTTGTCTTTTTATAACTTTCAACAAACTGCTGCTTTATGGAAACTGTATTCTTTGTTACCCAGATAAAAAAGCCCTTTTAGGACACTGTCCCCAGTAGTTTTCCTTTTATGTATTAATTTGCCTTTTTTGATATGGATTTCACTTTCAGAGAGTAGCCCTATCATGGAAAAAAAATTTTTTTTCCGTTTCAGGACCTTCCTTTCAAAACCAGCTGTCTTAAAGAAACTGTAACATTTGTTACTGTCAAAAACCCTTTTTGGACCTTGCCCCCAGAATTAAGTTCACCCTTACATTCATGGAACATAAAAAAAATAAATGTACCTTTTTGGTTATTTGTTCCCAAATAGTTGTAAGTTTAGACAAATTTCCTAAAAAAAAGTTCCGTTCATAAAGAAACAGTGTCCATTTTTACAAAAATTACCCTTTGGGGATATTGCACCAGTATATTGCCCTTTTGGAGCAATATTTGCTTCTTTTAACAAGGGCAGCAAATTGCTTTTTATGAAACAAAGTGAGTTTTTTGCCTGACTGGTGGCAAACGAAAGGCCTGGGCCAATGATCCACACTTTGTATATAAACAATGCTCTGATATTTAAAGAAAAAGAAAACAACTATTTAAGAATTTGAAATGTATGCCCAAAATCGGCCAGCGGTCGTTTTATCTTACGCCATACAAGCGCGTTGAAAATAAGTACATTTTATTTCGACGCTTTGATCGAATACTCTGATCAAGCGCCTTGACAGAAGCTCGGATGTGTAGATGGTGCGCGCTTGTAGTAGTTGTCAGTCTTGTTATTGGTAAATAATAAATGATCGTCGTTTAATAGGAAGTGTTGTAAGATGCTGTTCAACGTAAGTATGTTAATCTTTAATTTTAGCTTCGCCTACATTTTTGTAACTGTTACATCAGGGCAATTATTAAAACACTTTTTCAAGAGTGTTCTGAGACTGACTAGCTCTACTCTAGTAACTGAATCTTGACTTGGAAGCCGAACAATGTCAATGAATAGAATAAATTCTAGACAGATAACATACTGTAAGCTATGTCCCTTCAACAGCAGCAGCACACCATACTATGACTATGTACATGTATAGGGGCTTTCATGTATACCAACACGTGATGTCACATTCGCATATATGCAGTACACTGGCTGACAAAAGCCGCAAACCAGCCGAGCTTTCTCTAACAAATGCCTTGCTATGCTCGAGCAAACATGAATGACTACTGGGCTAAATACGACAATGTTTTAGATCCCAGTGCGAGGGAATGTTACAATAAGATGGGTAGTAGAATGACCCAGCCTCTGACTCGATTAAACATTTGGCATTACGTAATCAACAAGCCAGAAATGTTCATCCAAGAGTCTGTGAAAGCTTATAAATCACTCACTAGCACATTTGTATGATAAATATTAAACTTTGTTTCATAACAATTAACGGTTTAACGACTTTGTTAGCCAGAAAATAACGTTTATGTATTACCCATACGGGCATGGGTCTAGGGCAAGGCTAGGCCGGCTTTGCAGGCCGACTACTGTTACAGGGTTCAGAGATTATAAACATTTCCTTTTTCAGCGTTCATTCTGCTTTAATTTTATATAAATGTTGCCAACAGTCATGAATGGAATATATCCATTGGTAATATTAACCGTTAATAGCGGTTCAAAGTTGAAATGTCGTCCACAAACACAGTCGTTTAGCAATGTTTACATCTGACCGTTTTTCCTCTTTTGGGATGCGATGAAATGACAATGATCCGTCCACACAGCGACTAGTACATCCCATAACAACACAGGACACAACCATGATTTCGAAGGTGTGTGTTAAAATGCATAAAATGCAAAATATAAGAGATACAATCAGCAAAATACACTGAAACAATGGAGGCACTGGTCGTCTTGCCAGTCAGTGCTGCCAGATGATCACATGATTAGGTGTGTGATGTCACCATGAAAGCCCTTGTTATGTTGTTGTTGTTGTTGTTGAATAAACTTTCATTTATTCATTCATGTCCAACCGACTAAGCTACGCCGAACGGGAATTAGTCAACACTGGTTGTTTCACAGTGGTGGCAAGTGTCACGTGCAACATGCCTGTCGGCATACAGCTTCTAACGTCCCTAAATGTAATATCAATAACACTAATATCGATCACTATACTAGCACAAACAAAAACTAATTGTACATTATGAAACAAAAATAATACAAAGAAGATGACTGCAATACAGGCAAACACTCTTCTTGTTTCCTATGATGCTGTGTTGGTTGCCATGGTGACCACTAGTCATAGACTCATCCACAGACCTGTCCACCCGTCTTTTGGAATGGTAAAATGCGTAAAGGGCGTTTTTGGACGGGTAAAGATTTATTTTGGACGGGCTAGCTAGCTAACTACAACGAGTGGTAAATTCAGTTGACTGGCAAATTCAGACTGTGAGAAATAGGTCAAGCCAATATAATTATCTTGGAAGCCGGCCGTGCGCGTGCCCACCCGCCAGTAATTACGTTGTATCCACCTGCCACTCAACATCTTTGATGTGTGCCGAGAAACCCAAAACAATAAGAATTTAACGATTTTACATGTTTCTACATGAACCATCATACAACAAATACTGCTCAACATATTTGATTCAGGTTTACTTTATGTTAAAGCTTACACATATGGCTACATTTGTTCTACTGGATATAGGGACATTCAGCCACTCATAAATTATTTAGTAGCAGGGTGAAATATGTTTATTTTTTGCTCTCTGTTTTGATACTCATTTTAAAAATCATCAACGTTTGACATGGTTCTACCTAAAACGTGATGGAAACAAAACTGTTCAACATATTTGATTCAGGTTTACTTTACTAAATAGCTTACATCTTTAGCTACATTTTCACCACTGGATGTAGGGACATTTAACCATTAAAAAATTGTATGGTAGCAGGGTGAAGTTGGTATATCTTTGCTTTCAGTTGTGATGAAATAAAATAATTTCAGATAGTAATGTTCCCATGAGTACATAATGTTTTGTAGTTATTATCATTCTATTGTAGAAAATAGGATCTTAGCAACAAACAAAATGATACTTCAGTCATACTTTTATGATGATAAGTAGCAAAGCTATGATGTTTTAATTGTGGGTGGTACAGTATTCCCAGACACTGAATGGACTCGCGTTAGAAGACTATCTTTGTTTGTCAGTTGTTATTTTGAATTATTATTATTTATGATGCACACAATATGTACAGGTAAATGTATTGATAGTTACCCCTGTCTGTTAAGACTTAGTTAAAATGATTGTGTAAGTAAATGTATGTATATGTATATATATATATATATATATATATATATATATATATATATAATACTTACATTTTTGATCGTGCGATCGAGCGCGCAATCAAGCGTGCACACGCATTTTTTTACATTCTCAAAACATTTTGGACTGGCAAAATTTTTATACCTGGCTACAGACAGGGGTGGATGTATGTATGTAACCGAGTACCTGGCTACAGACAGGGGTGGATGTATGTGTGTAACTGAGTACCTGGCTACAGACAGGGGTGGATGTATGTGTGTAACTGAGTACCTGGCTACAGACGGGGATGGATGTATGTGTGTAACTGAGTACCTGGCTACAGACGGGGGTGGATGTATGTGTGTAACTGAGTACCTGGCTACAGACGGGTGGATGTATGTGTGTAACTGAGTACCTGGCTACAGACGGGGGTGGATGTATGTGTTTTCAGTGGTTCTAGTGACTGGACACATAATGAACAGACCTCTTTCAAGACACATACTGAACAGACCTCTTTCAAGACACATAATGAACAGACCTCTTTCAAAAGTATAGCGCTGATATTGTGTTTACAGTCCAAATTACAGAGACCATGTGATTTGTGAGTTCAATTCAGATTACACATTTACCCCCTGCACAGGGTCTGTTATTTCCCATGGTGATTGACACCAGGTAGAGGGGATCTACAGCTTTTAGCATCTCATCCAAGACACTCATATTCAATTCCCTACATCCATATGACATATTCAATTCCCTACATCCATATGACATATTCAATTCCCTACATCCATATGACATATTCAATTCCCTACATCCATATGACATATTCAGTTCCCTACATCCATATGAAATATTCAATTCCCTACATCCATATGACAAATCGGCAAGTTGTATGAATTTTTATAAAACGTCCAACCCAGTACGTCCTGGTCACGCGATGGGCCCCAGACCATTGAGTCATTGTGCCATTCCTCCCATAAGGAATATTTCTCCAACCATGTTAAACTATAAGAATACGTGTGTAGTTTCCTGTCTCATCTAAAGACATAGACATTTCCCATAACACAGAGTTCTGTTTGTTAGCCAAGATCAACAAAGCCGACCAATCTTTAATAATGAAACTGACTCAAACGTTTTTGGTTTGACTGATATAAAATTCACTAGCTGAGTTGCTGCAATAGCTCATGACTCCTTGCCCTCCCCAGTGAAGTGTTGGTGATGCAGTGCCAGTGGCAATGACAACTTATGACTCCTTGCACTCCCCAGTCAAGTGTTGGTGATGCAGTGCCAGTGGCAATGACAACTTATAACTCCTTGCACTCCCCAGTCAAGTGTTGGTGATGCAGTGCCAGTGGCAATGACAACTTATGACTCCTTGCACTCCCCAGTCAAGTGTTGGTGATGCACTGCCAATGGCAGTGACAACTTATAACTCCTTGCACTCCCCAGTCAAGTGTTGGTGACGCAGTGCCAGTAGCAATGACAACTTATAACTCCTTGCACTCCCCAGTCAAGTGTTGGTGATGCAGTGCCAGTGGCAATGACAACTTATAACTCCTTGCACTCCCCAGTCAAGTGTTGGTGATGCACTGCCAATGGCAATGACAACTTATAACTCCTTGCACTCCCCAGTCAAGTGTTGGTGATGCAGTGCCAGTGGCAATGACAACTTATAACTCCTTGCACTGCCCAGTCAAGTGTTGGTAATGCAGTGCCAGTGGCAATGACAACTTATGACTCCTTGCACTCCCCAGTCAAGTGTTGGTGATGCACTGCCAATGGCAATGACAACTTATAACTCCTTGCCCTCCCCAGTCAAGTGTTGGTGATGCAGTGCCAGTGGCAATGACAACTTATAACTCCTTGCACTCCCCAGTCAAGTGTTGGTGATGCAGTGCCAGTGGCAATGACAACTTATGACTCCTTGCACTCCCCAGTCAAGTGTTGGTGATGCAATGCCAGTGGCAATGACAACTTATATAACTCCTTGCACTCCCCAGTCAAGTGTTGGTAATGCAGTGCCAGTGGCAATGACAACTTATGACTCCTTGCACTCCCCAGTCAAGTGTTGGTAATGCAGTGCCAGTGGCAATGACAACTTATATAACTCCTTGCACTCCCCAGTCAAGTGTTGGTAATGCAGTGCCAGTGGCAATGACAACTTATGACTCCTTGCACTCCCCAGTCAAGTGTTGGTAATGCACTGCCAATGGCAATGACAACTTATGACTCCTTGCACTCCCCAGTCAAGTGTTGGTGATGCAGTGCCAGTGGCAATGACAACTTATGACTCCTTGCACTCCCCAGTCAAGTGTTGGTGATGCAGTGCCAGTGGCAATGACAACTTATGACTCCTTGCACTCCCCAGTCAAGTGTTGGTGATGCAGTGCCAGTGGCAATGACAACTTATGACTCCTTGCACTCCCCAGTCAAGTGTTGGTAATGCACTGCCAGTGGCAATGACAACTTATGACTCCTTGCACTCCCCAGTCAAGTGTTGGTGATGCAGTGCCAGTGGCAATGACAACTTATGACTCCTTGCACTCCCCAGTCAAGTGTTGGTGATGCAGTGCCAGTGGCAATGACAACTTATGACTCCTTGCACTCCCCAGTCAAGTGTTGGTGATGCAGTGCCAGTGGCAATGACAACTTATGACTCCTTGCACTCCCCAGTCAAGTGTTGGTAATGCACTGCCAATGGCAATGACAACTTATAACTCCTTGCACTCCCCAGTTAAGTGTTGGTGACGCAGTGCCAGTGGCAATGACAACTTATAACTCCTTGCACTCCCCAGTCAAGTGTTGGTGATGCAGTGCCAGTGGCAATGACAACTTATATAACTCCTTGCACTCCCCAGTCAAGTGTTGGTAATGCAGTGCCAGTGGCAATGACAACTTATGACTCCTTGCACTCCCCAGTCAAGTGTTGGTAATGCAGTGCCAGTGGCAATGACAACTTATATAACTCCTTGCACTCCCCAGTCAAGTGTTGGTAATGCAGTGCCAGTGGCAATGACAACTTATGACTCCTTGCACTCCCCAGTCAAGTGTTGGTAATGCACTGCCAATGGCAATGACAACTTATGACTCCTTGCACTCCCCAGTCAAGTGTTGTTGATGCAGTGCCAGTGGCAATGACAACTTATGACTCCTTGCACTCCCCAGTCAAGTGTTGGTAATGCACTGCCAGTGGCAATGACAACTTATAACTCCTTGCACTCCCCAGTCAAGTGTTGGTAATGCAGTGCCAATGGCAATGACAACTTATGACTCCTTGCACTCCCCAGTCAAGTGTTGTTGATGCAGTGCCAGTGGCAATGACAACTTATAACTCCTTGCACTCCCCAGTCAAGTGTTGGTGATGCAGTGCCAGTGGCAATGACAACTTATAACTCCTTGCACTCCCCAGTCAAGTGTTGGTGATGCACTGCCAGTGGCAATGACAACTTATGACTCCTTGCACTCCCCAGTCAAATGTTGGTGATGCAGTGCCAGTGGCAATGACAACATATAACTCCTTGCACTCCCCAGTCAAGTGTTGGTAATGCAGTGCCAGTGGCAGTGACAACTTATGACTCCTTGCACTCCCCAGTCAAGTGTTGTTGATGCAGTGCCAGTGGCAATGACAACTTATAACTCCTTGCACTCCCCAGTCAAGTGTTGGTAATGCAGTGCCAGTGGCAATGACAACTTATGACTCCTTGCACTCCCCAGTCAAGTGTTGGTGATGCACTGCCAGTGGCAATGACAACTTATAACTCCTTGCACTCCCCAGTCAAGTGTTGGTGATGCAGTGCCAGTGGCAATGACAACTTATGACTCCTTGCACTCCCCAGTCAAGTGTTGGTGATGCAGTGCCAGTGGCAATGACAACTTATGACTCCTTGCACTCCCCAGTCAAGTGTTGGTGATGCAGTGCCAGTGGCAATGACAACTTATAACTCCTTGCACTCCCCAGTCAAGTGTTGGTAATGCAGTGCCAGTGGCAATGACAACTTATGACTCCTTGCACTCCCCAGTCAAGTGTTGGTGATGCAGTGCCAGTGGCAATGACAACTTATGACTCCTTGCACTCCCCAGTCAAGTGTTGGTGATGCAGTGCCAGTGGCAATGACAACTTATAACTCCTTGCACTCCCCAGTCAAGTGTTGGTAATGCAGTGCCAGTGGCAATGACAACTTATGACTCCTTGCACTCCCCAGTCAAGTGTTAGTAATGCAGTGCCAGTGGCAATGACAACTTATGACTCCTTGCACTCCCCAGTCAAGTGTTGGTGATGCACTGCCAATAGCAATGACAACTTATGACTCCTTGCACTCCCCAGTCAAGTGTTGGTGATGCAATGCCAATGGCAATGACAACTTATGACTCCTTGCGCTCCCCAGTCAAGTGTTGGTGATGCACTGCCAATGGCAATGACAACTTATAACTCCTTGCACTCCCCAGTCAAGTGTTGGTGATGCACTGCCAATGGCAATGACAACTTATGACTCCTTGCACTCCCCAGTCAAGTGTTGGTGATGCACTGCCAATGGCAATGACAACTTATGACTCATTGCGCTCCCCAGTCAAGTGTTGGTAATGCAGTGCCAGTGGCAATGACAACTTCACACTCCAGAAATCATGTCCAACTGCCGATTTCACGGAGCGTTTGGTGACGTTTGACATAGATCACGTAACAATGGTAGAAACATGCTTAGTGGCGCTAACAATTGTACGTAACTATTGTTCTTAATTACGATATTTTCTAATATACAAAACATCACCATGGGGGCATGCCTACAAAATGTCAGCCCCATACATACATGCGAAACTGGCAGAGATATGAGAGAACAGACAGACATACACAGTCACAAACTACTTTATATAAAATATGTGTTCACCAGATTGAGTAAAGGAATGCTTAGCATGTTTAACATAACTCCAGTGACTGGACAGTAAGAAGCTGACCAATCTATGTTATGCTTCAGTGACCCCATCATTGACTCGACTTTGAACAGTAGACTGATAATATTACTTGGTGGAGTGGCGTCTGCATATTGATTACGTTAAGTTTGACTAACACTTTGGGCTGTCAGATTAATGTTTCATCAAATTACCTTCTGCATTATAAAACTCCTTGGTTTAACGTCCTTGTGTCGTCTCAATGGATAAGCTCAGTGGAAAGCAGCGTAGCGTGTAAAGGGGTGTATCCAGCATTCACATTAAGAGGTGGCCACCAGCTCTGTGGAACGTCTACTAAGATTTTTGAGCTGTCTGTCACATTCGCTAAGTCCACCACTGTCACTCAAACTAACGTGGTAACATAATGGTTACTGCTGTCCAGCCATTTAGTTTCAACTTGTTGACATCGTGTGATTTGCAGGATTCTGGTCGGCGGCATGCTGGAAGCCGTCGATAACCTGTGGATGTTGAGGCCGCACACAGAGAAAGCTTGTCTGCAGATCAGTTTATACAGTAACAGTGGCATTTGGTGTGATTTGTGTAATTATAATTATTAAATTTTTTCAAGTAGTGCCAAATCATTTCCCCAGACCCTGTCTTAGATCCCCTTTTTCTGATAGTGAAAAATGTGAAATACTTTGCGAATGTGCACTAATTTACACATTTATTCAACATTTTATTGGTGGGGTCAGCAAGTACTTCAAAAAGTTGTGTTATGGCAATCAAGTTGAAGGGCCTCCTACATTTTGTTTCTGCCTTCTACCTCAAAAGTTCTGGCAGTATAGACTTAGGGGACTAGACCCTCTGCTGGGAGGACCAGGGTGGTTAGACTTAGGGGACTAGACCCTCTGCCGGGAGGACCAGGGTGGTTAGACTTAGGGGACTAGACCCTCTGCTGGGAGGACCAGGGTGGTTAGACTTAGGGGACTAGTCTCTCTGCCTGGAAGACCAGGGTGGTTAGACTTAGGGGACTAGTCTCTCTGCCTGGAAGACCAGGGTGGTTAGACTTAGGGGACTAGTCTCTCTGCCTGGAAGACCAGGGTCGTTAGACTTAGGGGTCTAGTCTCTCCACCAGGAAGACCAGGGTGGTTAGACTTAGGGGACTAGTCTCTCTGCCGGGAGGACCAGGGTGGTTAGACTTAGGGGACTAGTCTCCCTGCCTGGAAGACCAGGGTGGTTAGACTTAGGGGACTAGTCTCCCTGCCGGGAAGACCAGGGTGGTTAGACTTAGGGGACTAGTCTCCCTGCCGGGAGGACCAGGGTGGTTAGACTTAGGGGACTAATCTCCCTGCCGGGAGGACCAGGGTGGTTAGACTTAGGGGACTAATCTCCCTGCCGGGAGGACCAGGGTGGTTAGACTTAGGGGACTAGTCTCCCTGCCGGGAGGACCAGGGTGTGGATGCATTGGCTGCCATTTTGAAACAATCAGAAGTTCAATAAAATAAAAATCATGTTTTCACTAGTAGTGTGCATATTCTGTCATCCGAGTTTGATGTTACAAAGTTATCTTCAGTTTGCTAAAACTGGTCCACATTCCAGAAATTTTGCAGGACCACCAGTGTTCCAGATCTGATGGTCCTGTGGTCTACTGCCCAGAAAAGTTAATTTATAGCCCTTCAACTGAGTCAACACACTATTATAATATGACTTGTTTACTGAGTCGAATACTAATCTGTACACACTATCAAATGACCTGCTTGCTTAAACAAAACCGGAGGAATACGTAGGCTATTAAAATAATGTGCAGGTCCATAAAAGAAGAGCATTTGTACATACCAATAAACTAAAATTTAAAACTGATGCCCTAATTTTACCAGCATATGAGCATAATGAAACTACCATTCGGAATGACCAACATTTCTAGTGCTGTTCCACTGTCAAGTACTTGTGACAACAGCAGGAAATGACAGAGATAAGCTATCTATTGTGACCTTATGATAATGGGAAAGAATGATTGTAGATATACCATGATGACTGCACAGCCATCCATGCTGGGCAGTGTTGGTTTGCCCTTGTTCAGCTCAGTTTTAGGAACAATAAGTTGTTGTGAAATGGATGGTATAGATAGGTTATAGATGAGGTTAGTAAGGCTGGATTCTAGAACCGGTGTTTCTTCAAGTTACTGTGGGTTCGGTATTCATAGGTTTTTCTGTAATAGTTGGCAGCAAACAGAATTGCCAAGTTTCAAGAATTGTTTCTGTACTTGAAGTGACAAAAATACATTTGATCCAAGGAATGTGAATGTTTTGACTGCGATACACTGAACAAGGCACGGCTGTTGGACACGATGCAGTATGGCTAATCATAATGTTATGTTTATATGTTATAATTGTTAAAACTTTACCTATAACAGGCTTCAAATTTGGCAAATTAAGGGTATGTTGGCCTTTGCTTTTATATATTTTAGGAGGCACAATGGCCAATAGGCAGGGCACCAAGGCCAGTAGGCAGGGCACCGAGGCCAGTAGGCAAGGCACTGAGGCCAGTAGGCAGGGCACTGAGGCCAGTAGGCAGGGCACTGAGGCCAGTAGGCAGGGCACTGAGGCCAGTAGGCAAGGCACCAAGGCCAGTAGGCAGGGCACCGAGGCCAGTAGGCAGGGCATTGAGGCCAGTAGAAAATGTCATATTTAAATCACAAATACTTTAATACAATGAATATATTGATAAATTGTCATTGTTGAAAAAAGAAATATGTGTTATAAGGAAGAACCCATGTCGGAGTCGCCGTCAGCCGACAACATTGCCATCTGCCGACAACGTTGTCGATGACGACACTGCAATTGAAATGGAATGTATTATAAGGCACGGCTAGTTTCGCTGTGAACCATTGTTTAGTTTCCAAGGCACGAAGGCCAGTTGCCAGGGCATTATAGCAAATTGCCAAATTCAAGACCTGCTATAACGTATTCAGTTATGATTGATCTAATACTTTTATTAACATGTTTAAGATGTACACAGTAGGTTGGTTCTGAGCTTTGAGGATTTTACACCAGATGGCAGGCAGATACATAACTACATTATAATTAGTTCAAATCAGGCACAGCAGCAGCAGGAGAAACAGATGGAGGTGATTAGTCCGTCCCCCCCCCCCCCCCGCCCGCTCCAACCAAGGGCTGGGACAGCTGGGAGATGGAGGGGTAAGACCACAGAGCATTTTCTCAAAAAAAGCTTCTCTGTTTGGGTTGAGACCACAGTTGACCTTCCTGTTTATTGTTTAATGTAGTGCGTATTAAATTGTGATATATGAATTTAAACAATTCATATGGTGTGACATAAGTACATTTGAGCAGGCATATTCACAGGTTTCTTTGTAGAAGCTATTGGCTGTGAAATTGTGCATTTTTTGAGAGTTTAACAAGCGGAGGAATTTATGGGAATTTTTTTGCTACGGGCCACGTGGGCGCATGAATACATGGCGATTTTTGTAAAAAATTTATAGGCATCGCACGTCGGGGTGTTTTAAAGGAGCTGGAGGTATGTGATTTTGACAAAATGTGGTCAGCATGTCAATGAGATGATGGCAGTTGCTGTGAAAAAAATTCAGAATTTTTAGTGGTAACATTTTCTTATAATCGGACAAAATGTTAACATGGCCACCAATGCAATTTTGTACTGTTGTCTTCCCCCAAATAAACGGAAGTCGGGGTCACAAACACAGTTATAAAATGTTGATATGCTTATTGGTTTGGTTGTTGTTGTTAGCTTAATTGTGGATATTACAGGTAATTTGGATGAAATTATTAGTTTGTTATAAAAAATTTCTTATTTTTATAATTTGCAATTCTGATAATATAATTAGGGCTCATATTTTTTTAATAAATAAATAAAAACGGTTGCTAACCTGCCCCATGTTGTGTGTGTTTGATTTAGAAAATTGTTGGTGTCAGGCTGGATAGTAATATATTATTATATATATTTTATTGATTCCATCTAGTCAACAAAATTATTACTGGTTAAACGCCGCTAATATTTAAACTGTTTAACCTCTCCTTTAGGAGGTGTCCTATAATCTATCTACTAAATATAAAAAATGTCAAATAAATGTACATTTTGGTTTTGTACTATAACGTTTGATGTGCACGAGCTGATATGTTGTGCAAATTGGTGTTTAATATGATATTTAATTGTTAATAAGCACAATTTTTTTATTGTTCATATGTTAAAATAGCATGAAAGAGCTTTTGGTAAGCTAAAAGCAGACAATAAGCAATTCTTGGTATAAACAATAACTGTTGCCTTTCCAAAATGTATAATCAACACATATCAATACCAACCACATGTTGTGTGCATACTTTGTAAGTGCTTGGGCACAAGGAAATGAAGGTATCCAACCCTAACCTTTGTTAACCCCATATCTGGCTAATCTCTAGCTAACCCAAACCCTAACCCAGAAGTGGTTTACAGAAGATATAGCCATTCCCATAGGCACAGATTGATAGGATTGGTGAACAGTTTGCTTGGAAAAGGCATACAACATGGCTATTTTTGTAAAAATTGATGGGCATTGAGGTAGAACTGGAGTGGAGAAAACTTGGTCAGCATATCAATGAGATGATGGCAGTTGCTGTGAAAAAATTTCAGAATGTTTAGTGGTCACATTTTCTTATAATCAGGTAAAACGTTAACATGGCCACCAGTGCAATTTTGTACTGTGGTTTACCCCTTGGAGCTGCCAGATGGGGGCTTAAAATGTTATCATAATTTATTTTTTGCTGATTTCGTGTGTGAGCACTGAATTTTTCAACTTCTACGTTTGCCAATTTTATATTTGCCGGAGGATAAATTTGCACAAAAGAGCATCTCAAGAACATTTTGTGTTATACAATTTTACCCCTGATAATATTTTGAATGCAGTCGTCACTTTGTTGAGTTGTTTTCACATGCTTACTGCAGTAGCGTTAATATCTTGTACTTGTATAATGGGTATTGATGAAGCTGCACATGTTTTGAATGGCAGACCAAGGATCTAACCATGGTCCCTTCAGCTGAACCCGACCTTTCGCCGCAGGGTATTCATGGAAGGCTGTGATTGCTTGTTGCTATGTTGGAGCATAGGTAGATTTGATTACTGCAGACAATGCAGCAGTGCTCATCTATGTACTGGAGGAAGTAATTGAGCTGCTGAGCCAGACCAAATTAACTGTTACTGAGACAGGAGTGGAGGACGATTGCTGGTAGACGCAGGCAGAAAAAGAATGCGGTTCACATTTCCATTGCCACTCAATACGTCGTCAGTTTACCATCCTTGAGACAAATTCCACGTTTTATGGATATGTTTTATGCATCAAAGCACGTTGACGCACACGTGTTTGGGTAATTAAGGGTATATATTTAGAACAAGACCTGTGATTTCATTTCAAGGCAACTTTGTATAATTTCAATTAATATTAATCTATGAATAAAATATGTTAGTGAATGAATCTATATCATATGTCATGGAACAGTGTAAATTTTGCACGTTAAATGGTATAATACATTTGGTTGTATTCCAACTTGAAAAGGGTATCATTTAGACAGATGTAACATATTGAGTGCCCCCCCCCGTGCATTGATCAAATAGTGTGTGGGCCAGTTGGAGTCCACCGAGCTCAGTCTTCATATTTTCGTCCTGTTGAAAGTGTTGATTTACTTGTTTTCATTGTTGGCGATTGTAATCAGTTTTGTCTACTGCTGCTGGGTTGTGTTATAGCGACTTGTTCAATTGGCAGCATATACAGGGAACATATCAGTGTTTCAATCCGAATTATTTGTGAGGTTTTCATGTTTTTGAACTTAAAATTGAAGCAAGCATGACACCTAGAGTTGAAACTCGTGCTAGATATCATCACTTGATCATGAGTGAACATAACCTTGTCACACCAGAATGTTTCTGTAATATTTTCAATATGTCCCAGTGCCAGATCCGTCTGTTGTAGGAATCTGTATCGTCTTGCTGCTGTTTTGAAACTTGGACAATTTTGTTCACTCCACATTGCATCAGTTCAGTGCACTGTATAAATGGGTACCTCGCTATACACAGTGGGTGATATATATGAACGAATATTATATGCACAGTAATTGCAACATGGCTGAAATCTTCCTAGAGCAGTCTAATTGGTGCTGGAACAAACAGTCCTGTGTCAGGGGTTGAACTTGTACGTTGCTTTGGGTAGTCGCGTGTTTCCACGGTAGCACGCAGTATCATTTTTGTAAGTTACCATTTTACTTCCACTGTCACTGTAGTTTTAATGTTGTTTTTCGGATTTGTTTTTAGATAATTCGAGGCAACATTAAAAAAAAGTTCTGTCTTCTCACCGTGACTGTTGTCTTCGTGTATGCGATCTATCTGGTGTCGACACTGAACAGACAGGCTGGCAGAAGGTCAGAGGTCAGCCCACAGCAGCAGTCGCCACGGCAACCACAGCTGTTGCTGAAGCATCTACAGCCGCAGCAGCAGCAACAGCAGCTGGATGACCCCCAAACAGTAAGTATTCAACCTGGGTACATGTTTTTGATTTTCTTTACAGATCTCACAACATTGATTGTACATATTTAAAATTATAACATCCACAACTGATTTGGTTTCAATTTAATGTCTAATTTAAAGAGGTCATCGCACAGTTAGACTTCATGGTGTGTTATAGGCGAATGTAGGACATATTAAGTTAAAATATAAGAAGTTTTAAAATTCATATGATCTGACATAAGTGCATTTGAGCAGGGACATTGCCAGGTTTGCTGGTAGAAGCTGTTGAGAGTGAAATGGTGGATTGTTAGATGATTTTAATAGGCAGAAGGATATTTTGGATTGTTTTTGTCATGTGTGCGTAGTAATTCATGCATATACTGGTAAACATTGACGGGTATCGCAAGAGCTGGAAATGCCTTATTTTTACTAAACTCGATCAGTGTGTCAACGAGATGATGACAGCAACAGGTAAAAAGTTTAATAAGTTTTGTGGTCACGTTTTCATATAATCATGCAAAACATTAACATGGCCACCAGTGGAAAAATCAACTGCGGGCTGACCCCTAGAAATGACAATTCATTATCGAACGAAAGAAAAGTCTTCTGTTGACACAGTTTTTTTGGTATGCTGTGGACTCCGTGTAATAGAATCACTTCAGGTCAGAACAGTTTGTTTCTGTTAAGCTACGAATTTATATAACAGGTGCATTTTAATACAGTGAAAATAGGGAATGATTCCGTCCCAGCCAATATATAATATTTTAATACAGTGTATAATGAGAATAGGGAATGATTCCGTCCCTGCCAATATATAATATTTTAATACAGTGAGAATAGGGAATGATTCCGTCCCGGCCAATATATAATATTTTAATACAGTGAGAATAGGGAATGATTCCGTCCCGGCCAATATATACTATTTGATTCCAGTAAATGGCTGATTTTCTTATCCGTGGTTCTGTTAAGCGAAGTCCACTGTTTTTAATGACTTGATTTAATTTTTTTTATGTGTAATTATTACATAATTAATCAAATATTCGTATATAAGTTTTTTGCTTTATTCTCAGAGAGTCAATCATTGTCTGTTTCAGAGAGTAGACAAAGAGTCTGATGCCAAGTTTGTTGAAATTAACGTCCAACCAAAGTATGATGATAGACCTGCCAGTGATGACGTCCATTCAAAATATGATAATAAAAATCGTGGAGTAAAAGCTCCAGTCAGAGTAAACAATGCAGAAGAAGAAATCAATGTAAAATCTGGTGATACAAATACCAAATCCCAAGTTACCGAAGATGATGAGGACATTCATCTAAGACCATACACCGGCCCGTATGATGGTACGTACATCCTTTCTTCTTTTTCACCAAGTGCTCTATCTACTTAACAGACTTACATGCTATACAGTTGGCTCTCAAAAACATCTTTGTAGTACTTACTTACTCCCTGTGCCGTCGACTCCTTCCATCTCTACCTTCAGCAATTCTTTCAAGATCTTGTCTGAATTTTTGGGTTTGCACTACTGTGATAAAAATATGATTATCATATGTACTGAAATTACCATTAACCATAAAGTGCCATATCTGGGATATTCATAGGCACGTACACAATATACATGCAATCATAAAAAAAATAATAAATGTATAATATTATTGTTAAACATATATATTATATTATGTTAAATTATATATACATATATATATATATATATATATATATATATATATATATATATATATATATATATTAAACAATAGAATATTCAATTAAGATTAATAAATAAATACAACAAATAGATAACTAAAATACATGTTCATAAAGTGTCCTCATTCACAGACCTTTATTCCTTAGTGGAAGCATACACACCTAAATAAATAGGTTTTCAGTAGGTTCTTAAATTTAGACTGTTTCTGGTTGTCTTAAATATCTTCCGTCTAATAATATTAGTGGTGGTCATTTCATAACTGAAACTGTTGGCTGTCAGTGCAGCTAGGTAATCAACTAATTGTTGGCTGTCAGTGCAGCTAGGTAATCAACTAATTGTTGGCTGTCAGTGCAGCTAGGTAATCAACTAATTGTCGGCTGTCAGTGCAGCTAGGTAATCAACTAATTGTCGGCTGTCAGTGCAGCTAGGTAATCAACTAATTGTCGGCTGTCAGTGCAGCTAGGTAATCAACTAATTGTCGGCTGTCAGTGCAGCTAGGTAATCAACTAACTGTCGGCTGTCAGTGCAGCTAGGTAATCAACTAACTGTCGGCTGTCAGTGCAGCTAGGTAATCAACTAACTGTCGGCTGTCAGTGCAGCTAGGTAATCAACTAACTGTCGGCTGTCAGTGCAGCTAGGTAATCAACTAACTGTCAGCTGTCAGTGCAGCTAGGTAATCAACTAACTGTCGGCTGTCAGTGCAGCTAGGTAATCAACTAACTGTCGGCTGTCAGTGCAGCTAGGTAATCAACTAACTGTCGGCTGTCAGTGCAGCTAGGTAATCAACTAACTGTCGGCTGTCAGTGAAGCTAGGTAATCAACTAACTGTCGGCTGTCAGTGCAGCTAGGTAATCAACTAACTGTTGGCTGTCAGTGGAACTAGGTAATCAACTAACTGTTGGCTGTCTGTGCAGCTAGGTAATCAGCTAACTGTTGGCTGTCAGTGCAGCTAGGTAATCAGCTAATTGTTGGCTGTCAGTGCAGCTAGGTAATCAACTAACTGTTGGCTCTCAGTGCAGCTAGGTAATCAGCTAATTGTTGGCTGTCAGTGCAGCTAGGTAATCAACTAACTGTTGGCTGTCAGTGCAGCTAGGTAATCACCTAATTGTTGGCTGTCAGTGCAGCTAGGTAATCACCTAATTGTTGGCTGTCAGTGCAGCTAGGTAATCACCTAATTGTTGGCTGTCAGTGCAGCTAGGTAATCAGCTAATTGTTGGCTGTCAGTGCAGCTAGGTAATCAACTAATTGTTGGCTGTCAGTGCAGCTAGGTAATCAACTAACTGTCGGCTGTCAGTGCAGCTAGGTAATCAACTAACTGTCGGCTGTCAGTGCAGCTAGGTAATCAACTAACTGTTGGCTGTCTGTGCAGCTAGGTAATCAGCTAACTGTTGGCTGTCAGTGCAGCTAGGTAATCAGCTAACTGTTGGCTGTCAGTGCAGCTAGGTAATCAACTAACTGTTGGCTGTCAGTGCAGCTAGGTAATCAGCTAATTGTTGGCTGTCAGTGCAGCTAGGTAATCAGCTAATTTTTGGCTCTCAGTGCAGCTAGGTAATCAGCTAATTGTTGGCTGTCAGTGCAGCTAGGTAATCAACTAATTGTTGGCTGTCAGTGCAGCTAGGTAATCAACTAATTGTTGGCTGTCAGTGCAGCTAGGTAATCAACTAATTGTTGGCTGTCAGTGCAGCTAGGTAATCAACTAATTGTTGGCTGTCAGTGCAGCTAGGTAATCAACTAATTGTTGGCTGTCAGTGCAGCTAGGTAATCAACTAATTGTTGGCTGTCAGTGCAGCTAGGTAATCAGTTAAGTGCTCTATAATGAATAGCAAGTTTCTGAGAAGTGACTGAGTATTGATGACGAATCCTATCCTGTTATGTTTCCTATGCAGTCAGCCAGTTTCCAGCATCACAAAATTCTTTTATTCTGTGATGTGTCATATTGATCTGTGGGGGAATGTTTTTTACGTGATACATTGTAAACTTCACCAGACCAATGAGTGCGTATCAGATAAACTATGTTCCTGCATAAAATATTGATTCCCAGAGACATATTTCGTAATGAAATATTGATTTTCCAATATATATATATATATATGTATGTGAATTTTCATGATGCAGATCGGTCGCATCGTATGGATTTTATATTTAGTGTTACACTGTTAAAATAAGTAAAGAACAGTGATGTTCTACAAAACCGCATGACATTTTTTCTTTAATAGATGTTTTGTAATTGAACCCCAGACCCTTGAATTATGTAAGACATCTTAAGTATTTGCAACCTTTTAAAGCATTTCTGCCTGTTTTTAGGGCCTCAGAATGCTGAGCAGAAAGCGGTCATTGACACGTTCCGGTTTGCGTGGAGCAACTACAGAGAACATGCTTGGGGCAAGGACGAACTCAAGCCTGTCACTGGACACGGCACAAACTGGTTCGGAGTTGGGCTCACGATCGTTGATTCACTCGATACCTTATACATCATGGGGCTCAAGAAAGGTGGGTCAGGTTTTGTCTCTCATATGTGCTTGTAAGATATAATAAGATTGTTGACTAAAACGATATTTTCCAGATGGCATGTAGGCAAAGTTGCCTTTGACTTGCGCAGTACTGTGCATGGCCTCTCATGTCGCTGATCATGCTGGGACTTGTTCAAACTGTTCCGTATATCCGACGTTCCTTATATCCATGGGTATGTAAAACAGGCAGGCCAAAACAGGGAATTTTAAGTTTTTTCTTGTAAGTGGGTGTTGCTTGTTCTTACGCTGGAGTCCACTGTGCATAGACCTGTGTTGATTCCCTAAAATGTAGTCTTAATAAATACACAGAACTTATTTTACTACGTGAGAGTGCTCATAGAAAACAGAAGAGGGCCATAGAAGATGGAGAAAACCAAAATTAAGATGGAGGGACAGTGTTGAGAGATTGCCAACCCTTCCGTTTTTCCTGTGTTCTTTCTGGTTTCAAAGTCTGAGTATGGAAATACAACTTTGCCGATCGTATCCCATTTTCTGAAAAATTCTTAATAATTTTAATTCGGTCGTTTTTTTTCTGTGATCCGTATTCTACAATGCAGATATATGTTGTGTTCATGCAAACATCACGGCTGGGTGGCAGCTACGCATTTTGCACAGTCTATCGCTGTGATATCAACATTTCCCAGGGAGGGCAGAACGACGAAAATCAGCCAGTGCTTTTTGAGAGCCTGGACATTCTTAATAGTTTCAGTACTTAATAAAGTAGGCCTGTTCTGCTTTTTTGAAGATAAGTGGCATGAACTGGTACTTTAATACTTTTACTTGTGGACCTGCCTGGAAAATCGCTGTTGTGAATTTGTGGAGAAAGTATCCTTTTACTGTTTCAGACTTTCAGAAAGTTTTATTGAATGTTCATTTGAATTGTATGCATTCTTTGAGTTAGTAATCTGATAAGGGCGGGCTACACATAGATGAGAAAATTGTTGGACTCTCGATAAGCCAATGGCTTCCTTGTCCACTTGCCATCTGGAACTTGTTGTTCGAGATGGCAGTCTTGTTAAATCTTGTTAAATCTTGTTAAATCTTGTAATAGGTATCAGGAAATTGAATCTCGAGGGTTGTAAATGGCATTTTTTCTTCAGCTTGTGGGGGCTGCATCCACTGACCCCTACCTTTTGGGAGGGGGCGGGCCACATAGAAAAGGTTGGCAGCTATGCAAGGAGGGTGAGAAAAACACCCAGCTTATTGAATAATTATGTATTTGTGGTGCTATAGAGTTCGCTGAGGCTCGTGAATGGGTGGCACATCACCTGGTATTCAACAGCACAATGGAAGTGTCCCTGTTTGAGATTGTCATCCGGGAACTAGGAGGGCTATTGAGTGCATACTACCTGTCTGGTGACCAGGTCTTCCTAGAGAAAGCCGTGAGTGTGTCTATGCTTGGTAGAAGGTGTTTGGTATAAGTACGTTTAGCGGTTATTCCTTCCACTCTACTTGACTTCGATGTTCGACTTTAAATGTTAGATTTATAAACTTAAAAAAGTAAAATATGGCAACAATAAATATAATTTATTATGGCTTCTTTTTCATGTTGCAGCAACTGTTATTCCTTCATTGTATCCAAAATATTCCTAATCTTCTCAGTGACACGGACATACTCGTGTGTATGTCGTCTTTTTTTCTCAGTGTCTTTCGAAATTGGGGCAATTTTTTTCATTCCACGTTACTCCAGTTCATGCAGCTGTATAAATGAGTACCTGGCTATAGACAGTGATGCAGCTGTATAAATGAGTACCTGGCTATAGACAGTGATGCAGCTGTATAAATGAGTACCTGACTATAGACATTGATGCAGCTGTATAAATGAGTACCTGGCTATAGACAGTGATGCATGTGTGAATGAATAGTCATTGCGCAGTAATTGCAGTGTGGCTGAATGCTTACCAGAGAAGTCGAGTTTGTGTTGGAATGAACAGATCTGCCACCAGGGGGTGAAATGTAAAGTGCTTTGAACAGTCACAAAGACTGGATACCGCGTTACATAAGAATGTGCCTTTGCCTTTTCATACAGGATCAGTTGGCTAATAAGTTGCGGCCGTGCATGAGTGAAAAATCGCACATTCCGTGTGCGAGCGTCAACCTCCACAATACGGAAAGCAATTACGACCAGACAAACCTTGCATCAGTCGGCAGTTTGCAGCTTGAGTTCCGCGCCCTTGCTCGAGCCACGAACAACCGCACATGGGAGGTAGGTTTATAATTATACATTTGTGACGTGTCATGTGTCCGGGTAAAAAACATAAGCATATAAGTTAAGCAGATAAGTTAAATAGAAACAAGTTAAATAAATAATAAATTAAATACGTGAAACCTCCTCGTCATTAAAATGTCATTTCTGCTAGCAACAAAGTGTTCTGAAGGCTGCACAATAGAGATATATTTTTAACAATGTCTTAATGCTGCAACAGAGCTGTAGCTGCAGGTAGACAGGGTTGAGGCATTGTAACACAATGTCAGTGCTGACACAATATTAGTGCTGACACAATGTCGGTGCTGACACAATATCGGTGCTGACACAATACTAGTGCTGATGCAGTTCCTGGTTTGGAATCGAAGCCGCTGGTTCCAAAAGGCACCGCGAGCCTCGAACAACCACAGCACCAGTTATCTCTAATAAGGTCTCAGTAATAAAACTAGTTTTTCCGACACATTAGTTGCACATAACACAGATTGTGATTAATTATTACATTGGCGTTTATTCTAACCAACAGCTCTCATTTTCTTTGAATTTTTTATGCAATAGAGATTAGTTGGTTTTTGCTATATGTGATTTTTATGAAAATCCCTGCTGATTTTTTCCTGATAGATACTTCCAAACCCAGACACCCTCAGTTTTCACCCCTGAAAACCTGAAAATGATAAAAAAATTTGGGGAATCAGCCCAGGCAATTTTTTGTCAGGTTATCAGGTGTTTTATGGTATCATGTCTGACAGTAGGATGATTACATTGTGAAGTGATTATGGACTGACAATCCGTCACGACAAACATGTCCCATGATGCATCTGCTGTTACCTTACAGGACACGGTTGACACGTTGAACACTGTGCTTCATAAACTGCAGCGGGTTGATGGCCTTCTTCCCATCCGTATCAGCCAAAACCCTCCCTACACGTACCAGGGGTCCCCCATGTCTGTTGGGGCTGAAGGAGACAGTTTCTACGAATACCTGCTGAAACAGTGGCTACATACGGGCAAGACAAAACCTCAGTGAGGCGACACCTTTCTAACATGCACGTTACTGTCCATATCTCATCGTTCTATCGCTGATAAGAAAATGTTTCAATTATTTTAACTTCCATATGATTTATACAGAATTTCAAATCAAAAATACAGATTTTTTTCCCATAAAAATCTGCATGCCTGAATAGTAATAATAATTTATAGTCATTCATGTGAACGTTAACTATACCCGGTAATTATGTTAAAGAGTAGCCTGTGTGTTTATTCAGGGTTAAGAATACTACTTTAACTAATAATGTCACACCACGATACATTGATGTCATTGATGGTGTGTTGACAGACTTAAGGATGACTTCATAGAATCAGTGGAGGGTATAAAGAAACATCTCGTACGCCATGCCAAGGCCTCTGACCTCACATTTGTCGGCAAATTCTCCAGCATGGATATGGAGAACTTTGTCCCTGAGATGGTATGTATCAACTCTTCTCTTGTACTATAGTTTCGCCTGCAGCACGCGGGCTCTAGCACAGGAGTTGTACACTGCCAAGTCATCTGGTCCACAAGACTGTGGTAGGAGGGGGCATTCTAGCAGATGTTCCATCGTTTGGTGGTCCTCCACAGTCATATTCAAAGTTGGCATCCTGGCTATGCCTCTGCTTCTGCCTCAAATGTCTGCAGCGCCCAACACCAGTCCTGAGGTGGTTGAGACCCTGTCAGACTGGCCACTTCTCTGTGGCTCCTTGTGGCAGGTCTCAAGACATTTTGTGAGGTCTTGATTGCAAGTGTGTTGACCTATCAGATGATCTGCTGCAGTCCTAGTTGAAATGCTTACCAAGAACTGGGAATCCTGGAATGTATCTTTTTGTAACATTTGTGTTGAGAATGGGAAAGAAAAAGGGGTAAGATGACAGAAGGAGATATTTGTTAGGAGCTGGTAATGAACGGACAGCATCAGATAGAATTGTTGAAGTTTTATTATGTAGAAACATTGATTTTTTTTATGACTTGTATTGTCATAATCCGAATTGCATCAGTAATAAATAAATGAATGATAGGCAAAAAAAATTGGCCTGTCGCTACATGTGTAATTATTTGCTCAGTGTTCGTGTGGTTTTAGTGGCTACATAACTCGCAAACATTTTGATAAAACACCATAACGTCATTGTCTCCGACGTGTAACTTTTCTCAGATTCACCTCTTAATGCTACAAGTTGTGTTTATTTGAAACATAATTGAAGTAAGTGTACTTGTAGTTATGTACTAGAACTATTATCTTGTGTGTATTATTGTAACCAAAAAATGCCTGAATAAAAAAATTAAATGCCATATAAGATTGTTGCTTATTAACTAAAAAATGTCTAAATAGCAAAATAAATCACATTTACTGTGAAGGAAAGAAATATCAGAAATACCCATTATTCCATCATTTAGATATATAAAATTAATTAGTGCATTACATGATTGCCAAATTGACCTACGTGTATCTTGGTTTGGTTTGTTGAAACATGATATCTACAACTTGAGTTAATTAATTGAATATCAGACAGCTTACCAAATGTGTTGACAAATAATTCCACATGTGAGAAACTGGGCTTCTTGGCTCTCTGCCAGAAAATTTACCAACTAAACTAGACTGCGAGAGTGAACATAGGGGGCTGTGGCTTAGTGGTTAGAACATCGGACTCTCAGTCAAGAGAACCTGGGTTTGAATCCTCTTTGTGCCGTTTTGAAGCTTTGACAGTTTCGTTCACCACACGTTGCTCCAGTTAAGGAGGGTATGACCCAACCAGAGGGTGAAGTGTAAGGTGCTTTGAACAGTCCCATGGACTGGACACCTCACTATATAAGAACATACCTTTAGCTTTTTGCAAACTGTTCACTTGATGTGTTGATGACCGAGCCATGTATTTGTAGGAACATCTGACGTGTTATCTCCCCGGGCTGCTCGCGCTTGCCTACATAAATGGACTTGGAAAGGAACACCTAGATTTGGGTGAGAAGATAGCCACAACCTGCTATGAGATGTATCGGCGATCTCCGACTGGCCTGAGCCCAGAAGTTATGGCCATCAGCTTGTCTGCCGGTGGTCCAAACAAGGGCTTGGATATTGCTGTAAGTGCTATCTAGTGTTGGAAATCAGTTTCATTTTCATAATCGATCATTGGTTTGGTGAAACCAATTCATGATATAACCAGTTTGTGTCTATAAATTGTGGGCAGCCAAATTTATTGTAATATAAGGAGTACTGTCGCCTACCGGATATCACCGTAAATATTTTTATCGTTCATCACGGTTCAAATTCAAATTAACCTGACCATTTATATAGCATATGTAGTCCGTTAAGGAAAAACACTTGATTGAAATATCCCCTGGGCTAGTCAAATAGTTCGTCGACAGAGGCCAACTTTTTGATGCCCTAACTAGCCTCGATTATCCAGACTACGTCATGTGACTCCACCGCATGTCATCCACAAGATTCCCGGCGAGTCCAGATATAACTCAGGAATGGGAATGAAATTCAGCATGATTATCTATTCTGAGATCTTGAATTGTTATATAGCATAAACTCTATCTATTGTAACAACGTAATTTATAAACTATATCTATTTTAACATCATAATACGTAAACTATATATATTGTAACATTGTAATACATAAACTATATATATTGTAACATCTTAATACATAAACTATATATTGTAACACCGTAATACATAAACTGTATCTGTTGTAACATCATAATGCATAAACTATATATATATTGTAACATCGTAATACATAAACTATATCTATTGTAACATTGTAATACATAAACTATATCTATTGTAACATCATTGTTTATACTGCATGCAAGGGATTGTAATTTTAATTAATGATATTCCCCTCACAAGATCCTGACCCCGATAAACTTTGTCCACTATCGCAGGCCTGATGCTAGAGCTGTCGCAGTTCCAGTTTTAACAGGTCTGTATGGTTCTTGGATGGTTCTCGATGACCATTTATTTATGGTGCGGGTCTGCCACAATTCCAGGAAGGTAGAATGGAATTTGTGTACTAATGAAACAGGGGAGAGAGGAAAAGTCCAAACATTTTTTAAATGCACCAACCAAAGAGCTAAATTGGCTCAATGACAAGCAACTACATAACTGAACAAGTTTTACATCAAGACAAAAAAACTATAGAATTTGAGTCAGCCTCAATGCGCTGTAGTCAACCTGTAATTGGATAGTTGAGCTTAGAAGACCAAGAATGTGTAACTTTATTACTGGGAACTAGTGACGGCTCATGATCTGGCAGGGAGTAGAACTGAAACCTGCAGTACCTATTGGGACCCACAGTACATATTGCTGTTGAGACCTGCAGTACCTATTGGGACCCACAGTACCTATTGAGACCTGCAGTACCTATTGGGACCCGCAGTACCTATTGGGACCCACAGTACCTATTGGGACCCGCGGTACCTATTGGGACCCGTTGTACCTATTGAGACCCACATTACCTATTGAGATTCACGGTACCTATTGGGACCTGTGGTACCAATTGAGATCTGTAGGACTTATTGGGATCCGCGGTACCTATTGGGATCCATGGTTCCTGTTCCGGAACCATGACAACATTATCTAATGCATAACCTTGTGATACAAACGCTGTGTTTCAGTTGGAGACAGCGTATAGCCTGCTGCGACCCGAGACAGTGGAGAGTTTCTTCTATCTGTACCGTGCAACAAGAGACACGAAATACAAACAGTGGGGCTGGCAAATCTATGAAGCCATCGAGAAACACGCCAGAGTGGAGCACGGATACTCATCAATACAGAATGTGCAAGACGTGAAAGCATTGTCATACACCGACAAGATGGAGACGTTCTTCCTTGCGGAAACACTCAAATATCTCTATCTTTTATTTAGCGACGATCCTAATCTATTACCACTTGACAAGTTTGTGTTCAATACGGAAGCTCATCCATTGCCCATCTATGAAAGCTAATCAAAGCCAGATATTTCTTATGTGATTTTAGCCATGACAAAGGTTTAATTGACAGCTGTATTGAACGAACTGCACGCCTACCTTAATTTTTCATGTATAATATACCCCATGTATAATGCATAGCCTGACTTTTTGCTCAGATCTGACAGAATTTTATATTACCATGTATAATACGCACCCCAACTTTTTAGCATCAACCCCAGATTTCCCCGCTTCTGATAGTTTTGTTGAAGCACAGTTTAGGGCGTCCATTGGCCTGGTGCACTTTTTTTGGTCCTAGTAGCGCTGCTTTGCATCAGCGTCTTCTGCAGCGAGTGTCAATGGCTAGTATTACCGCTCACCAGTGATGCAATCTGCGGCACTATTTGGAGCACAGAGCTGTGCAAAGACAATATTTTAAAAGAATTTATGATTGTTTGTCCGTGGGATGATTGAATGAATGAATACATTGTCATAGGAAAAATTAAACAAGAATGTTGTTTAATGACATAAATAATTGGGGTGAATCTAGTTCCTGATTACCGTGTATTTGGTCCCCCCAATTTTTTTTTATTTTAGCCTTGTTACCTTGTAGAATATGTACCTGAACGTTTAAGTAAAAAAATTAATGGGGAAAAATGCGTGTTGTACATGGAAAATTATGGTAGGTTGGTGCATGCATCCTTAGTCCACTGTTATAACCCTGAGTAGAAAGTAATTTTGACTGAGGACTGCAAACATGCCACAGGTAATTATTAGTGTTTATATCCACAGTTGGTCTGTGATATAAGTTGAGTTGCTCAGAAAAATTCTCCACAGGATAATGTCTCGTTAGAAATGGAATTTCTGTTTTTAATCAACATCGTGTTACATAGCAAGTTTCCTAAGATTTTAATGTGGTACACAAATTACAAAAAAAATTTCTATCTGAAATATTAACTAATGGATACACAATGTATGAGGATGTGTAGTGGTTGTTCCGGTTAGTTTTTGCTATGCTAAGGAAAATATAAGCTAATGACAAAAATCTGGCCGAATGTTTACACGAGAGATCAGTATTTTTAGTTGACAACAAGTATTGTCAGTTGGGTACAGACAAAGTGTTGCCAATTCAACGCATTTTTGCCTACACTATGCATTCAAAGGGTTAAATACACCTGGTGCACGCATAGGTATGTTATCTGACTACGCATGTGTTCCATTCTGTCCCAAACAGCCAAATGCCACATTTCAAAATTCCCGCCACAACTGCTAGAAGTTATGGTATTGCCGATTGGCTGAACATTTCCAGATTTTAGAAGTGCTGCCAGTTCCGTGCAGATTTTGAACATTGCCATATTTTGCCCATTGGTAATTTCTATATTAATGGTTACACTAAGTTAAGATTGGTCATTATTAGTTGCACTAAAAGGTGTAATAAAAAGTAGGTGTAATTATAATTGTCTGACAAAAAAAATAAACCACTTGTAAACGTTCCAAACTATGTGGAAGATTTATAGGCATACTAGAAAGGTACTTCTAAAAGAAGCTATGAGCAAAAATTAGCATGTAACATAAAAAATTACAAAGAGTTTTTATGCATATGTCAGGAGTAAACAAAACACAAGACAAGGTCAGACCACTAGAAGAGAGTGCTGGAAATATATATGGTTTTTTAATGGCGGAAGACCTAAATGGTAATTTCATTTCAGTGTTTACCAGAGAGGATTTCATTACTAGTTCCAGATGCTAAATATCAGGAGGCTAAATCTGACTATTTAGGGTAGTTAATTGTAACTGCAGAAATGGTAACTAAAAAAATAAAGGCAATGAAGGACAATATATCACCTGGATTGGATGGAATTCCTCCAAAACTACTAATGGAAACAGCAGGACAAATTATTTTGAGGATGACACAAAAGTGTTTAGAAAGGTTAACAATGATGGAGATAAAAAACATTTACAAAACGATCTAGACAACTTAGTTAAATGGTCTGAAAAATGGCATTTGTTATTCAGTTTTGGGAAATGTAAATGCCTACATACAGGACACGAGAACTTGGGTGTAAACCATAAGATGGGAGATACTGTTCTAGGTACTACTGTAAAAGAAAAGGATTTAGGAGTAAACAATAAGTGCTGATATGAAAGTTTCAGAACAGTGTGGTATTGCAGCTTCAAAGGGTAATCAAATTATTGGGTTCATTAGGAGAAATAACATAAAGGAAATAACTAAATATACCTCTATATAAAGCAATAGTTAGGCCTCATTTAGAGTACTGTATGCAAGCATTAGAAGGATATAGATATGCTTGAGCGAATACAGAGCAGAGCAACTAAAATGATTCCAGAACTGAGAGACCTTAGTTATGAAGAATGGCTAAATGAATGTAGTTTAACAACCCTAGAGACAAGGAGGTTAAGAGGAGATCAAATTTAAGTTTTTAATGTTAAATGGGTATGATTCTGTATGAAAATATTAATAGAAATATTTGTTTCTCACTCAAGAAAGATAGTGGAACTAGAGCACATGAAGTAACATTACTGAAGTATCACTGCATATTGGATATCAGGAAGTACTCGTTCTCACAGAGGACAGTAAATGAATGGAACAAATTATCTACAGATTGTGTAACTGCTAGCAGTGTGAATATGTTTAAAAACATGGTTGACACATATCTCAGGAGGGTGGGTTACACATAGATAAAAAATGTTGCACTCTAGATAATCTTTGTCCACTTGCCATCTGGGCTTTTGCCTTATATGGCAATCTTGTTATATCTTGAATAATTGTAACCAGACTGTAGTTTGCATATTTGCATATTTGTTTAGAATTACAATTGTTCAGTACACATAGGCACAGAGCGTTATCATCTGATTTTGTTAAAAATACTACTTATTGGCAGCTTTATCTTAATCATAATAAGATAATTAATTTCTGAATGCAGAATATTTGAAAAGAGTTTTTGTAACTGAAACCAACTTTAGACAATCGGCAGCATATAGTGTTAGATATTACATGTTGTTCATATGAAGTTAGATTATATTTAGCACATTTTCAAATGGGTTCCCAACCCTCCAGAAAGTTAGCCAGCAAAGGTGTTCAAAATAATGATTATATATAATACGCAATTAAGTATATATATAAATGGGATGCCAAATCACCATGGTTAGCCAGTCAAATGTGTTCCAAATAACAAAATATATACATTATATATATATATATATATATATATATATATATATATATATATATATATATATATATATATATATATATATTAAGTATATATAAATAGGATGTAAAATCACCATAGTGGTACACAATACAGTGCTGATGCCCATCAAGACTACATGGATTCATTAACAATATTTATACAATTGGTTATATGTTTTTTCAATGTCATAACCCGATTTCTGTAACCATAAAAATTTTGGCGCATATTTAAATATATGCTTGTTTAAGATGTTAATTAAAAGTTATATACTTTTGCCAAAGACCTTAAATACTAATTACTATATATTGTCTTTGCTTTGGATGTTAAATGGCTGGCTAGAAGGGTTCATAATTAGGCCTGTGTGACTGACTCCTACTAGCATATCTTACACCCCCATTTTAATCAGCATGATCCATAATTATTGTAATTTGACTAGTGTGGAACAACTGAAAAGTGTTGTCATGTTGCACTAAACAGTTGGCACCACTTTTCAGTTGTTCTACACTAGTCAACAAATGACACCACTAGTGTTAAACAGATTCCTTGACATTTTTCCATGGCCCAGTTTTCAAGCATACTGTACCCTTGTTAGGTAGAATATGGTATTTGACGTATAGGAAAGAACAAGGATTTCACAGTTGTTCTTTTTAACAGGTTGTTCCCTCAAGAGCCCATATGGCAAGAAGTCACTGTAAGTGGCAATCAAAGATGCATTTTGCTGTAGTGAAATTATATTCAAATGTGTCCAGTTGATCAGGATTGACCGGTGGCCAGGAAAATGTACAGGTCAGTTTGGTTTGGGCTGACGATGGAAGTGTCATAGCAGATCTTGTCAGACATACTTCTGTAGCAGTTGTTACCTGTAAGCTCAGTAAGTTCCATGTACATACACTGCAAATGTCAGGATAACAGGGGAAAGGAAGACGTTTGAGGTGACTGTGGCACTAACACGAACGAATTGCATATTATTATGTAATACGTTATCACAGTATTGCTATAGTTTTCAAGATCACTGTCCCTCCATATTAAGTTCAGTCTTCCTTGTCTCCTACAGCCCTCTTCTTTTTTCCATGCTATCTTAACGTACAGTCATGTTATATACTGTCTCTTCCAACATCAACTGTACAAATGTGTTCAAATTAAAATTTCTGTTAAATATAATGTGACCATTTTCTGTCCTAGCCTTTTGTGAACAACTGCCAACAACTTCCAGTACCACGTGGACAGAGTTTATTGTGGTCAAGCGTTGACGGCATCACGCGGTGGACATGTCATTACCACCAGTAAAATTACGTTCCCTTTACATGCAATGTAAACAGAATATTTGTAAACAAAATATTTGTATTGAAAACATTGAAATTAAGCAGATGACTCAAACAATATATACCTGTAATTATTGGTTTCATTAAAACAAATTTGGGCAGTCGTGAAAGAAAGTTATAGTTTATACTATATAATGTGATTTTACAATTAAAACTTATATTACTGTAAGATATTGTACAGTTTACTGTACAAATACTGTAATTTCACTAAAGTTTAGTAGCAAAAACTGTGGTAATTTAGCCACTTCAATTGATGTTGTATTTATACATTAAACATAGAGAACCCTTGTTTGGAAACTGTTCATTATTAACAGGTGGTTGCTACTGAGAGGTTTTGCAAACCAAAATAATTGGTCGTAACTTCAGAAAGCTATTTACTATAGACAAAGAACTATTGCAGTTATGTATGAGGGATTCACTTTACTGTTTGTAGTAAAAACAAATGTTATATTTTGGTTTGTGAGGAAACTGTCTGAACGTTTTGTGAATATGGTTTTAACGACTGCATGTAAATAGCTGCTTTTGATGTAGGACATATCTCAGTACCCTAATGTTGAGACATTTTCGTTATTACAGTTTTGCTTTTTATTTATTGAAACAATAAAATATTTAGTAATGAATTTTGTGTGCCAGTTTGTGCCAAATATTTAGGACGACTTGCTGCTAATATTCTGAAGATTAATGGAAATAAATGATGCTGTATGTGCCCAAGCCATCATAATAGTCTCTGTTTGATAATACTGCTCAGTGGTGCTGAATCTCAACGTTAGTGAACCAGCAGTGATGTTGTTATCACCCCTGGAGGTTCATGAACATACGTCAAATTGAACTTTGTCCTAGTTGTCTGTTCAACCAATGGGATCGTCCTCACTAGCCAGGGGTGGTAGTAGTAGTAGCAGTAGTAGTACAGTTCAGTACCTCTGGCAGATCAACCTGTTGAAACGTGGATTTGTCAGTTTATCCCACACAGAGTGTGGGTGTATGCTTTTTCATTTGTACTTAATCCCATTTCCTGTCTGGTCAAACTTCAAAAGAGCATTCCCACGAAATGGTCATCATTACCCATCTGACCAGCGACAATGGGTCCACTACCAATTAAAGTTATGTATGCGAGCCTTGTCAATCTGAGCGGGCAATATCATTGGTTATCACAGCAACTGAAAGTTCCACGTTTCAACAGGTCGATCTGCCAGGGGTACTGATGTAGTCAGAAGTCCCTGGTGGCGAGGTTAGATCTGCCAGGAGGTACTGATGTAGTCAGAAGTCCCTGGTGGCGAGGGTAGATCTGCCAGGAGGTACTGATGTAGTCAGAAGTCCCTGGTGGCGAAGGTAGATTTGCCAGGAGGTACTGATGTAGTCAGAAGTCCCTGGTGGCGAAGGTAGATTTGCCAGTAGGTAATTATGTAGTCAGAAGTCCCTGGTGGTGAGGATAGATCTGCCAGGAGGGACTGATGTAGTCAGAAGTCCCTGGTGGTGAGGGTAGATCTGCCAGGAGGTACTGATGTAGTCAGAAGTCCCTGGTGGCGAGGGTAGATTTGCCAGGAGGTACTGATGTAGTCAGAAGTCCCTGGTGGCGAGGGTAGATCTGCCAGGAGGTACTAATATAGTCAGAAGTCCCTGGTGGCGAAGGTAGATTTGCCAGGAGGTAATGATGTAGTCAGAAGTCCCTGGTGGTGAGGATAGATCTGCCAGGAGGGACTGATGTAGTCAGAAGTCCCTGGTGGTGAGGGTAGATCTGCCAGGAGGTACTGATGTAGTCAGAAGTCCCTGGTGGTGAGGATAGATCTGCCAGGAGGTACTGATGTAGTCAGAAGTCCCTGGTGGTGAGGGTAGATCTGCCAGGAGGTACTGATGTAGTCAGAAGTCCCTGGTGGTGAGGGTAAATCTGCCAGGAGGGACTGATGTAGTCAGAAGTCCCTGGTGGTGAGGGTAGATCTGCCAGGAGGGACTGATGTAGTCAGAAGTCCCTGGTGGCGAAGGTAGATTTGCCAGGAGGTAATGATGTAGTCAGAAGTCCCTGGTGGTGAGGGTAGATCTGCCAGGGGTACTGATGTAGTCAGAAGTCCCTGGTGGTGAGGATAGACTGCCAGGAGGTACTGATGTAGTCAGAAGTCCTTGGTGGTGAGGATAGATCTGCCAGGGGTACTGATGTAGTCAGAAGTCCCTGGTGGTGAGGATAGATCTGCCAGGAGGTACTGATGTAGTCGGAAGTCCCTGGTGGTGAGGATAGATCTGCCAGGAGGTACTGATGTAGTCAGAAGTCCCTGGTGGTGAGTGTAGATCTGCCAGGAGGTACTGATGTAGTCGGAAGCCCCTGGTGGCGAGGGTAGATCTGCCAGGAGGTACTGATGTAGTCGGAAACCCCTGGTGGCTAGGGTAGATCTGCCAGGAGGTACTACTGTAGTCGGAAGCACCTGGTGGCGAGGGGAGATCTGCCAGGAGGTACTGATGTAGTCGGAAACCCCTGGTGGCGAGGATGAATTGGATTCTTTGCTAGGATTTTTCTGGTACATTCTGGCTAAGATATGTCTTCACATCTAGCTTGCATTAATGTTTTAAATCGCAGATGCACAATATATTCATGGTTATTAATTAACCCTATTTCACATCCTTGAAACTTTGAAAACATTTATCAAACTGTAATTTTGCAAGATTTGTACCACCTGGAAAAAGAAGAAGAGGCACACCACTGGGCATCTGGAGAAGAACTGTCGAAGAAGAGATGAAGATGGCTGGGAAGACCTTGGCTGGCTCGCTCAAGACCGTGCTGGCTGGATGAGAATGTTATGCTCCAGTGGGAGAGAAGAGAAATGAAAGAGTGAGCCCTTGGTGCTTCTTCTGGTGATGTTGGCAATCCTGGTCCTCTACACAATCCTAGTCCTCTACACAATCCTGGTACTCCACACAATCCTGGTCCTCTACACAATCCTAGTCCTCTACACAATCCTGGTCCTCCACACAATCCAGGTCCTCCACACAATCCTGGTCCTCCACACAATCCTGGTCCTCCACACAATCCTGGTCTGAAATGCAAGCCTTGAAAATACTGACCTGACCTGAACCCGAGTTTAGCAACTTTGGAGCTTACAACTGAATGGGTCTGAGTTAGAAGACATTGGCTTGCTATATGTAATATGAAAAAGACCATGTTGCTGTGTTGTCAATTGTTTTTTATTGATTAGCATGAAGCGTGGCTGTGGATACTACTAGAAAATGAACATTTTAAACAAAAACACATCTCATAAGGACAGGTTACACATAGATGGCCAAATGTTGGACTCTCTATAAGCAACAAAGTTAATTTCTGACTGATTGGTGAACATGATCTTATTCAGTAGCATTACGCGGATGTTCTGGAGAACATTGTACTAAAACCCATGAAAATTTTCTCTTAAAATTTATGTCACTGATTGAACAGGGAATAGTTCAAAATTAATGAACCTTCATTAATTTTAGGGATGATTTCAAAACATAGATGTATATAACACTAAAAAAAATTGGTTTCATGGAGCGAGTTGGGTTAACAGTTGTTTTATTTAGCATTGCACATCGATGTATTTTTTCCACAATACATCATTTATTCTCCGATCACAGTTTATACAGGTGCTGACTTTGAATGTATGCAGGCAATTTTGCATTATGACGACTGAATATCAACAGTATGCGACGGTTAGAACCTGGAGGAAGAGGATATTTATCCTCAGGTTGATGAAATTCGATTTTATGTAGAGGGTGGGGGTCTGGGGTTAAATGACATAGTAGTGTCATACATCAATATTTTTAAATATTCCCTTACACGTTATGAAATGCATTAATATTTATGTACTTCCATAAAAAGATCTCAATCTTCTGAAAATAACGTTGACATTTTATGAACAATTACAAAAATTACATGCAACTTGTATCTAGGACAACAAAATAAATTCATGTTAGATATTTGTTACTAATACTGACTGCAGTGTTTTGCATACTCCGAATTAGCACATGGGAACTATCCCAATGTCTTAAAATTTCTTAAAATCCGCACTGTGACATCTTCGCTCATAGCGACGTCTCGCGATTGGTCAACGCAGTCTCCTCGGGTTCTAGTCGTTCTGACAAAACCGTCAAGACCTCTTCAAACTTTGCATAGCGCGATGTGGCGCCCACTAGCGCCCCCTTTGCACCCCACATTAACTTCATTTGTGTCTCCGTGCGAAACAGGTCCCGGAGGTGTGGGTCAATGGAGAACGTCCTCATAAGACTAGTTCCGGTGACGCGATATAACCCACAGTGCTCCGTGATGATGCGGGCAGTGTCAAGGTGAGCAAGCACAATGTCAAGGCCAAGGTCGCCACTCGCCTTCTCCCACGACATCACGGCTGCCTCAAGGTCACACACAGGTCGCACGAGGAGCTGGACGAGTGGAATGATGTGGGGAACCGTGATGTTTTGTAGAGGCAGCATACTGCCGGCTTCATCCATTGACTTCAGCAATGGCTGTAATCTCGTCTTAAATGACGCATCGCTGTTCGCATAGTTCTGCTTCAACCGAGCCCATGTCTGACTGAGACGCGATATCTGGAGGAAAACATAATAACAAATTAATAATTGTTATTCACAAAGCGCTGTATATCCCGAATAAAAAATTACACTAAGAAGTTAACATAGAGGAATGTTAAAATATAATCAATATAATAAAAGACACATCTATACAATAGTCATGCTTACACAGTACTCATGTCAGATAAGAAGTATATGTACAAATTATAAATATATGATGTCCTAGTTAACAAAAATAATACTTAGTTAATAAAAAGTATTGCAATGGAATAAGATAATGTATTTAAAATTGGTCATGTGTAAAGGATAGCCTTCTCTAGAATAAAGTAATAATAACATACAATACGATAATGATATAAAACATGCAAGTGGCAATGTTAGCTACCAGAGTAGGAAAAATGTGATTCTGTAAATATATTATCAGCGAATGCAGCTTTCAACAGGTGGGAGACGTGGTGCCATCACAGAAAAAACAAACAGGGAGTGAACAGACGCACTTGCACACACATTCTAAATACAGTACCAAGATAATTCAAAAGTCAGTCAAGGCTGCTAGGTGTTATGATTAAAATCATCAGTGTTTGTGAACATCAGCTATGAGATCAGTTATTGTGATTCACTTCATAAAGAAATTATTCATTACAATTTTAATGCCGCTACTTTAACCAGTGTTTTTTTAACACTCCTGACAGCAGCAGTAGTGCCGTTGCCATGGTTACAATACCTGCTCAAGCTGCAAGCCCTCCATGACCGCGGAGAAGCTGAACAGGTTTCCCATGATGCCCTTGAGCTGCGTCGCAACAAGGATCCACTGGTCCAAGAGCTGGGCGCGATCTCCAAGCTTCATACACATCAACAGGGTTGTTGCAACGAACAGCTTGAGGCAGTGAAACCTGAACAACAGCATTGGTGATTACAACAACAACAGCAACAACAGCAGCAGCAGTAATGAACATACTGAGAAAAACATCAGCAATGAACACACTGAGAACAACAGCAGCAGCAATGGATACACTGAGAATAACAGAAGTAACGAAAACACTGAGAACAGAAGCAGCAAACACACTGAAAACAACAGCAGCAATAAAAACACTGAGAACACCAGCATCAGTGAACACACTGACAACACCAGCAGCAATGAACACACTGAGAACAACAGTAGAGGTGATCATAATGACAACAGCAGCAATGAACACACTGAAAAAACAGCAGCAGCGATCATACTGGGAACAACAGCAGCAATGAACACACTGAGAACAATGGCACCAATGAACACAGTGAGAACAACAGCAACAATGAACAGACTAAGAACAACAGTAGCAGTGATTATAATGAGAACAACACCAGCAATGAAAACACTGAAAACAACAGCAGCAATAAAAACACTGAGAACAACAGCAGCAATGAACACACTGAAAACAACAACAGCAATGAAAACACTGAGAACAACAAAGCAATGAACACACTGAAAACAACAACAGCTATGAAAACACTGCGGACAATAGCAGCAATTAACACCTTGACAACAACAGCAGCAACGAATACCAAGAACAAGAGCAGCAGTGAACACACTGAAAACAACAGCAGCAACAAACACACTGAGAACAACATCAGCAATGGACACACTGAGAAACACAGCAGCAGTGATCATACTGAGAACAGCAGCAGCAATGAACACACTGAGAATAACACCAGCAGTGAACAAACTGAGAACAACAACAATTAACACACTAAGAACAACAGCAGCAGCAAACACAGTGAGAACATCAACAACAATGAACACACTGAGAACAACAGCAGCAGTGAACACACTGAGAAAACGGCAGCAGCAAACACACCAGGAACAACAGCAGCAATGGACACACTGAGAACAACAGCAACAATGAGAACAATAGAAACAATGAAAACACTGAAAACAACAGCAACAATGAAAACACTGGGAACAACAGTAGCAATGAACACACAGAGAACAACATAAGCAGCGGACATACTGAAAACAACACCAGCAATGGAAACACTGAGAACAACAGCAGCAATGAACACACTTAGAACAACAGCAGCAACGAACAAACTAAGAACAACAGCAGCAGTGATCATATTGACAACACCAGCAGCAATGAACACACTGAGAACAGCAGCAGTGTACACATTGATAACAACAGTGGCAATGTACACACTGAGAACAACAGCAGCAGTGAACACACTGAGAACAACAGCGGAAATGAACACTCTGAGAACAACATCAGCAGTGAACACATTGAGAGCAGCAGCAACAATGAACACACTGACAACAACAGCAGCAGCGAACACACTGAGAACAACAGCAGCAATGAATACACTGAGAATAACAGCAGCAATGAACACACTGAGAACAACAACAGCAGTGAACACACTGAGAATAACAGCAGCAGTGATCATGCTGACTATCCATGTACTGCTGTAAAAACCACCACTCAGAGTCCACAGCAGGTTACACGTTTAACCCGTGTGGGGTGTTTTACTTACCCTGGCATAGACACAAGGTAAAAAACGAACTAGAACAGTGATCAGACCAAACTCTTAAGCAGTGACAAGTCTATTACGAGTTCCCATATATGAGCCCTGCAAATCTGAGCAATATTATTGATTAACACAGAGTTTCAACAGGTCAATCTGTCAGGGGTATTGGTGAGTCAGAAGCCCCTGGTGGCGAGGTTGACTAACAGCAGTGATGATCCCACCAAAACATGACAGTGACCACAACAACCAAAACATGACAGTGACCACAACATTAGCAGCAGTCATGATCGCACTGACTGCATGCTTTCCCAATTGTGACTCACTCACTCACCTCTCAAGTAGGTCAAGTCGCAGCTGTTGACCTTGTGGCAAGGTCAAATGTTCTAACCCAGAGAAAACACCAACACCAATGTCATGGCTGCCAGTGACCTTCAAGAGGTCAAGGTCAATGTGTGTGATGTGCTGCGCCAACAGTGTCGGGTCACACTCAAGCAGAAGCATCCTGATCGTAGTGACGGCCGAACTCTCGAGTGGCTTGTTGTTCGGCGTGAGTAAACTCGACATATAACATTCGACGTCGAAGTACGACTTTTCTTCGGCATCTGGCAACTTGACAGCTTGCCGAGGCAGTTTGATGGGCAGTTCGTTGCACGTGCTGTCGCGTTGTGAACCGTGTGCAGGACTCGACTCCTTCTGTGATCTCGGAACATCATAATGACTAGATTCATCGTCCACCGTTCTTTGCACACTGTTATCACCAATTTCTGCATCCAGTACAGGTTTTGCAGCTTGGCCATTTTTGAGCGTGTCGTCGTCAGAATCAACCGATAGTTTGAGAGCGGCGGGCCATGATTTCACCTGATCATAATCGCTGTAGTCGCGACCATCATCTTCGTACAGAGACTTGTTTCTGATGGCTACAACCGGCTTGGTATTCGTGCTGCTGTACTTGATAGTAGGCACCCTGCTTGGTTTGGCCGGTGGAGGTTTTGAAAGATTACTATCGGATCCCGCAAGATCTGCAGTGTTGCTAACAAACAGATAGTTCTTTACCTCCAGCGTCGACGGTGGAGAGAGTACTGGTTCACTTCCAGCCCGGAAATGGCGAAGCAGACTCTTTGGCAGCGTTCGAGGTGGATCAATGCTCCCAGCATGCTGTGGGGCTATGGACGGCAGGCTGCCGAACTTGTCCTTCTGAGCATGTAAGCTAGCATCTGTGTAGTCTAGAGACAGTAATGGCTGGCTACCGACACGACGGGGCTGTCTGTCTCTGCACAGCCGTCTGTCTGCCCGTGGTGGACTATCGCTGTGGGTGCTGGCTGAACGCTGTGGACTTGATGACAGATACTTCCCGTCTACTGACTGCTCCAGCGCTACCAAACGTACATCGCAATACTCCACCGGTCCACATCGCTTGACCGGCCCGAGAAGGATCGCACCTGATGCATCAGATACGGCTCTTTTATTGTCCATGTAAAACTGTATCAACTCCGGAACTGTATCGAACAGGGCCTCTTCGAACTGATACTGTACCTTGAGTTGTGCGCCATCTGGATGAACCTGCTTGTTAAGCATGAAGTGTAGGGGCGTACCCTTCCTAAACACAGTCAACACAAAGTCCCCCGGTAGGCTGATAGAATCGCGGATAAGAAAGTCGCCTTCATCTAACACAAGTTTCTCGGCCTGTTTCCGTGGGATCGTTCCATGGTACCACAAGTACTTGGTCAGGTCCGGGGAGGCAGGGCAAAGTGGCATGTCTCGCTTGGACACTGAGTTTGGCACATGGGCATCAGGTGTCGCAGGAGGCATATCGAGCGGTTGATAGGTCGCTTGTTTCACAGTTGTGTAGCTGTAGTGGTTAATGTCTGCTGGAGGCGTTGCACTGAAAATACACACATCATCTATACGCATGCAACCAGACGGGGTCAATTACATTGTAACTGGAATGTCCATTCCAGAATTGGAATTGGTGTTTTGCTTTTAAAAGCAATTGGAGTTGGTGAAAACGTAATTGGTATTTTTCAATTACGTTTTAATGTAACTTTTTAACTCAACTCGTTAACTCAACTAACTTTTACTCGTTACAAATAATCAACATAAAAATAATAATCAATAATCAAAAATATAATATGTTGCTTATATCATATTTGTTTGCCATTATGTACCATAATATGCTGAAAATAAATAAAGCTGCCCTAAAATAGATGTATTTGTTGGCGTTGAGTGTTTACGTTTATGGTTGTCCTCTTCACATACTTTTATTTTGATATGGAATTGATAATTGGTATTTTGGTAATGGAATTGGTATTTCTGAGGCGGAACTGGTATTCATTTGTAATCGGTGTGTAACTGGAATTAATATAACGTATTTGACCCCAAGTCAACTTCAGGGTCTGACCCACTGTTGTCCTGATTTTATTATCTTGGTCATAAGCGCCCTTTTAGCAACAAAATGGGGTAATATTGTCTAAGGTACTTACAATCACAAGTACTATAACTTTATGTTTTTAATACTGACTATTTATGAAGATATTTACAGAAATATTTTCTTCAAACTTAAGGAACGTAGAGCTTGAGGGCACGTAGTAGAAGGGTGGGCTACAGATGAGCTTGTTCCTTCAGATGGCATTCTTGTTTTAATCTAAAACTTTATTTTATGTCTTTGTCAAGATCATGATCAGAAGGCACATCCGAAAATGGCACATGCAAAAATACTATAAAGACACAAATGAATTAATGACGAAAATGGCACATTTGAGCAAGATATATTTTTTCAGTTTTATTTATGTACTCATAATCAGTTGTGAGGTTTGTTTGATCTTTTTTGTTAATTGCAGGGTAGGAAGGACTCAATTAAGATCTCACAATGAACATTCAATGTGAACAATAACGTAGCCTTTTTCGCATGATCCATTTTCACATGATCCTGTGTAGTATGTTATCAGAGACACAGGCACCAACTAGCAGTCTGCTATTGCCCTGTGAGATCTAACCGCGGATACTCACCCTCTGTAGATTTCAGGAGAAGTATAAAGGGTGCCACAGCCCCGCAGGGTCTGACCTGAAAAAAACACAACCATTTTTTTAATAACAAGATTTAACAAGATTTGCCATCCAAGCCAAAGGCCCAGATGACAGTGGACAAGGAAGCCATTGGCTTATCGAGAGTCCAACAATGTTCACCTACTTATAACCCGCCCTCCTGATATATGTGTCAACCTTGTTTTTAAACATATTCACGCAGCTAGCAGTTACACAATCTGTAGACAGTTTGTTCCATTCATTTATTGTCCTCTGTGAGAACGAGTGCTTCCTGATGTCCAATCTACATTGATCCTTTACTAATTTTACCTCATGTCCTCTAGTTTTGCTATCCTTCTTGAGTGAGAAAAACATATTTCTATCAATATTTTCATACCCATTCAATATCTTAAAAACTTCAATCTGATCTCCTCTTAACCTCCTTGTCTCTAGAGTTGTTAAACCACATTCTTTCAGGCGTTCTTCATAACTAAGGTCTCTTAGTTCTGGAATCATTTTAGTTGCTCTCCTTTGTATGCGTTCAAGCGTATCTATATCCTTCTTACGATATGGTCTCCATGCTTGTATACAGTATTCTAAATGAGGTCTAACTATTGCTTTATAAAGAGGTATAATCAACTTTTTTCCCTTGTATGTTATGTTTCTTCTAATCAATCCAAGAATTTGATTACCCTTTGAAGCTGCAACACCACACTGCTCTGAAACTTTCATATCAGCGCTTATTGTAACTCCTAAGTCCTTTTCTTTTACAGTAGTACCAAGAACAGTAGCTCCCATGTTATAGTTTACATTCAAGTTCCCATGTCCTGTATGTAGGCATTTACATTTCCCAAAATTGAACAGCATCTGCCATTTCTCAGACCATTTCACTAATCTGTCTAGATCGTTTTGTAAATGTTGTTTATCACCATCAGTATTAACCTTTCTAAACAGTTAACATGGCACAAACAGCATACAATTGTATAGAAGAGATAATTACTACGTGCTTTGAAAATGTATTTAGTGACTGCAGTTTACATATTAACACACCTAAAATTTAATAATTAATGCTCCCTTTCAGGGAGTGATTCTCACATTTTCAACTATATGTACCATCACAATCATTATGTCGTAAAACTGCCTGCATGCACTCGACACAGTAATTACCCTTATGCCTGTAATCAGAAAGTAAACATTGTTCTTGCAAAAAATACTTCAAAACAATTGCGGTTAAGGAGGTTAATATATGTGATCAAATCGAAGTGTCTAAGATATTGAATGGGTATGAAAATATTGATAGAAATATATTTTTCTCACTTAAAAAAGATGGACATGATGTCAGTGAAGGATCAGTGTAGATTGTATATCAGGACAATAAATGAATGGAACATATTATCTACAGATTGTATAAATGCTAGCAGCATTGTCTGTAGCTTTGCCATTGTCTTGGATGGAAATCTTGTTAAAACCCCCTCCCCCATAAACCCCCTCCCCCATAAAACCAATTTGGTGTGGTGCCGTACATAAACGTATTGAGATCACCCTTTAGTTGAGGTTCTGCGTAACACACTCAAATCAACATAGGGCTTTCTTATGGAAATACCTCAAACAGCAGGCCCACAACAACTCAAATCAACATAGGGCTGTCTTATGGAAGTACCTCAAACAGCAGGCCCACAACAACTCAAATCAACATAGGGCTGTCTTATGGAAGTACCTCAAACAGCAGGCCCACAACAACTCAAATCAACATAGGGCTGTCTTATGGAAGTACCTCAAACAGCAGGCCCACAACAACTCAAATCAACATAGGGCTGTCTTATGGAAGTACCTCAAACAGCAGGCCCACAACAACTCAAATCAACATAGGGCTGTCTTATGGAAGTACCTCAAACAGCAGGCCCACAACAATGCTGCTGTCTGTTACATGCACAAGTCAAATACATGCTTCAAACTCTGCACTGGAATTTCCAATGTCAGCCTGTGAATGATGGGTGAGGGAGAAATTCAATCAATCAGTGGTGAGAGCATGATGAAAACCTGAGCCAGTGTTTCACATGAATCAGTCCCTAAAAATATGTAATTTAGACGATTTCAGTGATTTTATTTGCCAAGAAGTAACTGTATTCAGTCAGCAAGGTTGGACGTTCGAAATGTTGCACCTTTCGCAGTGAGATGTTGCAGCATGAAGCAGATTTGAAGACACGTATGTAGGTATGTTGGTGGTGACATTCCCGAAACACCTGTAGGCGTATTAATATTTGATGAAAACTGCCAATTTTGAGGGTAGGCGCGTGTGCGACATGATTAAAAGAGCTGGAGGTATTGGATTTTGACAAAACTTGTCCAGCATATCAATGACATGATGGCTGCCGAGAAATTTCACAGGTTTGTTTTCTTATAATCAGACAAAACGTAAACATGGCCACCAGAGGGAAAATCGACTGTGGTCAATTACAATCAATTATACTCTTAGCTGTAACTGAATATTTTTGAATAACTAATCGTCAAGCATAATTTAGAATTGACTGAATTAATAAAACCCATTACGCATAATGAATTATGATTAAACAAATGTTTTATATAGAAATATATAAAATATTCAATGAATTTCACTTTGGTAAAATTTGGTAATTTTATTATGTAATTTACCAAAGTGCATTGTAATTTTACAATGTAATTTGACCAAAATCAAGTTTGATTAAAATTTGTTTTATTTTTATTAACATCTTACCAAATACGTAAAATATAATGCACTGCAACTTAATTTCTGCAATAATCACCATATTTTCTGAGGTATGCACTGTAATCACAATTGCACAATATGTTAAATTAAATCATTGATTATATCTATGGTGATCAAGGCAACACTGGCTAATGGTGTGTGTGGTGACATGTAGATGGCGCTTACGTTGCAGAAGTTTCTGGCGCAATTTCACCAGACTTGAGATGATTCGAGCACGGTGAGCACTGTTCTTCACGCCCAGATCACGGATTTCAGCTTCGGTTAAATGCAGCATGTTCTGAAGAGAACAAGACAAGATGTCACACCTTGCAAAGACATATACTGTACTAGTGTTTCTACACACACACATGTAGCGGCAGGGAGAGAGAGAGAGAGAGAGATAGAGGGGGAGAGAGAGAAAGACAGAGAGAGAGGGGGGAGGGAGGGGGAACAATATATATATATATATATATATATATATATATATATATATATATATATATATATATAAAAAATAATTATATATTACTTCAACTATTGTAACTGAAGTATAATATTCTTGTTTTTTGGGTTGCATATAATCAATTTCTCATTATCGTAGCAAGACTATTGTGATAGTACACCTGTATTCTATACAAAGTTACTGTGTAGACAGAAATGTAAACATGCATGATTTTAAATCACAACGCTTTATTCAGGAGTATAAAGAGATGCCTAGGCTGTGTCTGAATAACCCCCTGTACCGAGGCTGAGGCATACAGGCCTGTGAGTGTGGTTTTACACAAGTTATAAATGGTTTCAACTCAACTTTTTGTACACATTATGTTGTTATGCGCAGCACATCATTCCTTAATTTTGTCCGCATCAGGGGTCTTAATGGAACACAGCTAAAACAGCCAGAGTCTAGACACTCTCACAGTTGGCTCATTTCAACAGAAAATGTCATTGTGAAGTAATCTTTCCCTAGGCTACGACCAATTTCTCTGTCGTTCTTTGTGACAGTCTGACATTTCTAAGTTCACCTTTGGAAGATGTTGATTTTAAGACAGCATTTCCAGATTAAGAAATTACATAACCGTGAACTCTATTTTGGCAGACTGCACAGAATTAATGACCTGTTTGTAAACTGGAGCCCTGAGGTTGCCATCTTATCAGTCTGTCTAGAGATGGTATCAGTGACAGCAAGAAGCTCTCTCTGCCTCCACAGAAACCACTCCTGCTGCAATTCCCTGCAAATGGTCTGTGGATCTACATAGGTTTTGAAAACTGAAAATTGTTAGGGCTAAACTTATCAGCTATCCAAGTGGAATTTGGCAATTTTATTAGCAGTAATTTATCAGATAACTTGAAATTACTAGAGGATTACAGTGGTCGTTTTGACTCGAAAACATAACTCATAAATACGAAAAATATTAATAAAATTAGGGGTACACAATGTGCAAATACACCAGTGTTGCTAGCTTTCCTAACTACATGACAGATGGCAGCACTGGTGAAAGAAATGGTGCAATTCAAAACTTGATCACGGCTGTCCACACAATTATGTCATTTGCACCCTCACCACCAGTGCCTTCTGACTACATCAGTACCTCTGGCAGATCGACCTGTTGACACCTGGAACTTTCAGTTGCTGTGTTAACCAATAATATTGCTCGCTCAGAATTACCGGCTCACATACGGGAACTTAACTTTAATTGGCGGTGGACCCGTCGTCGCAAGTCAGATGGGTAATGATGGGCATTTCTTAGGAATGCTCTTTGGGTTTGGATGCGAGCGGGGAGCGGTGGTCTAATCGTTAGAGCACCCGCCTGTCGATTGAGAGGACGGTGGTTCGATTCCACCTCCACCGTTTCGAAGCTTGGGCAATTTCGTTCACCCCACTTTGCCCGTGTCTTTCGGAAGAGACACTAAAAGCCGTTGGTCCAAACTCCTGCGTTAGCTCAAGATTGGGCTGTTTGGAGTATAACTACTTGAGACTTGAGACTTGAGAGCGCGTCTAGTTCCCAGAACAGACAGGAAGTGGGACTAAGTACAAATGATCCAGCTTTGGGTGGAATAAACTAACAAATCCATGTTTCAACAGGTCGATCAGGGGAATTGCAGTACTACAACCACCACTGGCTAGCAAGGATGATCGTTTGTAGTTATTGTACTTTTTTTTGTAGTTTCATTATATGAATCCACAATTTTATTTGCATAACTTTCTGATGGACAAAAATGTAAGTTCATCTCATTATGAGAACCAAACAATTATAAAGGCCTCCCGATGGCTGCCACTGAGAGTAACTATCGTCCTGTTCACATTTACAATGGCATTGCAAAAAAATACAGACTGCTCCATGAATACCCTCCTTGACAGTCTCTTTTTACATGGTCGCCCAGCTGTGAACGACCTCCACCTCAAGTTCATCCAACTTCACCAGCTGTGACAATGTTAATGCCATACTTTTTATGGCTTGCGTGTATGTCAATAAACCTGTACTTCCAACCATAAGTTCCCTCAGGTAAAGTGGCTGTCATCTATAGTTTCCACAACTACAATTTAAGCAACATGTCTGTGTTGGTACTCATCCAAGCTAAGACTTCCTACCAATAATCTCATTCACATAAACCATGTCTCCATATTTGATAAGAAAAGGTACGTTCTTATAGAGTGCGGTATCCACTCCTTGGGACTTTACACCCCCACCCCATAAGACCTGTTTATTCCAACTTGACTTCTCTGGGAAGCATTCAGCTATGCTGCAATTACTGCACAAAGACTATCCGTTCACATATCCACCACTGTCTATAGCCAGGTACTCATTTATACAGCTGAATGAACTAGAGCAACATGGGGTGAACGAAATTGTACAAACTTCAAAGCAGCAATAAGGATTCGAACCCGAATTCTCTCGATTGAGATTCTACCACAAGTCATGAGGCATGACACCTATGCAAGTTATCGATGATTTTGTATGAATTATTTGATCGAATTCTTGAACACTGCTGAGCAGACTATTTTCAAAATTGGTCACAACTGATAAACTTACAATATATTGCCTCAAATTTGGCATAGACGTCTGGGTCAATCAGTACAAACACAGTGTCGTTTTTAAACTACTGCAAAGTTGTGAGAAATACTGGTATATTTTATACATCAGTTGCAAAGATGTCATTTGTTTTGTTCATTTCGTGGCCAAGAAAAGTAAATTTTGTACATCAGTAGCACCTTTTCCTTAGCTATAATTACAATATAACACCACTAGTGAATTTATACATAACTTGCAAAGCTAGCCTTTTCTAAAAACTTCCTCATGTGAACTATATAATTATAGGCATTTTATTATTTTATTGCTCACCTCAACTCCAGAGTATGCACCGAACACGTCCTTGTACTCTGGCAAGCCGAGCATGTCTAGCCACTTAGCCAATGGGATGTGCTTCTGAAGGGTGCCCCCTAGTGGCTGCGGTGGGGTCGCTGGCGAGTCCATTGTCACTGAATTGTTCTCAAGATTGACCAAGGTGGTATGCAACTGTTGCCATGGCAACCAGTCACATGACGTCAGTGGTGCGATTTGTCAGTCAATCACCTTCAATGAGAAAGAAATAATTATGTGTAATTCATGTAATAATGTAACGATTACAATTATTAAAATATTTACTCAAAAGGAAATGCAATCCACCCGCATAGGTGACATAAATTCTGCATTAATGAAGTCAGCGAAAACTATTTAGGCGATTTCATGCACATAAAATGGAACGCATTGGAAAATATGCATAGCTTTATATTTAACAAATATAACTACTGAGTGATATGGTTGGTATAAAACAGTACATATTATCTGGGATTTTCTATTCTGTGGTCAGTAAAAGTAAAGTTTATATCAGTGTTCCATTTTTTCTCCCCATGGCTGTGTATAAGGGCCATTTAATGTTGTGTATATTTAACTATTGCATGTTACATAACATATCACACCTGAACACTCATATACACTTATAATATAACATTTCTGGTACAATGCAGACCACACCAAGATACAAAATCATAATGTTTAAAAACAATTACATAAATCAAACTCAGACACAAATCTGTTAGATTTAAACTGATCTGTTGATGCTTTTAAAAAGAACTGTAAATCTAAGATTTAAATTAGCTTAAACATATCAATTTATTATATCTGGCCTAGGTCAGAGCCATTTGCCTAAGTGCAAACAGGAGAGGCGTCTTCACCTCAGGCAGGTAGTAAAGTTTTATCCATGACTGTATTACATAAAATTGGAACATAGCAATGCTTTTCTTGAAGACCCTCGTTAAAAGATATGGTCTTGTTAACTTGGTATGATAGAGGGCCAGAAGCCTAGAAGGAGTTGCTGGAATGACTGCGTGCTGTTGTTATAACCCTGTGACCAGACTTAATCGAAACAGGATTGATAACATGCTGACATATTCAGATAATTTATAGTAAGAAAAATATAATTAAAAGTTACTTTAAAAGGTAGCTAATACATGATGTTTTAGTAAAATGAGCATAAAACGTATGAAAAAATTTTGTAGGTATACTTTTCATGTTTTTGTTAAAAATGTGATCGTGGCATGTGGCTTGCATAGGCTGTCTACTATTGCAAGTGGTTGTGGTAACCTTACCCTGTTGGGCTCTGATTACAGCTGATAACTTTGCTAAACAACTGTTTGGTAGACTAGAGCATAGTTAGATAAAACATATAGTGCGGAGCTGTTATATCCATACAACTGGTATTTGGTGACATATTTGTGAAACCAAATATGTTTTTGTCATACTGAGGCATGCCTTTGTATTCTCATGTGGAGGCAGGGGCAAATTGTCTGCATAGAAATGATGCATTGGTGAAACAAAGCAAGCCAAATGGTTCTTTGCCTTCTTATCAGTGGTGTGTTTAGAGGTCATTGGGTCATGGCCCCCTTTGGCCTCCCCCTTTGGCCTCCCCCTTTGACCTCCCCCTGTGACCTCCCCCTTTGACCTCCCCCTGTGACCTCCCCCTTTGCGAGAATCTAGATATGCCACAGCTTGTTACTGTGCGTAGATATAGAGTTGTCCCAACCATAACATTAAATTACAGTTAAAATCATACATAATTATAATTACACACATGTGCTACCACATATGCATAAATGTTCTATATATGCAGTCTGCATATTATTACATTGAGCCATTTTGAGCTAAATGTTTCAACAATCAGAACTACGTCTTACAATTATGTACATTCAGGGGTATGCAATGCATTCACTGACATGCTTAAATATTCATTCATGACAAGACACGCCTCACACAATATGTCTTTGTTAAAATGTTAACATAATAATATTAATATTTTATTATAATTAAACAAGTAAATACAAACCATGCTACACTTGTGACCTAACATTTCACAAAGAACCTGGCAATCAGTTATGTTATGTTAAACACATTATATCAATTCCATAACACACCAATTACAAATTCCAATTCCACCTAAAAAATTCCAATTTCAACATACCAATTCCAATTATCAATATATAGCGAAACAAAATTATGTAAACAGAGCAACCATAGCAACATACTCAACACCAAAAAATAACATCTATACTTAATTTCTGCATATATGGTGCATAATGGGAAACAAATATGATATAGGCAACATATTGTATTTTATTTATTATTTGCAGCGATTAATTGGAGGAAAAAAGGTATATGTTGTAGTTAGAAAAGTAACTGAACATACCAATTACATTTTCACCCATTCCAGTTACTTTTAAAAACAAAACACCAATACCAATTCTGGAATTTGTGCTTCAATTCCACTTACAATGTAACTGACCCTGGGTCTGCCTGTCACAACACGCTCATCACTGTTATCCACTCTACTGAATTTCTATTGCAAACCCTGGTTTGGTAAGCTGATGTTCTAATTAAGGGTCCCATTCCGATGGCCAGATATGGCAGAAACCAATCTTGCTGGCCTAGGGACCTACCAAGATAGTAGGGACCCACTCTGTTGATTTGAGCCCAACCCATACATTGTTTTACCCACCATATTGAATTTTGAATAAGTGCAAACCCTGCTATCCTATCAGCAGTTTTTCAACTGTCTGCTATGAGTAAATTTGGGTTAATTTGGTGGCAAATCCAAAACATTTTACATGGAACAATCATGTTGGTACTTTTTAAAATTAAGAACAAACAGACTGAGATGTGACTAGTTTTTTGCTTTTATACAAACTTATATGAGGTCCCTAACCATACCTAGCTGATAAAACAGCTTCCTTCCAGAACAGCAGTCATATGATATGCATGATGCTATATTATTACCAACTGAGCCTATCAGCCAGAACTCCCTTGCTATTTATAAGTGCCAAGTCACACACAGCCACAAGATAAACCTGTACATGTATTTGTGTTCAACTGTGTCAATAAAGAAGATGACAGACTTCACCATACATGTACAATTATATTTCTACCATGGAACATGGCAATAAACTGTTAATATAATAATATTCCTCTGATAACTAGTAACTACATATGTATCAGAGACAAAACGGAGCAACAAAATATTAAATGAATGCTATGATATCCTGAATTACAACATCAGTACACACAGCTCTATACCACAGACTGCATCAGGGCAATATTACTGTGACGCCAAAGTACTAGATTTGATATCTATCTTCAGCTCAGATGTGCCATCAACTAGCTGATGATTATGTAATGAGATGTCATTATATGGCAGTTAGACACACTATCAAAATGTTATCATCATTTATGTGATAATATGTATGTCTGGGAGGGAGTTATTATATTCACAAAGTACTCTTTCCATGATGTACTGTAGTCCAAGTGAAAGCGTTTCATCTATCTTCACCTAATTCCTGCTGCTTTCAATGTCATTATTTATGCCACTAATATTAAATACTTTGTGAGTATGATATATTATGTCACATAACAGGGCTGAAAAAATCTAGATTTGTTTTAAAAAACATTTTATTATTTAAAATCATTTTATTTTAATTAAATCTTATATTATTATAGAATAGCTTGCTACATTTATAAACCATTTCAAACATGTTCTATTCCAAGCAATTTGGGTACTTGTTTTATGTCATTTAAACAGCAGTTGATTTTAGACTTTATAAATGTATGTTTGGAAACAAATTTCAACTAATGTGAAATGTTTGTTAAACTCAAATTATTTGTATTCCTTTTGGCAACTCAAATTTACTAGTAACAAAACAAATAATTTGATGTTGATTTGTTAATCTAGTTCATGATTACATTACGAAATCCACAGTGACACCCGATTTCTCTGGCAACTGAGATTGGGGTAATTAAATGACCTGTATGAGTAACCGCCCCAGAACTTCACAACCAAAGAGTGTGACTAGACATCATTTGGGAATTAATTAATGGATTTGATATCAAGTTCAGCTAAAGTTTTTGCAATAACTGCTCAGGATAACTAGGGTTCATTTTTCAGGAAACCAACACTGTGCTATTTGGAGCTGTCCACAATATTCCAAACATTAAAAGAATATACACTGCACATATCGATATTTATCTTGTCACTAAGAGGAAAACTTTCATCAAAACAATGAAGAGTAGTAATTAGGAAGTGTTTATTTGGCCAAAAAACACAACTATTGATACAGAAACCATTAACTTCATACACCTAATTGGTAAAACACAAAAAAAAATCACTAAACAAACTGTAAACAATACATTTTGTTGGATAACATTTGAAGTCATGTCAACACATGGAAGAGGTCAGATCATTATTTATTTTCCATAGGCCACTATTTCAGTCCGGTAAGTAAAATTACGATTTGGATTGTATCACAATGGCACACGTTGTTGCATATCATGTCGCTAACCTGCTGTACACAGGGTTTTCATCAAATCCTACAATTTGTTTTTCGAGAAAATCACCATAGGAGATGCTACCCAAGACATGTCACCAAAAACATGAAGATTTTGTTGACATACACAGGGGATCCTTCCATCACTGATAGGGCCATATTCTGCTAAGTAGCTACTAGAAATGTAATCCTGTGCACAGCAGAAGTGTCTAAGCCCTTTTCCCTGTTCAGAAACTATTTTTTCAAGGATGAAGGTGCAAAAATGTGTCTAAAAATCACTAAATACAAAAATTCAGGCCCGGATGTGAATAAGTGATCTATCCCCAGATAGACCAACATATGAGCTTGGACACAAACAGCACGGCCATATCCTATTGGCAAGAATAGGAATGGATGTATACAAATATATTTTCATTTAGCGAGCGAATATTGCCAGAATACCGCCTCGTGATGTAGGGTTATCTAACAGTATGGCACGGCCCATGAAATTAAGATGTTGTGTGTTCAACAAGGTTTTCCTAGTAAACCACTGATGTGATATTCTTAATTGTAGTTACAAATAGTTATGTTTTACTAACTCTTATAGGTGCATAGGCCAAAAATCATGATTTTTGTTTCGCTTTAAAGCTACTTCCTCAAATGGTTCAGCCCATCGCAAACCCGGTTCATTTATGTCGAGATGTGTAGTGTGTGACTAACGTAAGTAATGTGCGCAGTCTGTTTAATAAAAAATTTCTATTTTTGTTCAAATCATCGAAAGTATTGACTTCAGTCCTTAGACCTGGTAAGGATCAAAATAGCGGATATCCAAAACGGTAAACACTGTGCGAGTGAATGCCGATCATGGGTGTGACTGCATTAAGCAATTTAATAAATTTGTCTGATGATTTCACAAAGGCTAAATACAAAAGTTGCACAAACGAGATAGCATGTTGCAACTTGCAGTGGATACTTGGCAGGTTTGGTTTTCGCAAAATTAATTTGAAATGAGACTAGCAAAAAACAATCGAATTGAGGAGGCACTTTTAAGAAAAACGGCCGACTTTGCAACTGTAGGTAAATCTATTTCCTCACACACAAAATATGCAATGGTAATTAATGGCCAACATTTGGTTGCAAGACAGTTCTTTATAATCTAACAAAGGCAATCATTGTTGTTGATGCTGCACATTTCATCAACATTATAACTTCAATACAGTAGTTTCTACAGGTATTCACCAACATTATAGCTTCAATACAGTAGTTTCTACAGGTATTCACCAACATTATAGCTTCAATACAGTAGTTTCTACAGGTATTCACCAACATTATAGCTTCAATACAGTAGTTTCTACAGGTATTCACCAACATTATAGCTTCAATACAGTAGTTTCTACAGGTATTCACCAACATTATAGCTTCAATACAGTAGTTTCTACAGGTATTCACCAACATTATAGCTTCAATACAGTAGTTTCTACAGGTATTCACCAACATTATAGCTTCAATACAGTAGTTTCTACAGGTATTCACCAACATTATAGCTTCAATACAGTAGTTTCTACAGGTATTCACCAACATTATAGCTTCAATACAGTAGTTTCTACAGGTATTCACCAACATTATAGCTTCAATACAGTAGTTTCTACAGGTATTCACCAACATTATAGCTTCAATACAGTAGTTTCTACAGGTATTCACCAACATTATAGCTTCAATACAGTAGTTTCTACAGGTATTCACCAACATTATAGCTTCAATACAGTAGTTTCTACAGGTATTCACCAACATTATAGCTTCAATACAGTAGTTTCTACAGGTATTCACCAACATTATAGCTTCAATACAGTAGTTTCTACAGGTATTCACCAACATTATAGCTTCAATACAGTAGTTTCTACAGGTATTCACCAACATTATAGCTTCAATACAGTAGTTTCTACAGGTATTCACCAACATTATAGCTTCAATACAGTAGTTTCTACAGGTATTCACCAACATTATAGCTTCAATACAGTAGTTTCTACAGGTATTCACCAACATTATAGCTTCAATACAGTAGTTTCTACAGGTATTCACCAACATTATAGCTTCAATACAGTAGTTTCTACAGGTATTCACCAACATTATAGCTTCAATACAGTAGTTTCTACAGGTATTCACCAACATTATAGCTTCAATACAGTAGTTTCTACAGGATTCACCAACATTATAGCTTCAATCAGTAGTTTCTACAGGTATTCACCAACATTATAGCTTCAATACAGTAGTTTCTACAGGTATTCACCAACATTATAGCTTCAATACAGTAGTTTCTACAGGTATTCACCAACATTATAGCTTCAATACAGTTTCTACAGGTATTCAAACATTATAGCTTCAATACAGTAGTTTCTACAGGTATTCACCAACATTATAGCTTCAATACAGTAGTTTCTACAGGTATTCACCAACATTATAGCTTCAATACAGTAGTTTCTACAGGTATTCACCAACATTATAGCTTCAATACAGTAGTTTCTACAGGTATTCACCAACATTATAGCTTCAATACAGTAGTTTCTACAGGTATTCACCAACATTATAGCTTCAATACAGTAGTTTCTACAGGTATTCACCAACATTATAGCTTCAATACAGTAGTTTCTACAGGTATTCACCAACATTATAGCTTCAATACAGTAGTTTCTACAGGTATTCACCAACATTATAGCTTCAATACAGTAGTTTCTACAGGTATTCACCAACATTATAGCTTCAATACAGTAGTTTCTACAGGTATTCACCAACATTATAGCTTCAATACAGTAGTTTCTACAGGTATTCACCAACATTATAGCTTCAATACAGTAGTTTCTACAGGTATTCACCAACATTATAGCTTCAATACAGTAGTTTCTACAGGTATTCACCAACATTATAGCTTCAATACAGTAGTTTCTACAGGTATTCACCAACATTATAGCTTCAATACAGTAGTTTCTACAGGTATTCACCAACATTATAGCTTCAATACAGTAGTTTCTACAGGTATTCACCAACATTATAGCTTCAATACAGTAGTTTCTACAGGTATTCACCAACATTATAGCTTCAATACAGTAGTTTCTACAGGTATTCACCAACATTACAGCTTCAATACAGTAGTTTCTACAGGTATTCACCAACATTACAGCTTCAATACAGTAGTTTCTCAGGTATTCACCAACATTACAGCTTCAATACAGTAGTTTCTACAGGTATTCACCAACATTATAGCTTCAATACAGTAGTTTCTACAGGTATTCACCAACATTATAGCTTCAATACAGTAGTTTCTACAGGTATTCACCAACATTACAGCTTCAATACAGTAGTTTCTACAGGTATTCACCAACATTACAGCTTCAATACAGTAGTTTCTACAGGTATTCACCAACATTATAGCTTCAATACAGTAGTTTCTACAGGTATTCACCAACATTATAGCTTCAATACAGTAGTTTCTACAGGTATTCACCAACATTACAGCTTCAATACAGTAGTTTCTACAGGTATTCACCAACATTACAGCTTCAATACAGTAGTTTCTACAGGTATTCACCAACATTACAGCTTCAATACAGTAGTTTCTACAGGTATTCACCAACATTACAGCTTCAATACAGTAGTTTCTACAGGTATTCACCAACATTATAGCTTCAATACAGTAGTTTCTACAGGTATTCACCAACATTATAGCTTCAATACAGTAGTTTCTACAGGTATTCACCAACATTATAGCTTCAATACAGTAGTTTCTACAGGTATTCACCAACATTATAGCTTCAATACAGTAGTTTCTACAGGTATTCACCAACATTATAGCTTCAATACAGTAGTTTCTACAGGTATTCACCAACATTATAGCTTCAATACAGTAGTTTCTACAGGTATTCACCAACATTACAGCTTCAATACAGTAGTTTCTACAGGTATTCACCAACATTACAGCTTCAATACAGTAGTTTCTACAGGTATTCACCAACATTATAGCTTCAATACAGTAGTTCATACAGTAGGTATTCACCAACATTATAGCTTCAATACAGTAGTTTCTACAGGTATTCACCAACATTATAGCTTCAATACAGTAGTTTCTACAGGTATTCACCAACATTATAGCTTCAATACAGTAGTTTCTACAGGTATTCACCAACATTATAGCTTCAATACAGTAGTTTCTACAGGTATTCACCAACATTACAGCTTCAATACAGTAGTTTTACAGTTTCACCAACATTACAGCTTCAATACAGTAGTTTCTACAGGTATTCACCAACATTATAGCTTCAATACAGTAGTTTCTACAGGTATTCACCAACATTAAGCTTCAATACAGTAGTTTCTACAGGTATTCACCAACATTATAGCTTCAATACAGTAGTTTCTACAGGTATTCACCAACATTATAGCTTCAATACAGTAGTTTCTACAGGTATTCACCAACATTATAGCTTCAATACAGTAGTTTCTACAGGTATTCACCAACATTATAGCTTCAATACAGTAGTTTCTACAGGTATTCACCAACATTATAGCTTCAATACAGTAGTTTCTACAGGTATTCACCAACATTATAGCTTCAATACAGTAGTTTCTACAGGTATTCACCAACATTATAGCTTCAATACAGTAGTTTCTACAGGTATTCACCAACATTATAGCTTCAATACAGTAGTTTCAGGTATTCACCAACATTATAGCTTCAATACAGTAGTTTCTACAGGTATTCACCAATATATTATAGCTCAACATTCACCAACAGTAGTTTAGCTTCAATACAGTAGTTTCTACAGGTATTCACCAACATTATAGCTTCAATACAGTAGTTTCTACAGGTATTCACCAACATTATAGCTTCAATACAGTAGTTTCTACAGGTATTCACAACATTATAGCTTCAATACAGTAGTTCTACAGGTATTCACCAACATTATAGCTTCAATACAGTAGTTTCTACAGGTATTCACCAACATTATAGCTTCAATACAGTAGTTTCTACAGGTATTCACCAACATTATAGCTTCAATACAGTAGTTTCTACAGGTATTCACCAACATTATAGCTTCAATACAGTAGTTTCTACAGGTATTCACCAACATTATAGCTTCAATACAGTAGTTTCTACAGGTATTCACCAACATTATAGCTTCAATACAGTAGTTTCTACAGGTATTCACCAACATTATAGCTTCAATACAGTAGTTTCTACAGGTATTCACCAACATTATAGCTTCAATACAGTAGTTTCTACAGGTATTCACCAACATTATAGCTTCAATACAGTAGTTTCTACAGGTATTCACCAACATTATAGCTTCAATACAGTAGTTTCTACAGGTATTCACCAACATTATAGCTTCAATACAGTAGTTTCTACAGGTATTCACCAACATTATAGCTTCAATACAGTAGTTTCTACAGGTATTCACCAACATTATAGCTTCAATACAGTAGTTTCTACAGGTATTCATCAACATCATAGCTTCAATACAGTAGTTTCTACAGGTATTCATCAACATCATAGCTTCAATACAGTAGTTTCTACAGGTATTCATCAACATCATAGCTTCCATACAGTAGTTTCTACAGGTATTCATCAAACTTATAGCTTCCATACAGTAGTTTCTACAGGTATTCACCAACATTATAGCTTCAATACAGTAGTTTCTACAGGTATTCACCAACATTATAGCATCAATACAGTAGTTTCTACAGGTATTCATCAACATTATAGCTTCAATACAGTAGTTTCTACAGGTATTCATCAACATTATAGCTTCAATACAGTAGTTTCTACAGGTATTCATCAACATTATAGCTTCAATACAGTAGTTTCTACAGGTATTCACCAACATTATAGCTTCAATACAGTAGTTTCTACAGGTATTCATCAACATTATAGCTTCAATACAGTAGTTTCTACAGTAGTTTCACACACAGGGATGTAAATAACAACTGAAAATCTGAAATGCAGTCCATCTTTCTGGAAAGCTCAATCCTTGGCTATAACCTACAGTCCCAGCTACATATAAACAGCACAGCTACCCAGAACAGTGACAGCTACCAAGAACTGTCCCAGCTACCAAGAACTGTCCCACCTACATAGAAATAACAGTGCAGCTACCAAGAAAAAACAGACCCAGCTACCAAGAACAGTCCCAGCTATCAAGAAACAACAGTCCAGATACCAAGAAACAACAGACCCAGCTACCAAGAACAGTCCCAGCTACCCAAAACCAACTCTCCCAGCTACAAGAAACAACAGACCCAGCTACCAAGAACAGTCCCAGCTACCCAAAACCACCTCTCCCAGCTACAAGAAACAACAGACCCAGCTAGCAAGAACCAACAGTCCAATTTTAGCCCACCATCAGAATGTCCAGGAAACAGCCTAGATACCTTGTCCAGCATGTAACACAGAAGGGTCCTGACTGGCAATAGCAGCCTTCATCTCTACAGATTCATGACCACAGGCACCTTAGCAGACACTGATTGACTGATCCCCACACCAGTCCGGCAGCATGACTAATACTGGGTTACAACAGCACACAGACTAGGTCACATACAGAAAATAACTGCAAAAATATTGTATATTAATTTTTACTAGCGTGGTTGCCCCACGATACCGATGCTGTACCTACCGATGCCGTACCTACCGGTAGTCATGTTTTGGCAGAGACATGATGGATACAACTTCATGGTGATGCAAACTGATCCCAACACAGGTGTCACAACAAACAGAGAGGTCTATGCCATGGACTTTTATGCCTGCCAAACCATGATACGTACTTCAGCAGGCGTTCAACTATTCACCCAGTTTATAGTGGCCATAATATGTCAAAATCAACTCAGAACAGCTGCTCTTCATTCACCTGAAATCGGTGATATTATAAGGCCATTTTGATATAATTTTTTTAAATGTTTAGGCATTGTTTCCAAAATTTTAATTAGTTTACACTACACAGGCATTACAATTAAATTATATATATATATATATATATATATATATATATATATATATATATATATTTATTTATAATATAATGTACCGCCGCTATGGGAATTATCTGCAGAACTTCACCAAATACAGTAGCATTGAAAGCTGAACAATGCCGTGATTAGGGGGACAACAGTCCCAGCTACCAAGAAACAACAGACCCAGCTACCAAGAACAGTCCCAGCTATCAAGAAACAACAATCCAGATACCAAGAAACAACTCTTTGCTTTATAGATTAGATGACCTGAACTTTAATTTGTGTACTCAGTTTTTAATAAGTGAAACAATTATTACAAGGAACAACTAACAAAATTGCAGAATCCTTGCTAAGACAATAACTTTCAAAAACTAGCTATTGCCAGATGTGTCAGTCGACTTCCAGTACTTAGGATATTTTGGAAAGAGCCACCATTCCTGGAATGTTGCCATGACCGACATACATAATTTTGCTGGACAGGTCAGTTGGTACAGAAAAAGACTATTACATTCCAGTTACCACTTCCATTTTTGTTTTAGTAAACATTTTCATTGTTACTAAATTCCCCTGACTAATACATTTACTGCTAACTTTATGATAGATGCTAATTAGCGCATTTTAAAAGACAATGTCAACTGTATAAAAATTACAAATATCTGAATTAGTCAAAATGTAGGGTTGTTGTCATAAGTGTGAACTTTACGTTTAGTTAAAAAGTGTGCATGTAGTGGGTGTATGTATATACATGTATATGTATAATTATATAAATAAATATATATATATATATATATATATATATATATATATATATATATATATATATTTACTTAAGTTACTTTAAATATTTTGAAACCCAACATAGAAAGAAAGCCAGAAGATTTTTTTACTGATTTAATCCATTTGCAAGACTTACAAGCGCAACTATTATAATGTTTAAATAGATGAAAATGCAGAATGTGGTTTGGGACCTTCAAACAGCCTTGCACTATCCCTGCCATGGTGCACACACAGCTGGCGTAAGGTATCTCCCAACCACATGAGCACACGCTCCTGGGCCAACACCTCCGTCTTTATTTCTCCCACTGCTAACGCCCAGGTAATGAACAGTCTGGTGGCCAACATAAATTGTTTGGGATTGGGACAAGTGTACTCTAGGAATGTGAGAGATATCTGGTGCAAGCCCGTCTTGCAGTTTTCATGCCTCATTTACATTGTTGTTATCTTGCTAATGAATGCTTCAATTCCTGCAGAGATGTGGCTCTGATACTTACAGAGGAAGCAGTTAATTAATACAATATTGAGTGAACCCTCCAAACACAACTCTATTGCTTCTCTGGAAACTACCCTTGGAGTCTTATGTACAATAGTGTACGTGAACTCCAGTGTATTCAGAAGATTGTGACTAGTTAAAACCGGTGTAGTTTTGGAAACGGTTGATCGATTTCACTAAAATATAGAGTAAACAATTAACATTAGTTGCTAGCTACGAATGTAAAAACGGCTTTTATTTAAGGAAGTAAGTTTAAGGGACCTACTAATGCTGCTTTTCACACTTTAGTCTGTCAAAACGGATCATCAGTCCAGTGGAAACTGTACATGAAATGGAGAACGCTTTTCTGAAAAATCTGTTCTTTTTAAATGAGAGGGCCCTTAGAACAATTTTATATAAAAAATATCAACAAGGACACTAAAAATAATGGCAACCAATAACTGAATGACATTTGAAATTATGAAGCTGGCCCTTTTTCTAAATATATTTCAGTGGACAGTGACACTTGAAACTGACAAGTTACATTCAAAGTGCTCATTCTTTCCCTTTGTGTGCTAGATACTAAGTGAGTTCTACTATTAAATCAAGGTGAACTTTTTTTACACATGCACTAAAATAGCAGCAATGAGTAAAACAAACAGCCAGCTTCCTGTTTGCTCCATGCATATTAGAGTGTCTACTTTCAAATATGTCATATCAAAATAAAAATTGCTCAGTCAACTGTTGAAGTTTGTTACTGATGCCAGGTGGCAAAATGTCTTTTTCTATGGTTGTGTAGAGTTATTGCAAACTTGTAAAGTATCCAATTAAACAAAAGGAATGGCATTTATTAGTGTCTTTCATCCTATCGTAATTGAACTGTTTGTGATCTGTAATTAGTTCCTGTGAGTAAATACCAGTACAAGATTATAAATGATTGCTGACAAATATACAATAAACCATCATTTATGTGCCAACTGATGCCTAAGATGTGATAAGGTCTCTGGTGTCTGTGCTTGGCAGTGGGGGACAGATTACTGTTTTACTTCCGGGTTCATGGCCTACAAATAGAGTGCCAGTAATTTTTAGATTGTCCCCCTTTAGGAAATAGTTTGCTGCCTTTAAAAAATATTTAACAGGGATACAGACATAATTAATAATATTTAATAATAATAAATTTCATACAAAACGTCCCTATATATACATAAAATACAAGTATATCTACCTGGGTACTTAAAGTACAACATTTGAGGACAAAGACACTTATGTTGTGTCCATTTCTAGTGGTTGACTGTCAACTTATGCTCTTGCGGATGAAGACATGATTTAGTTGTTTTGGATGCCATTTGTTGGGGAGCATATGGTAAATAGTGACCTGTCCCCAGTGGTCGGTGGACTCTGCTCTCTGTGTGTGTGTGCTCTGTTACCTCCGTAGCATTTTGACATAGTCAATTATATGCAAATAAATTTCTTTCTCAATGTGCTGAACACAATCTTGCTGTGTGTGAATGTTGACCGAATTCACACAGAATTTCACACATAATGTTAACCTCATTCAAAATTATTATTTACGCAGGGCTCACTTAGTATATTTTTTGTGGTCTGAATTCCAAATTGTAAAATAGTACTGTATGTGTGCATATGCAATTATGCATGCACCTTTTGCACATCGGTGGCATATAATGCATGCATGCAACTGTTTGTGCAAAAACCGGCTCTGTTAAATTGACGTATAACATTTTGCCTGGTTCGTAATTTCTAAACAAAACCACTCTATGTATCAACAACAGAGCAGGCTGCATTCCATCAAACTAGACTGCATGCTTTACACCACCTAGGTAGCTCTGTGATCCTAAAACAATTTGTTTGTCTCATGTTGGACTGCGATCCCGAGGTGTATTGACCAGCACATAATTTAAAAGAAAACACTAGACACTTGAAAACTAAAATAATGAAAACAGTAACAACGTCACCTGGGATTAGAACATAATATTTTTTTACTTGGCAAACAAATGTCAACTAATATAAATTTATAATCAGTTAGAATTTACTTATCACTTGAGTGTAATTAATTTTTTAGCAAACCGGGTCAAAACGTATGGTGAAACTCATTAGGGAAATGTGCATAAAAACAGTATCACCCCTGGATTTGCAGAGGCTAGAACAACAAAGTATATAAACCTGACTACAACCACTATCTTGATGCTAACCATGGCTGAAAGAATGAAGCACACCCTTGAAAATGCCATAGTCAGATAGAGATATACCTGAGTTACCTGAGTATAAATATGAGCTGATCATCTGGAAGACTTTAGGTGGCCTGGGCTGGCCCACCTACCCTGCTGTGGGAGGTGGTGATTCCAATGTTCTCAGATTAAGGTTCACCTCAGGCACCACAGAGTGCAAAGTAAACACTAACAAATACAGCAGTAATAAACAAAGGGTTAATACCACTGCAAGTAGGTCAGTGACCCAAAAACTTATCTTAAAGCAGTAGCAGACATTCATAGCTTTGATCATGGCCTGATACTTTTTTAGCATTAGATATGTCTAGTGCAGTAACAGGGGCCCAGGATACTGGAGGGGAACATGTACCATACAACCCCTCCTGCCACCCACACAGCTCCCACTTGTGGGGAAGGATACAAATTAACTTTGGCGAATAAACACACAGGGTTACAATGGCCTTGTATGTTACTGGCAAGGGTAACAAAAATGCCCATAGATAGTTTTATATACTTGTTGGCATATCGGTACATCATTCAGCATGCTTTTTACAAGCACAGCATCATAGTTCAATGACAGGACATTCCTGTGACAGATGAGTTCAGTCACAGGACATGCTCCATTGACAGAAGAGTTCAGTGGCATGACATTACATTTCAGGATGACAGGAGAGTCTAGTGACAGAACAGATTAGTGACATTTGACTAAGATTGTTCAGTGACATGCAGCACAACAAAAGGACAGTTCTGTGACACCATAATAGTTCAGGGACTTGACAGTTCAATGATAGGATGATTCGGTGACAGTTGATTTCAGCAACACACACTCAGTGACAAGAAGATTCTGACACCACCTCGCATGAATCACACATGACAATATCCTGGTTGTCTAGAATTTTTATGTACACCCAGCATGATTATTAATAATATGGCTTTGGGGGCAGACTGCAAATACACTTATGATGGCAACTAGCACAGTTCTGGCAGATTTCCATAAATATGTAAGACGTGGAGTTGTTGCAAGAAACCATGTAAGCGGGGGTAAGATTAACACCCAGTCTTCGAAAGACCACATATATCTGTAAGTCTGTAACTAAATATACCGGCAGTCTGCTTTCGTCGATCTGGGGCTGATAACGCTACTTATTGGCAATACCAACCACCTGCTACATAGCGCTCATTGTACTGACACTTGCCTTGTGCTTTTTATGTTCTGATTGGGATACAAACTCTCTAAATGCATTGACAATTAAACAAGTAGATCTCCGTATTAACAACTGATACGATTCTGAAGATAGAAAAATGTAGATAGCCTTTTAATTTTTATACAATCGATCCGTTAGAAATTCATTGGGGTCAACGAATTATAGGTCTATTATAAAAATTCTTATTCCAATTACACACCAATTACAGGATATCAATTCAAACTGCATCTAAAAATACCAATTCCAATAATCAATTCCATATAAAAATAACAGTGTGTGAATACAGCAACCATAAACATACTGAACTGCCAAAAAATAACATCTATTTTACAGCAGCTTTATTTAATTTTTGCACATCACGATACATAATGGCAAACAAATATTATATAAGCAATGTTCATGGATTATTTGTAAACAAAATTGCAGCAAATAATTTTATTGAAAACATGTTCACCAATTGCAATTATTAAAACAACATTGATTCCAATTCCTGTCCTTCCAGAATTAGCACTTCAATTCCAATTACAATGTAATTGACCACAATTACGATAGCCATGTCATATTAATCCACAGAATTAAGACCATTTTGACATATTTTTTTAAACACGAAAAAGGTCAATACATGAATAATTAGTTAATTTGTGGTGAGCAGGCGTTCACCAAATAGGCATGAATCACGACAAGAGTACATTTACACACTCTAGGGGTGGCACGCGCCGTCTGCGCCCTTTATAACTGGACTTGTATTCGTGCCTTGACTCGCACTCGGACTCTGTCTAATCTACTGCCCCCTCCCACTGTTTGTATTGACTGACCGAGAAGCAACCTCTCGCAGTCAGACACAGTCAATGACAATGACATCGTTGACACAACACACAACGGTGACGTTAGAGATCCTTACTATAATCGATCGATGGCTTAGGTCCAATGTGTACTATAACTACCGCTTTGTCTAGCTGTCACCTAGTAGAGACAAACACTATTATATAAAACGGGTCAACTCACCGTCACGTTAAGGCCTCTTTGACTCGGTTGCAGTTGCACAGCGTGTGAGAACGCGTTGTAGTCAACGACACATTCCCGGATATCGGTTATGACACTGGAATAATTCTGAGCAGCATTGTCAGTAGCGAAACATTCGATTACATCCGGCCACTCAGAACAGTCATGTTCAACAGCTTATTAGCTTTATAATTTATAATGACGCCAAGTGAAACCGCACTGGAAAAACGTCGAACCTACACTCACGTTAAGGTGCCATCTATCGAGCAATTCAGTAATAATTCCGTTCGGCTTGTGTCGCCTTCTGTCGGTCAGAACTATGATTGAATTAGCCTTGATTATCCAGACTCCGCAAGGTGACGCCATCGGGTATCGCCCAACGACAATTGTTTGGATGGGGGCTCGCCGCATGGCGCCACTATGAAGTACAAAACTATGACATTGCATTTGTAATTATTACATTTTGTTTTGAGTTACCCGGCGTTGCACGGAGAGAAATGGCAGCCATAAATATTTTCCACTGATCTACAGTATTATGTCGGTCAGTGTTTTTTCTAGTTAAAGCTGTGCACAGCTACAATGTACTACATTTAAGTACATATGTAGCTTCTATTATTCAGGCTCCGTGTTGTGGCGCCACCGTTTGTCTCACATATTTTCGCCTGGGGTGGGGTTTTCATTGTGACGGAAAATATGTTTGCACCGAGAATCTGAATCTAGCTAATTACGATGTCATCCAGACATTTGACTAATTCATAAAATAAGAGTTAGCTTTTATCAGTTGATACGATACAATTCGAATTAACTTTAAACTTTGATTATATTGACACAACTGTCCGACTGGAAAGTTAAATCATGCAAAAAAAATTAGTGAAGCATCTCGATAATGACGCTGATTGGCTGTTAGCGCTTCACGGGAACGCCTACACAAAATCGAGTAGTGAGAGTGGGTGACAACGAGACCACGCCTATGCAGCCAGACTCTCTTCTCGGCGGATTCGCGAAGCCGAGCGAGAGTCGGATAAGCGAGACTGGTTCCTGCGCTGCTGTCTAAAGAAATCCCCCATTATGAATTGGATGTAATTATAACTGATGTGCCTGGTTTAATATACGTCAACAAAGCAAAGACAGCTACTAGTATGTTAATTGTTAATATGGCAATCCATGAATAAATGTGTTGGATTGCCGGACACTCACACACATAATTATAGTGGTGAGTGCATAGCTGATTGCATGTACCAACATTACTGTAAATGCACAAACTATATACAGGGAGTGAAGGAGGGAGCTAGACGCTTTCTACCCGTAAATACCTTTATGGGGGTACAGACAAGCTCTAATAACTTGAAAAGTATTCAACATTGCTGTATACATCCATGGACATATATGTCCATGATACATCCATGGACATATATGTCCATGATACATCCATGGACATATATGTCCATGGTACATCCATGGACATATATGTCCATGATACATCCATGGACATATATGTCCATGATACATCCATGGACATATATGTCCATGATACATCCATGGACATATATGTCCATGATACATCCATGGACATATATGTCCATGGTACATCCATGGACATATATGTCCATGGTACATCCATGGACATATATGTCCATGATACATCCATGGACATATATGTCCATGGTACATCCATGGACATATATGTCCATGATACATCCATGGGCATATATGTCCATGGTACATCCATGGACATATATGTCCATGGTAC